>JAOWCC010001679.1:44531118-44998856 GCA_030867875.1 Actinernus sp. WN-2022
GGATAGTGACTCATTATCATTAACGTATGGGATAGTGACTCATTAAGGTATGGGATAGTGACTCATTATCATTAAGGTATGGGATAGTGACTCATTATCATTAAGGTATGGGATAGTGACTCATTATCATTAAGGTATGGGATAGTGTCTTATTATCATTAAGGTATGGGATAGTGACTCATTATCATTAAGGTATGGGATAGTGACTCATTATCATTAAGGTATGCGATAGTGACTCATTATCATTAAGGTATGGGATAGTGACTCATTATCATTAAGGTATGGGATAGTGACTCATTATCATTAAGGTATGGGATAGTGACTCATTATCATTAAGGTATGGGATAGTGACTCATTATCATTAAGGTATGGGATAGTGACTCATTATCATTAAGGTATGGGATAGTGACTCATTATCATTAAGGTATGGGATAGTGACTCATTATCATTAAGGTATGGGATAGTGACTCATTATCATTAAGGTATGGGATAGTGACTCATTATCATTAAGGTATGGGATAGTGACTCATTATCATTAAGGTATGGGATAGTGACTCATTATCATTAAGGTATGGGATAGTGACTCATTATCATTAAGGTATGGGATAGTGACTCATTATCATTAAGGTATGGGATAGTGACTCATTATCATTAAGGTATGGGATAGTGACTCATTATCACTAAGGTATGGGATAGTGACTCATCATTAAGGTATGGGATAGTGACTCATTATCATTAAGGTATGGGATAGTGACTGATCATTAGGTATGGGATAGTGACTCATTATCATTAAGGTATGGGATAGTGACTCATTATCATTAAGGTATGGGATAGTGACTCATTATCATTAAGGTATGGGATAGTGACTCATTATCATTAAGGTATGGGATAGTGACTCATCATTAAGGTATGGGATAGTGACTCATTATCATTAAGGTATGGGATAGTGACTCATTATCATTAAGGTATGGGATAGTGACTCATTATCATTAAGGTATGGGATAGTGTCTCATTATCACTAAGGTATGGGATAGTGACTCATTATCACTAAGGTATGGGATAGTGACTCATTATCATTAAGGTATGGGATAGTGACTCATTATCATTAAGGTATGGGATAGTGACTCATTATCATTAAGGTATGGATAGTGTCTTATTATCATTAAGGTATGGGATAGTTACTCATTATCATTAAGGTATGGGATAGTGACTCATTATCATTAAGGTATGCGATAGTGACTCATTATCATTAAGGTATGGGATAGTGACTCATTATCATTAAGGTATGGGATAGTGACTCATTATCATTAAGGTATGGGATAGTGACTCATTATCATTAAGGTATGCGATAGTGACTCATTATCATTAAGGTATGGGATAGTGACTCATTATCATTAAGGTATGGGATAGTGACTCATTATCATTAAGGTATGGGATAGTGACTCATTATCATTACGGTATGGGATAGTGACTCATTATCATTAAGGTATGGATAGTGACTCATTATCATTAAGGTATGGGCTAGTGACTCATTATCATTAAGGTATGGGATAGTGACTCATTATCATTAAGGTATGGGATAGTGACTCATTATCATTAAGGTATGGGATAGTGACTCATTAAGGTATGGGATAGTGACTCATTATCATTAAGGTATGGGATAGTGACTCATTATCATTAAGGTATGCGATAGTGACTCATTATCATTAAGGTATGGGATAGTGACTCATTATCATTAAGGTATGGGATAGTGACTCATTATCATTAAGGTATGGGATAGTGACTCATTATCATTAAGGTATGGGATAGTGACTCATTATCATTAAGGTATGGGATAGTGACTCATTATCATTAAGGTATGGGATAGTGACTCATTATCATTAAGGTATGGATAGTGTCTCATTATCATTAAGGTATGGGATAGTGACTCATTATCATTAAGGTATGGGATAGTGACTCATTATCATTAAGGTATGGGATAGTGACTCATTATCATTAAGGTATGGGATAGTGACTCATTATCATTAAGGTATGGGATAGTGACTCATTATCATTAAGGTATGCGATAGTGACTCATTATCATTAAGGTATGGGATAGTGACTCATTATCATTAAGGTATGGGATAGTGACTCATTATCATTAA
This sequence comes from Actinernus sp. WN-2022, assembly GCA_030867875.1. Lineage (NCBI taxonomy): Eukaryota > Metazoa > Cnidaria > Anthozoa > Actiniaria > Actinernidae > Actinernus > Actinernus sp. WN-2022. The sequence goes on from JAOWCC010001679.1 coordinate 44,533,263, forward strand.
GGTATGGGATAGTGACTCATTATCATTAAGGTATGGGATAGTGACTCATTCATTAAGGTATGGGATAGTGACTCATTATCATTAAGGTATGGGATAGTGACTCATTATCATTAAGGTATGGGATAGTGACTCATTATCATTAGGTATGGAATAGTGACTCATTATCATTAAGGTATGGGATAGTGACTCATTATCATTAAGGTATGGGATAGTGACTCATTATCATTAAGGTATGGGATAGTGACTCATTATCACTAAGGTATGGGATAGTGACTCATTATCACTAAGGTATGGGATAGTGACTCATTATCACTAAGGTATGGGATAGTGACTCATTATCATTAAGGTATGGGATAGTGACTCATTATCATTAAGGTATGGGATAGTGACTCATTATCATTAAGGTATGGGATAGTGACTCATTATCATTAAGGTATGGATAGTGACTCATTATCATTAAGGTATGGGATAGTGACTCATTATCACTAAGGTATGGGATAGTGACTCATTATCATTAAGGTATGGGATAGTGACTCATTATCACTAAGGTATGGGATAGTGACTCATTATCATTAAGGTATGGGATAGTGACTCATTATCATTAAGGTATGGGATAGTGACTCATTATCATTAAGGTATGGGATAGTGACTCATTATCATTAAGGTATGGGATAGTGACTCATTATCATTAAGGTATGGGATAGTGACTCATTATCATTAAGGTATGGGATAGTGACTCATTATCATTACGGTATGGGATAGTGACTCATTATCATTAAGGTATGGGATAGTGACTCATTATCATTAAGGTATGGGCTAGTGACTCATTATCATTAAGGTATGGGATAGTGGACTCATTATCATTAAGGTATGGGATAGTGACTCATTATCATTAAGGTATGGGATAGTGACTCATTAAGGTATGGGATAGTGACTCATTATCATTAAGGTATGGGATAGTGACTCATTATCATTAAGGTATGGGATAGTGACTCATTATCATTAAGGTATGGGATAGTGACTCATTATCATTAAGGTATGGGATAGTGACTCATTATCATTAAGGTATGGGATAGTGACTCATCATTAAGGTATGGGCTAGTGACTCATTATCATTAAGGTATGGGATAGTGACTCATTATCATTAAGGTATGGGATAGTGACTCATTATCATTAAGGTATGGGATAGTGTCTTATTATCATTAAGGTATGGGATAGTTACTCATTATCATTAAGGTATGGGATAGTGACTCATTATCATTAAGGTATGGGATAGTGACTCATTATCATTAAGGTATGGGATAGTGACTCATTATCATTTAGGTATGGAATAGTGACTCATTATCATTAAGGTATGGGATAGTGACTCATTATCATTAAGGTATGGGATAGTGACTCATTATCATTAAGGTATGGGATAGTGACTCATTATCACTAAGGTATGGGATAGTGACTCATTATCACTAAGGTATGGGATAGTGACTCATTATCACTAAGGTATGGGATAGTGACTCATTATCATTAAGGTATGGGATAGTGACTCATTATCATTAAGGTATGGGATAGTGACTCATTATCATTAAGGTATGGGATAGTGACTCATTATCATTAAGGTATGGGATAGTGACTCATTATCATTAAGGTATGGGATAGTGACTCATTATCACTAAGGTATGGGATAGTGACTCATTATCATTAAGGTATGGGATAGTGACTCATTATCACTAAGGTATGGGATAGTGACTCATTATCATTAAGGTATGGGATAGTGACTCATTATCATTAAGGTATGGGATAGTGACTCATTATCATTAAGGTATGGGATAGTGACTCATTATCATTAAGGTATGGGATAGTGACTCATTATCATTAAGGTATGGGATAGTGACTCATTATCATTAAGGTATGGGATAGTGACTCATTATCATTACGGTATGGGATAGTGACTCATTATCATTAAGGTATGGGATAGTGACTCATTATCATTAAGGTATGGGCTAGTGACTCATTATCATTAAGGTATGGGATAGTGACTCATTATCATTAAGGTATGGGATAGTGACTCATTATCATTAAGGTATGGGATAGTGACTCATTAAGGTATGGGATAGTGACTCATTATCATTAAGGTATGGGATAGTGACTCATTATCATTAAGGTATGGGATAGTGACTCATTATCATTAAGGTATGGATAGTGACTCATTATCATTAAGGTATGGGATAGTGACTCATTATCATTAAGGTATGGGATAGTGACTCATCATTAAGGTATGGGCTAGTGACTCATTATCATTAAGGTATGGGATAGTGACTCATTATCATTAAGGTATGGGATAGTGACTCATTATCATTAAGGTATGGGATAGTGTCTTATTATCATTAAGGTATGGGATAGTTACTCATTATCATTAAGGTATGGGATAGTGACTCATTATCATTAAGGTATGCGATAGTGACTCATTATCATTAAGGTATGGGATAGTGACTCATTATCATTAAGGTATGGGATAGTGACTCATTATCATTAAGGTATGGGATAGTGACTCATTATCATTAAGGTATGGGATAGTGTCTTATTATCATTAAGGTATGGGATAGTGACTCATTATCATTAAGGTATGGGATAGTGACTCATTATCATTAAGGTATGCGATAGTGACTCATTATCATTAAGGTATGGGATAGTGACTCATTATCATTAAGGTATGGGATAGTGACTCATTATCATTAAGGTATGGGATTGTGACTCATTATCATTAAGGTATGCGATAGTGACTCATTATCATTAAGGTATGGGATAGTGACTCATTATCATTAAGGTATGGGATAGTGACTCATTATCATTAAGGTATGGGATAGTGACTCATTATCATTAAGGTATGGGATAGTGACTCATTATCATTAAGGTATGGATAGTGACTCATTATCATTAACGTATGGGATAGTGACTCATTAAGGTATGGGATAGTGACTCATTATCATTAAGGTATGGGATAGTGACTCATTATCATTAAGGTATGGGATAGTGACTCATTATCATTAAGGTATGCGATAGTGACTCATTATCATTAAGGTATGGGATAGTGACTCATTATCATTAAGGTATGGGATAGTGACTCATTATCATTAAGGTATGGGATTGTGACTCATTATCATTAAGGTATGCGATAGTGACTCATTATCATTAAGGTATGGGATAGTGACTCATTATCATTAAGGTATGGGATAGTGACTCATTATCATTAAGGTATGGGATAGTGACTCATTATCATTACGGTATGGGATAGTGACTCATTATCATTAAGGTATGGGATAGTGACTCATTATCATTAAGGTATGGGCTAGTGACTCATTATCATTAAGGTATGGGATAGTGACTCATTATCATTAAGGTATGGGATAGTGACTCATTATCATTAAGGTATGGGATAGTGACTCATTAAGGTATGGGATAGTGACTCATTATCATTAAGGTATGGGATAGTGACTCATTATCATTAAGGTATGGGATAGTGACTCATTATCATTAAGGTATGGGATAGTGACTCATTATCATTAAGGTATGGGATAGTGACTCATTATCATTAAGGTATGGGATAGTGACTCATCATTAAGGTATGGGCTAGTGACTCATTATCATTAAGGTATGGGATAGTGACTCATTATCATTAAGGTATGGGATAGTGACTCATTATCATTAAGGTATGGGATAGTGACTCATTATCATTAAGGTATGGGATAGTGACTCATTATCATTAAGGTATGGGATAGTGACTCATTATCATTACGGTATGGGATAGTGACTCATTATCATTAAGGTATGGGATAGTGACTCATTATCATTAAGGTATGGGATAGTGACTCATTATCATTAAGGTATGGGATAGTGACTCATTATCATTAAGGTATGCGATAGTGACTCATTATCATTAAGGTATGGGATAGTGACTCATTATCATTAAGGTATGGGATAGTGACTCATTATCATTAAGGTATGGGATTGTGACTCATTATCATTAAGGTATGCGATAGTGACTCATTATCATTAAGGTATGGGATAGTGACTCATTATCATTAAGGTATGGGATAGTGACTCATTATCATTAAGGTATGGGATAGTGACTCATTATCATTAAGGTATGGGATAGTGACTCATTATCATTAAGGTATGGGATAGTGACTCATTATCATTAACGTATGGGATAGTGACTCATTAAGGTATGGGATAGTGACTCATTATCATTAAGGTATGGGATAGTGACTCATTATCATTAAGGTATGGGATAGTGACTCATCATTAAGGTATGGGATAGTGACTCATTATCATTAAGGTATGGGATAGTGACTGATCATTAAGGTATGGGATAGTGACTCATTATCATTAAGGTATGGGATAGTGACTCATTATCATTAAGGTATGGGATAGTGACTCATTATCACTAAGGTATGGGATAGTGACTCATTATCATTAAGGTATGGGATAGTGACTCATTATCATTAAGGTATGGGATAGTGACTCATTATCATTAAGGTATGGGATAGTGACTCATTATCATTAAGGTATGGGATAGTGACTCATTATCATTAAGGTATGGGATAGTGACTCATTATCATTAAGGTATGGGATAGTGACTCATTATCATTAAGGTATGGGATAGTGACTCATTATCATTAAGGTATGGGATAGTGACTCATTATCATTAAGGTATGGGATAGTGACTCATTATCATTAAGGTATGGGCTAGTGACTCATTATCATTAAGGTATGGGATAGTGTCTCATTATCATTAAGGTATGGGATAGTGACTCATTATCATTAAGGTATGGGATAGTGACTCATTATCATTAAGGTATGGGATAGTGACTCATTATCATTAAGGTATGGGATAGTGACTCATTATCATTAAGGTATGGGATAGTGACTCATTATCATTAAGGTATGGGATAGTGACTCATTATCATTAAGGTATGGGATAGTGACTCATTATCATTAAGGTATGGGATAGTGACTCATTATCATTAAGGTATGGGATAGTGACTCATTATCATTAAGGTATGGGATAGTGACTCATTATCATTAAGGTATGGGATAGTGACTCATCATTAAGGTATGGGATAGTGACTCATTATCATTAAGGTATGGGATAGTGACTCATTATCATTAAGGTATGGGATAGTGACTCATTATCATTAAGGTATGGGATAGTGACTCATTATCATTAAGGTATGGGATAGTGACTCATTATCATTAAGGTATGGGATAGTGACTCATTATCATTAAGGTATGGGATAGTGACTCATTATCATTAAGGTATGGGATAGTGACTCATTATCATTAAGGTATGGGATAGTGACTCATTATCATTAAGGTATGGGATAGTGACTCATTATCATTAAGGTATGGAATAGTGACTCATTATCATTAAGGTATGGGATAGTGACTCATTATCATTAAGGTATGGGATAGTGTCTCATTATCATTAAGGTATGGGATAGTGACTCATTATCATTAAGGTATGGGATAGTGACTCATTATCATTAAGGTATGGGATAGTGACTCATTATCATTAAGGTATGGGATAGTGACTCATTATCATTAAGGTATGGGATAGTGACTCATTATCATTAAGGTATGGGATAGTGACTCATTATCATTAAGGTATGGGATAGTGACTCATTATCATTAAGGTATGGGATAGTGACTCATTATCATTAAGGTATGGGATAGTGACTCATTATCATTAAGGTATGGGATAGTGACTCATTATCATTAAGGTATGGGATAGTGACTCATTATCATTAAGGTATGGGATAGTGACTCATTATCATCAAGGTATGGGATAGTGACTCATTATCATCAAGGTATGGGATAGTGACTCATTATCATTAAGGTATGGGATAGTGACTCATTATCATCAAGGTATGGGATAGTGACTCATTATCATTAAGGTATGGGATAGTGACTCATTATCATTAAGGTATGGGATAGTGACTCATTATCATTAAGGTATGGGATAGTGACTCATTATCATTAAGGTATGGGATAGTGACTCATCATTAAGGTATGGGATAGTGACTCATTATCATTAAGGTATGGGATAGTGACTCATTATCATTAAGGTATGGGATAGTGACTCATTATCATTAAGGTATGGGATAGTGACTCATTATCATTAAGGTATGGGATAGTGACTCATTATCATTAAGGTATGGGATAGTGACTCATTATCATTAAGGTATGGGATAGTGACTCATTATCATTAAGGTATGGGATAGTGACTCATTATCATTAAGGTATGGGATAGTGACTCATTATCATTAAGGTATGGGATAGTGACTCATTATCATTAAGGTATGGGATAGTGACTCATCATTAAGGTATGGGATAGTGACTCCCTGCAATACGACAGGAAGCACGAGGTGATAAAGACGTCAACAAGACGTCAACTTCGCGAACTGACACTGCATAATTAATTCTACCTTAAATAATGGTCAATTCGTCATCGCGAGGGCTAATGATTATTCATTGAATTGCTGGTTTTCACCCGACGTCATAGCCGGCATGTTGGTGCCCTTAAACAATAGATTCCTCGTTAGGTTCTTTTGTTGGGGAACCAACATGGCCGCCATGCCCTTTGTCATTTGAATCTCTGGGGATTGAGTGAAAACCAGCAATAGTTGAGACATGAAGCCAATTAAATTTGGGACTGGTTAATTGTAAGTACTTAAAATCGAAGCTTGTACTTTATTGTAACAATGCTTTGAAGTGCGGCCCATAACTTCCCTTATAACATCAGTAATCCTGTACCGCTCGTGACCTGTATTCTGATTGCACCCATTATACTGTAGCTCTATTGTTTTTGTACTGCACGTTCTAAAGGTTAGGGTATTTTGTATTGTTGGGTAAGCCAATGCTGTGGCTCGTTTCGAGCGGTACAGGATGGCCCTTTAACATACTCAACAAAATATCTTGATTCTGATTGGTCAATAACGAGTGCATAAAAAAGGTTATAGAGTGCACAGTCGCATGCTCTCAGCAAATGTTTGCTCAGTATATTATAAACAAAACATCGCATGAACTGCTCGTGCTATACTTGGATTTATAGGCACTGAGTGATATTTTGAAAGTTAAAGGCTCGTGCAATTATTAGAACTTTCAAAATATCACTCAGTGCCTATAAATCCAAGTATAGCACTCGCGTTCGTGCGACTTCCTCTACGTATACGACCACAAAGTGAGCAAAGTCATATAATAAACATCTTATTAAACTCGTTTGCTTGGTTCGTATCGTATATCATAACTTATAAAGGTACGAATCTCTCACGTGTTTAATAAGAAGTAAATAAATTATGCCTGTTTCATATGCTGTTTATGATTGGTGGAACTTTCTATGACGTGTAATCGAGTCAATATATTTGACTCATGTTTGGAATTGCTTCGACTAGTTCTTATTCAATCATATAATTTATCCCTCGATCCGCAGTGACCCATACAGCCTGATAAAAACTCTTTACGAGGTTGAACCCCGCTATGTTATACTCTATGACGCGGAAATGGAGTTCGTAAGACAATTAGAGGTAAGCACAGGACGAGGGCGTGAGATCCGAGTCGCGACGTTAGTAATTATCTTAGTTAAAGTACATATGTTTGATATCGATTGTACATGAAGTGGATAGTTCAACGGTAGAATATTTCTTGATTTGGGTGTTGCGTCTACGAGATATAAAGGTTTATATTTCCAATATGCTAATGATGTGATGTCATCACCGACATTTACTGAATTTCTTTGTGCTTGTGAATTAAGCTATTTTCTAATTAATTTTTTTTTGTATAATCACTTTGAAAAGCTTCAAATATAACTTAGAATTTAAAAATAGGTAATTTGTCTCTACCGGCATGCTTTTGTATAATAAGTGATGTCGGTGATAACATTACATAATTAGCATATAAATATAAACCTTTATATCTCGTAGACGTATTAAACACCCAAATCAACAAATATTTTACCGTTGGACTATCCACTTCATTTACAATCGATATCAAGTATAACTAATTTGGGCTAAAATGCACTTTAACTAGGGAGCTCAAAAACCAGGACGGCGACTGCTGTGACGGCGGGACGTAAACACGTATTCTCGTCAAATCCTGTGTTGATTTTATTATTCGCCTTCTATTGCTCTTCTTACTCAGGTTTCCTAAGAAATAGGATCAGCACAGAGTTCCGTTCAATTGCTGATATTACAGTTGCGTCTATGAATAGCAGTTTAAGTGGTATTGACCCGAACGCCTCACTTCAATGCAATGAAGCGCCATTGAAACCACAATTCTTGCATGACACCAACACCCTCTAAACAAGCACGACTAATTTAGATACACAGCTTGAATAGCGAAGTGAGGCGTTCGGGTCAATACCGCTGAAACTGCTATTCAGAGACACCACTGTAATATCAGCTTTTGAACGTCAGTTCGAACGAAAAACAGTTATATTCACTTTCTTACAAAACCTGGAGTTTTCACGGCCAAGCGTGCTGTTGTATTTGCAATTCACTCTATTGTCTTTTTGCTGTCGTCCTAGACGTTTGGTGCTAGCAACCCCTCCCACTTTGATGATTGACGGAAGCCCAGTGCAAACTACACGTCGCGACTCGTGTCTCGCGCCATCGCATAGCAACTGAATGAAAACGATGGTAAAACATTGTGCTTTTGCTGCCTCGATGAAACTCTCACAAGTACACGTGTTGTTTTTGTGTGCATTGTGTAGGTGTTCAAGGCGTCACGACCCGGAATACCTCTCAGAGTATATTTTATGATCTACACTGGATCGGTGGAAGAGCAGGTAAGATGGCACCATGCGAGAAGAGCCTTCTTCCCCCGAAATCCTGTCAAGTTTAGATTGAGCATGCGCGAGCGTTGCTAGGATACAATATCGAGCCCAGGCTGAATCGAGTGTCATCGAGACAAGACAGTGGGCTCAGTCTTGACCTTCGGTTTCTCATTAAAATCAACACATGCGTGCAGTGTAAAAACCGGTTTGACGACGGTAAACCGGACTGACCGTAGCCCAGAAGGTGGGGCTGCGACTTGACAGGATTTCGGCAGAGCCTTCTTTTCTCTTTCTCTTTTAGCGGAAAGAATGCTATGTTCGCAGGGTTGTAAACTGGCTCGAAAAAAATAAAAGTGACTCGTAAAAATACCAGCCGTATTACACAACTTTCCGTGTAAAAACCTTTTCCTTGTCGTCTTGCTTTCAGAAATACCTAACAACGCTACGCAAAGAAAAGGAGGCGTTTGAGTTGCTGATAAGGGAAAAGGGTGTAAGTAGGCAGTTTGTGACATACTGACGGGTAAGGGGTGTTCCTAGTCCAGTAAATGCATTGACCGCCTCAATGGTTAGCTCAGTTGGTACTGAGAGCACGGTCTAGAGTGCGGGAGGTCACGGTTTCGAATCCTGGCCGCGTCCTTGGGCAGGGACGTATAAGTCGTTGGCCTTGTCTCCTTCCTCTTCTAATCCATACGAGGGGGACGTGAAAGAACCTGTTGTATTATTTCGTGAAAGAGTAGGGAACTATCTCCCGACACAACAGCCTGGTATTCTGAGGTACTAACAATCACTCATGATTGTAAACTGCACGTTCAAAGCCTTTCAAAGTTTCATATATATAAACATTGCAAAAGGGTTTAGGGGCACTTTAACTTACTTTTGGCACTGCTCATGCTAATTTCCAGGTAAGGTTAGTTGTCTAAAGGTTTTGTAGTTAACTTCTTTTAGGGTAATATTTACGACTTGAGTTCGCGGGAAATTTTCCCCAAACAACCTCTCGACAAAAGTGCCCGATAAATATGCTCAGATTGTATGAAAAGCACAAAAAATGAAGATGTTTAGTGAGTATTAAAATTGAAAAGTGCATTTCTGACCTTATTTAATCCATATGTAGTTTTTAGAGTTAAAAAATGTCGAGGAGAAATTCAGTTGGAAATGACACTTTTTCAAGCGCAAGTGTTCATGGGAAGGCCTTCCAATCCTCCGTGTCACAAAGGTTTCAATATGAGGCTACGGGGGAAATGTTAAAATACTCAAACCTATGTGCGTGACAAGTGAAATATATATCGAAAGTGGGCTATTAGTAGGAAATGAGAGGAGTCTGGGGTCGAAGTGACAGTTCTCGTTCCCAGAGCCCGCGTTCCTTTTGATGATAACTGCTAGCCGAAAAATGCGCGGCCTCAGTGAACGAGATTGCTAGTATTACGTGCGTTTTCACATATCTTAGGCGCAAATAACTGCGCATCCACACTTTTTCTCCCGACTTGCATGTGCACATTTTTACATGTTTGTCATACATTGTAATACATATTAATTATAGACATTATAATAATTATACTTATTACTTTGAAGCGGTGCCGTTTACAGCAGTCCTTGTAATTTTAAGGTAGACTTAAAATTTTAAGCGTCCTTTTCTCTGTGAAATTCTTTTTCAATTTTTATAAAAGCTCTGCTCTTGATAGACGATGGTTGTTCCTGAGGAACAAGAAGGGAGAACGGAAGCGGCGATGATGCTTAGCAGAGATCCATCTAAGGCTACAGATGCCGTGAACACAAGGAAGGCTGGAGGAAGAGAGACGGACATTAAAACAGCAAGAAAGGTATGACAGGCAACATTTGGAACAAATATATATACTTATAATAGACCCTTTGCACGTGACGTCATAGCCGCCATGTTGGTGTACAGTTAACAATAGATTCTTCGTTAGCTACTTTTGTTCTGTACACCAACATGGCCGCCATGCCCTTTGTCATTTGAATCTCTGGGGATTGAGTGAAAACCATCTATATACTCACCAAAATATCTGGATTCTGATTGGTCAATAACGAGTACATAAAGAGGTTCTAGAGTGCACAGTTGCATGCTCTCAGCAAATGTTTGCTCACTATATTATAAACACAAAATCGCACGAACTGCTTGTGCTATGCGTGATTTATGCGCTAGTTTTTACAGGAACCAGCTATGCACCTTTTTATAGGGATCTCGCGCACGACTTTGGGCCGATATCCGCAGTACGGCGCTCGGTTGGTAAAACGTTTTAAACATTCCTTACCTTAATTGTACTTGACATTGTTGTTTGATTCTTCCATTCGCGTGATTTAGTTTCTATCATTCCTTTTGAATGCCACATTTTACCGCAAAACCTTTTCAACGAAAGGCAATAATTTTTTTGTAGGTTATTGTGGATATGCGAGAGTTCAGAAGTGACCTACCATCTTTGATCCACAGAAGAGGAATTGATATCGAACCAGTCACGCTAGAGGTAACGCTTTTGATGAATAGTATTGCGTGACCAGTTGAGTGACATGTACGTTTGTCTCGATTGTGGGTCAAAACGTTTCGTGACAAGTGCACTCGAAAACGACAGAACAACAAAGCTTTCTGTGGGGGGTGGGGGGATAGGTAGAGTCAAAACTTTATTGACAATAGCTCTGTGGTGGTCTGAAATTTAGTCATATGTAGGGAATACGACATGTCCGTAGCCTTAACGTACTGCAGCTTACTGTAGCGGCGTGTCGTCTAGTAACCGTGCCGTATAGTAACCGTGCCGTATAGTAACTGTGCCGTATAGTAACCGTGCCGTATAGTAACCGTGCCGTATAGTAACCGTGCCGTATAGTAACCGTGCCGTATAGTAACCGTGTCGTATAGTAACCGTGCCGTTTAGTAACCGTGCCGTATAGTAACCGTGCCGTATAGTAACTGTGCCGTATAGTAACCGTGCCGTATAGTAACCGTGCCGTATAGTAACCGTGCCGTATAGTAACCGTGTCGTATAGTAACCGTGTCGTATAGTAACCGTGTTGTATAGTAACCGTGTCGTATAGTAACCGTGTCGTATAGTAACCGTGCCGTAAGTCATTGCCATAACTTGCCCACTCACACGTAATCCGTTCTAAGGTTATGAAACAGGACAATATTAAAAACTTGACTATGAATACGGCTTCAAAGTCCTCCTAAAACTGATCTTGGGTTGCTTTAACTTTCTTCAATCATTATATATAGAAGTAAAATACGGACTTTTTATTCAATGTGTGTAATTAGCATTATTTGCCCCGCGCGCTTTAACCATTTACTAAACGTCACGTGACGAGGGCCGTAACTACGTGTTTGACGTGACCTCCGGCCCTTCTCGATTTTTTTGCTTGTTGTTTTGCCATTTTATAAAAAACTTATAAACTTATTGACTGAGTAAGGTGGGGCCGGATGGGTAAATATTTGGCTCTCTGTCAATTTGTACGTCTGCACTCGGTCCATACGTCATGACCTCGAGCCAAATATTTTCCCCTCCGGCCCTCCCACTCACTCACTTGTTTGTGAGTCCCGCAAAACATGTACTATACATGTAAACCAGCACGTCTGCTGTTGGTAACTGAACCAACTCTGATTGAGAAGCACTTTTATCACCACCACTATTATCGTTGTTAACTGAACCAACTCTGATTGAGAAGCACTTTTATCACCACCACTATTATCGTTGTTAACTGAACCAACTCTGATTGAGAAGCACTTTTATCACCACCACTATTATCGTTGTTAACTGAACCAACTCTGATTGAGAAGCACTTTTATCACCACCACTATTATCATCATTAAGCCCCGTCCACACAAACACGTTTTCATTTGATCGTTTTCAGATCGTTTTCCGATCGATTTCACATCGATTTCACATCGTTTTCAGATCGAATTCACATCGTTTTCAGATCGTTTTCACGTCGATTTCACATCGATTTCTACTATTATTGTTGTAATTAGTGTTGTAATTATTTTTATTGTTGGTATTATTATTTTTATTATTACTTTTAACCTATGTTCAGGTTGGAGACTACATTCTCAGTCCTGACATGTGTGTGGAGAGAAAGAGTGTTGGCGATCTCATCGGCTCCCTGAACAACGGCAGGCTGTGAGTGGGACACGATTCCTTTGTTTTTGTCGCCAAATTCTCACTAGAATTCGTACAGGCGTAAAAGCTGCAAGAGTCTTTGCCTTTCTTCTGTATAGCTTGTGGGTATAAACATATTTGTGTTGAATTCCTTTCTTAGGTACAGCCAGGCTGTCTCGATGACAAGATTCTACAAGAGACCAATCCTGCTCATTGAGTTTGACCCTAACAAGTCATTTTCACTTCAGGTGTGTTTACAAAATCCCACATGGACTACCTGTGTAATAACGCTAATTAGTATAAACCAACTAGTGGACTATTACGAATCCTGCATTCTGATTGGCTACCCTACTATAGAGTATAGGTCTATTTGTGATAGCCCATGGTTGAGAAAAGCCGCACGCATTTTCACGAAATAATAAAAAAAATTCAACTTCAATTCAGTTGTTTCTTTGTATTATTTTGTACTGTCCGACTAGTTAGTTTATACTAAAACAATTAGACCTCTCGCTCTCATGGGCTACGAGTTAACTAGCCCATTCGGCTGCGCCTCATGGGCTATTGACTCGTAGCCCATTCGGGCTGGGGGTCTAATTGTTAATTAAAGCCCTGGATGTACTGCACACGAGTGAAATCAAGTGTGCTATAAGGAGCCTTCCATGCTATAATTTGCTCATCATTCGGTGGCCACTGTTGGCTTTCCCACGCCGAGCCTCGCATTTCTCCCCCGCGTGGCCCCCTCGTGATAAGAGGGAAATAGGGATAATTATTTCAACGGATATGGATAGGCTAAGCTTGGGGCCCAGCCTCTTTCGGCCGCTCCGTAGACTGGAAGGTTGCGGGAAAGAGCGTCCAGTAGATGTTGTATGCGCATGCTCAAAGCTGCCCAATCAGAAATCATTCAGACATGTTGCCTACTAATTTGATAAAAACAAATGAAAACTTTACCTGTTCCTGAAAGACAATGGTTCATTAGAAAAACATCAATCCCTATTCAAATCAGTATTAAGAAACCAAATGAACACACACTCCTGGTCACAGCTTTACCTTTTCTGAGCGACAACGTATTGAATCTAGTAGAGATTATGCACCAGTTGCAAGGCTTTTCTTTGAACCATACAAAGTGTGCACCTGTATGACATAAGCCAAATTTGTCCCGTTTATTGCAGAAACTGGGGATAAAGCAGCGCTAATGGTCAAAAACACAACAGTGTATTTCTTTGCTTTTGTCGCCATTGTTCTTATTAGTGTTCTTATTATGAGCTATGTAGCCAGGCGAGCAATGCATTTTTACGGTGTGGGCCTGGTTACATTTCTGACATGCGCATTCAAAATCTATTGGACTCTTTTTCCTCGCGACCTTCCAGTCTACGGAGCGGCCGAAAGAGAGGCCAGGTTACGTCAGGACTTGGGCACACAGCGGCTAAACGTCACGCGCATGCGTCTCCCCTGTTTCTAAAAACAAGAAAGCTACATGAAAGCTAACCCTATGACTTTCACAGGTTGAAGTTTTCTTAATTTGTAATTCACTGTGAGTTTGCCAAAAAGTTATAACATTATTTACTAAAAACGTTTAAGCTTTCGGAAACTTGTATTTGAACTCCAGTGTCTACGTTCTTTCGGCCAGCGGAGCACGTTTTGCCGCGGTGTGGGAACTAGGGCTTTCTTCGCTGTTCTGGGAGATTTTATTCAATGTTGGGTAACCTGTGGTGCGCGTTCACAATTACCACAGGTAATCCAAAATTAAAATTGGCCGAAAGAAAAATAGTAGAGCCGCTACAGGCTAGTGTATTGTAGACATCGTATACACGACTTTCATAATGGCCGCCTCCTAATTTGCATAATTTGGAAGATAAATCTGTAGAGGGAAACCAATGCTACCACATGAAAGATCACACTAAAACTAGTAATATTTTTGAGTTTTAGAGCAATGTGGAGAATTGCTGCTGAGCTACGAGCATTTCTAATGCAGAAAAACATGAAAGCGAGGCTAGTAAGGCGTCCGTTGTTTTTCTCATACAAATCTCTCTAATTTCAACTTGCTGTAACTTCATTGCTTTTTAAGCTACAGCACTCAACTTTCACAAGTTCACTAATGTCGACATGCTCTTTCACATGGCAATGTTCATATTTTCTATAAATGTGGGTAAACAACCGAAACGGAAAATCACATATGCAAATTAGGAGGCGGCCATTATGAAAGTCGTGTATACTAAGACCTCAAAATGGTTCTCTTTTTTCATTAACAGGCCAAGACAGGTTTATCGAGTGAAATCTCCATTCAAAATGTCACTTCGAAACTCGCCTTGCTTACAATACATTTTCCGAAGGTAAGTTGGTGTGTTTATCCGCTTTTTTTCTAATTCAGAGAACTAATTTTACGTTTTAATTCACTATTATTTTTCAGCTGAAAATCTTATGGTGTCAGAGTCCCTATGCAACGGCAGAACTGTTTGATGAATTAAAGGTATAAACACATCAGTGGAAAAAACACAAGTAGTGATTCCCTTCTACCTCCATTCCTACTCATTCTGCCTCTCGTGTCCTACTTCTCTGCGCCTCGGCCATTTCTATACCGCATTCCTAGATTAGAGCCGGAGAGCTACACGCGGAATTCATTGCAAAATATTTCTGTGATTCAAGTCAAAGTTTGCTGTAGGTCCAGATGTGGCGCTTATGCCGTGCCGAACTCAAGTTCGACTTACGCCGGCTAAACGTTCATACGTTATCATCAAACATCGTGGATGAACATGTTTTATCGTTTCTTTAAAATGACTGTTAAATGTTTCCCAACATTTTGTGATGTTTGATTTCATTCAACATTTTTCGTGGTGAACAAATGTTTATCGTTTAGCCACCTCACAACAAAACTTGCGCGTGGTATTTAGCAAACTGACTTGCAACATCAAGATTTAGCGGTATTTCACAAAAAAAAAACATTATGTGGACTCGATTTTATAGGAAAATTACATGCCTGACGAGGTAATTCCACGTTAATCAGTGTCGCCCGAGTCGCGTAGTCCGATGAATTACTTGATAATTTAGTGCTTTTATTGATATTTTGCTAAGTTATAAGTAGCACGCACTCGTGCGAGTCAGCTTAGACTTGCTCCAATTCGAACTCGCTCAGTCATTGGGTAAGCGATTACTGGGTCAAAAAGCGGGATTCGAAACGAGAGGCAACTTCGACTTGTTTCACTTGTAGGAAATTGAATCGGGGGATTATGTTTTGGCGCGAAACCACGTTTCAGGGGCGGAGCTTATATTTCGCGCCTTTGACAAACTCTTTATGAGTACACTCAAATTGTATACCACATCCACGGTCGACTGACTTGACACGTCAACATACTGAAGAATTGACGCTTTGTGATTGGGCAAATCTTAGTAAGTCATAAGCCACGCCTCCGGTTGAAAATCAACCGGTAAATTTGGCGCGCTGCAAGTGGGAAAAGTCCTTCGTGCGGGGGGCTAAGAAGGACTTTGAGAAGTCTAGATTCAGCTGTGACTGTGCGATTCTGTAAGATGTTTTCTGATTGTTTGATATGCACGATGCAGGCGGCCAGTTCAGGCAAATGTCAAAGTTGACGTTTCAACAGCATGTTTGATGACAATGTTTGAGCGTTTAGCCTGGGCTAAAAAATAGGCTCGCACACTCGTAAAATGCGAGTAGTGGATTATTAGAAATGCGAGTGCAATCTCATGACAGCTCGGAACTGTCACTAGTAGAATCTTGCTGAACTATTTGTTGTTGCTAGTGGATCAGACCATGTTGCTAGTAAACAGTGACAACTAGCAACAGTTACTAGTGGTATTTTCATCTAATTAGTGACAACTAGCAACAGTTACTAGTGGTATTTTCATCTAATTAGTGATAACTAGCAACAATTACTAGTGGTATATTATCTAATTAGTGACAACTAGCAACAGTTACTAGTGGTGGTATCATCTAATTAGTGACAACTAGCAACAGATGCTAGTGGTATTATCATCTAATTAGTGACAACTAGCAACAGATGCTAGTGGTATTTTCATCTAATTAGTGATAACTAGCAACAGTTACTAGTGGTATATTATCTAATTAGTGACAACTAGCAACAGTTACTAGTGGTATTTTCATCTAATTAGTGACAACTAGCAACAGTTACTAGTGGTATTTTGCTCTAATTTCAAGACCTGGACAGTAGCACGACTTACAGACTAATTTGTTTCAGGTTAAGTGACTTTGATACTTAATTCAAAGTTGTGAGAATTTCGCTAGCATTGCTACCCGGAATAAGACACGAGTAGAAGCAATATTAATATTCCAGTCATGTTAGGTTTTAACTCAAACTTTCCAAACTGTTCCGTTTCTCATTAAATTGCAGGTTAACCATCCTGAGCCAGACGCTGATGTCGCGGTTACCATAGGAACCGACCCCTCTTCAGCCGCCGAGATCAAATACAGCATTGGGCCTCAGGTTGGTCAATGCCACAATTGTTTGTATCGTTTTCTATTTTAACTGAGAGGCATTACGTATTCTTTTTTTCGCAGGATTTTATCCTCAAACTTCCAGGGATAAACTCTAAAAATTACCGGTAAGACAAGTGGTGCACTCATAAAAATAATAAACACTTAATGACTGGCCCCGGGGGAAACCGAGTTTTGTTCAAAGCTCACTGATTCCATAAGGGTCAGTCATTAAGTGATTTGTTATATAGCAACAATTATAACATTCTACACATCACACCATCTCTGTCACGATGTGATCACGTGGCGCGCTACACATCACACCATCTCAGCCACGATGTGATCACGTGGCGCGCTACACATCACACCATCTGTCACGATGTGATCACGTGGCGGGATACACATCACACCATCTCTGTCACGATGTGATTACGTGGCGGGATACACATCACACCATCTCTGTCACGATGTGATCACGTGGCGCGCTACACATCACACCATCTCTGTCACGATGTGATCACGTGGCGCGCTACACATCACACCATCTCTGTCACGATGTGATCACGTGGCGGGATACACCCGCGCGGGATACATTGGATTTTGACGACTGCCACGTGACCTCGCATCAACCAATGAGATCGTGCGTTGTATCTGAAAAACAATAATAACACAGCTTTTGTGTGTCGTGTTGTTTTATACCAGATAGCTGTTAATCTTGTGTCTTGTGTTTTTGTCCTCGCAGTTCAATAATGAATCATGTGGAGGACATATATGAACTGTCCAAGCTACCAGAGAAGAAACTAGCTGAGATTCTTGGGAACTCAGTGACCGCCAAGACTCTGTGGGAGTTCATGCACTCGGACAAGAGAGGACAAAGCGCGCCTACACGGTCTGGTGCGAAGACGAAGAGATAATAATCATGTGCTGTCTTTTCCCTCATCTTCTTCAGTTGTCGTCATCTTTTCCATTCTTCTTGCTGTACGTTCTTCTAGCTGACCTACATTCCAGTTTCTTTGAGTGTTTATCTATCTTACTCTGATCCTTTCATTTTTCCTGTCCTTGCAGCATATTCTTTTTCACCCCAAAATTGCGCTGAACTCCTCGAGTAGTAATACTTCCATGGTTACACCAATGACAACATTTGTACATAATTAAAGGAGCAATAAATGAAATGGTTTATTTTCTGTCATTGTTTGGATTATAAGTTATTATTATTTTTTCAGTGCGACTTCACTATTACCCTGGTCACACTGACTAAAACTGTTTAATTACACTGAGTTTATCTCGCCCATATCTTGTGGACAGTTTGAAACTAGTTTAGCACCAGCGACCGTATGGTGTGAAAATATATTATTTTAAAATGTTTAATTAAGTACTGTTTTAAACACGTTTAAGCTTGGGTGTCAATGGAGTTGCCATGCAGTAAAGCCCTTCCCTTGAGATCACGAGCATAATTTATTCATTCGTTAACGAAGTATTATATGAGCATCTCAATGTTTCCTGCAAAAAGTCTATATTCTCCTTTACTAAACACATTGCAAAACGACAATAAAGCATTCCAACAAGCATGTCCACGCGATTTTCTTCATTCAAAAGACTTCGACTTTAAACTAGTCCACCAAATTTGCTTTTCCGAATCGAAGCTTGAGCAAGTTGAAATACTATTGCCTTGTACTCTACACTGATTGGATGAAATAACCATACGATGGAATGCTTTGTTTTCGTTCTGTCATGTGATTGGTTCTCGTTGTCTAAGTAGCCCTGGTTACAGTTGTCGCACAGTAAATCAGATCATTTTTCTCCCCCCTCCGTCACCCGAACTTAGTACAGATTTCCTGAGATCTAGAGTTATTATTTGGCCTTCTGCCACTCAACATATCTGCAGTGCACGTCAACTGAACTCCGATCAAAACCAATTTCTGGTTAAAGCATTTGATCCAATTACTCGATAATGTATGTCCGATTACAATGCATTCTGGGATGATTCCATTTCCTAATTTCTCAAATTAGAAACAGAAGTTATAGCCTTTCAAGTTCAAATTAATGATTGACTTTTATAATGGCTCAAGTCAAGATACCACTATCTAATGCCTGATCTATTGCTCAAGTGCAACACAATATGGCCGTTACAGAGAAGGTTACGTTTGGTGTATAATGGTTTCATATCAAAGCCATTGCGTCCAAAAGCCTACATATCGAAATCCGGTGACTCACTTCCGGCCCAGTCATCTCGCTCAAAAAAATACATGGTTTTGGAAGCTATTTTGCCTTCTAAAACAAATAAAATGATGTATGAAAAAGTTCTACCTTCGAATAAAAGTTAATAACATCTAATCTGCAACTGGTAACTGTTTGGAGTGATTATGCTAAGATTTCGACTGAACAAATTTGAATTTGCTTTCGCGAGTGAAGTAATTTTTTACAAGGCGTTTCTCGTTTATGGACGACCAAGCAGAGGAAAACTGGATTTAGCTTGAATACGCATGTCTGAACTGACTTTCTATCGCTGAATTGAGATAGGAGAATAAATTTCCAGTGTTTTGATGTACAGATCATCGAGGTTTCTCGAGTTTAAAGTGCTACAAATCGCTGTTAAAGTTCCATTTCGTGCTATTTTTCCCTTGTGTGACCTTTGTAATGGCGGGAGCTGCAGTAGGAGAGATTTTGGAGCGGTCAAAACGAAAGCAGAGAATTCTCCTTCGTATAGTTCCAGTCATCAACAGGTAAGCCACATTATATACTTGTAACGCGACTGAAGTTATCTCTCTCAAATAAAATCGCATTTACTTCAAAGCGATGACCAATATCAAATTATCAAATGTCCTCTTCTGTTGCAATGATTTTGATATGAATAGAATTCACGATACTGGTAATGCATCCAGTTATATTAGCGACTTGTTTACACAAAGATAACCAACTATCAATCTTCGTGGTCATCACTCTTTGGAGGGAGGGGAGGGGGGGGGGGTTTAAATAAAAAGTCTACAACTGAAATATATTACCCCCCCCCCCCCCGACTCCCGAATCCCGAATCCCTATCCACTATAACCAACCCTTTTTCAGTTGCCCATTTTATGACCCATTTTTGGGGGTTCAAAACAATTATGACCCTCCCTAGGGTGAGAACCACTATTTTGGTATATTTGTCAACTGTCTCGCATTGTGCGGGACGTTGTCCCCGGATTTTTGTCATTAGTGCTGCGCCCCGCATGGCTGTCCAAATATCCCGCATTTTCTACTTGTCACGGCCTTTGTTTGTTTTTTTGGTTGCAAAGATAAGCGAAAGAACATTTTCTTCGACTTCGATGTCATGTCCAGCATTTGAATTCTGCAATGTTGGCAAGTATGTTAAAATATGGTATAAATCCTTGTACCTGGCTATACCGTCAAAGCATGTACCGTGTGGCATGAACATTTTGCGGGTTTTAATTTTTGCGGATTGCCCTCTATCCGCAAAAATAAGTTCAGAAAAAAAACTTCCGCAAAATAATACACCGCAAAAATTTACTCTCTTCAGTCAAATAAACAACTCTGCTTTTTCGATGTAATCTTGCATCACTGAAACGATATTGGACTAAATAAGAACTATTAACATTGCTTTTTAATAGAAGACAACAGTCCGAGCTTTGATTAAATAGTTTTTATCTAATAGAAACAAAACTACCATTGCATTGCCGTTCAAATGTCTGTGTACAGCAACGGCATCTTAAAGCAAGTGAATACACGTCTGAACCGCTAGCGCTTTTGATTGTGTCCCGATTACAAGTGTCTAGTTACTGTTTGTAAACACTAACGTCATTTATTTATTACTCGGGCCAGGCCTTCGGCCGAGGCACGAGTCTAGTTTCGCAAGTCTTTTTTATTTTTTGTGTCGACCCGGAAGTCGCCGCCAACCGCCAAACCAATCCGATTGCACTGTTCACGTGGCGGCCATGTGACATTTTATCGACTTCCGGGGCCGTCAACCAATCAGCTCGCGTTTCTTTTTTACATTGCCATCGTTACGTCAACTGCAATCTGCAGGACGTGATTTTTTTTCTCCCATGGCCAAATGCCGCTATGAGCAAAATCACTGGATGAGTTGTTGTTGTGGATAAATCGTTCAATCTTTCATCGTTTTTCTTCATTCGGAATTATGTGCAATTTGATTCTCCTACGGATTGTGACAGCAAGTGATTATAACACCCTAAAATTTGTGAGAGCAGTTTCGATGATTGTAATACGCGGTGTCGAAAGCTAGCCAACCAGCCAGACAAGATCCGTGAGTACAAGTACATAAATATTTAATTTTCCGTAAAGAGAAAGCTCGGAAACATTTTATGGAGGTAACTACGTAGGAGCTTTCGATCTGTAGTGATGTTGCGGGATGAAATGAAAGTAACATTCTACAAAAAGCACCTACGAGTTTTCAAGTCTCTAAACACCATGTACCACGAGTCACGACTAAAACCACAGGCAGCCCAAGTTCTGTATCTGCACTGTGTGACTAATACTGTTTTCCCGTATCAGATATCGTGTACTAGAAAAAAATGAAAACAATAAAATATTGAACTTTGAAGAACTTGTCTTGTGTTATCAAGTGTCGGTAAGTATCATATTTCAATTTTAGCGCTCTGGGACCTGTTTTAGTACGTTTTCTAGCTCGCTCTTTTTCTTGTTTACTCTGTACTTATATATATATTAGAAAGGCAGGAAACCGTTATTTCAATACGCTTACCTTATGCCTCGATTTTTCCCCGAAAAGATTCTTCAATTGATCCAAAATTCCCGGTGGTTATCAATCTCTGGGTGGGAAAGCATTATTTGGAAGTCTTTTGACAAAACCTTTCTTAAAAATGGAGAAATTCCCAGCTTAAAAACGACAAATCAAGATTCTTGCCGTGGACCGATGCGAGGACGGTCTGGCCTCAGACCTCGTGACCAAAAGCGTGACGTCAGCAAGACCCCCCGTGATGCAACACGATCCTCTCAGGGGGAGGGTACTGCAAAACTTACGCCGTGACATGCCGCGAAATTGTTTATTTGGCGGTACCCTCCCCCTGAGAGAGGTAAAATAGCAGTCAAAAAGTTGAAAACGGCCCAAACAATGATTGGTCATACGCGACAACAATGTTGTCAAAATTAACCAATTATGTGTAACCGAATACCGGAAGCGTTGCATAGAAATTTATGCCTGAAGACAGAAACAGAACTGAAGATCAAACGGGGAACTGAGTGATTCTGCTTGACATGCAATCAAGACGGCAAAACTGAAGATCGAACGGGCTTTATCGACTCGAACTCAACGGGTTTACGTGCATAAATGTGTAGACAGAAACAGAACTGAAGCCGCTTGACATGCGTGCAATCAAGACGCCAAGACTGAAGATCGAACTTGAACTGGTTTACGGGCAACATCAGTCAAGAGTCTTATTATGTCTCTGTACGTTTATCAGTAGTTAGATAGTCAGTCATAGCTACTCAGATTATTTTATTTCATTTTTTTATTGCAACGCCAATAGGATATTGTAAACGTCAGTTATCATAAATGTTTAGTGAGGAAAAGGACATTTTTAGCTCGTGGTAATAATAGACCATTTTCCTGTCGTTTTTTACCAATCCTAACAATTCTTTAAAAAAAGTGTTGTGTGTGTGTGTTTCTCTTGAATACGGTCACACAAACCCCAATAGGATATTGTAAATGAGTTATCATAAATGTTTAGTGAGGAAAAGGACATTTTTAGCTCGTGGTAATAATAGACCATTTTCCTGTCGTTTTTTACCAATCCTAACAATTCTTTAAAAAAAGTGTTGTGTGTTTCTCTTGAATACGGTCACATAAACACCAATAGGATATTGTAAATGAGTTATCATAAATGTTTAGTGAGGAAAAGGACATTTTTAGCTCGTGGTAACAATAGACCATTTTCCTGTCGTTTTTTACCAATCCCAACAATTCTAGAAAAACAAAACTGTTGCGTCTGTTTCTCTTGATTATGGATTTACGGTAACCGAGTCTGTTTCTCTTGATTACGGTTAACACATCGTAAATGAGTTATCATAAATGTTTAGTGAGGAATAAGACATTTTTAGCACGTGCTAATAATAGACCATTTTCCTGTCGTTTTTTACCAATCCTAACAATTATTTTAAAAAGTGTTGTGTGTGTGTGTGTGTTTCTCTTGAATACGGTCACATAAACACCAATAGGATATTGTAAATGAGTTATCATAAATGTTTAGTGAGGAAAAGGACATTTTTAGCACGTGGTAATAATAGACCATTTTCCTGTCGTTTTTTACCAATCCTAACAATTCTTTAAAAAAAGTGTTGTGTGTGTGTGTTTCTCTTGAATACGGTCACACTAACGCCAATAGGATATTGTAAATGAGTTATCATAAATGTTTAGCGAGGAAAAGGAAATTGTTATCTCGTGGTAATAATAGACCATTTTCCTGTCCTTTTTTACCAATCCCAACAATTCTAAAAAAAAAACTTTCGTGTCTGTTTCTCTTGAATACGGTCACACTAACGCCAATAGGATATTGTAAATGAGTTATCATAAATGTTTAGCGAGGAAAAGGAAATTGTTATCTCGTGGTAATAATAGACCATTTTCCTGTCGTTTTTTACCAATCCTAACAATTCTTTAAAAAAAGTGTTGTGTGTGTGTGTTTCTCTTGAATACGGTCACACAAACCCCAATAGGATATTGTAAACTAGTTATCATAAATATTTAATGAGGAAAAGGACATTTTTAGCTCGTGGTAATAATAGACCATTTTCCTGTCGTTTTTTACCAATCCTAACAATTATTTAAAAAAAGTGTTGTGTGTGTGTTTATCTTGAATACGGTCACATAAACGCCAATAGGATATTGTAAATGAGTTATCATAAATGTTTAAGTGATAATAATAATAATAACTATTTATATAGCGCTGAAACCATTAATTGTCCTAAGCGCTTTACAAGAGTAAGTTAAAAAAAAAACATTATGGCTATACAATTACAACTATATAAAAATTACATAATACGCGGAATAAAATTCTAAAAATTCTAAATATATATATATATATATATATATAATTAATATTATTAAGAAGTAAGGTGAAGTCCTCATCGGTCTATCTAGAGTGCTCAATACCAGGTAGAGCGATGTATAAGAGTAGGTATGGGACGATTAACGTTGATGTAACACCATTTTAATCACAACTCAGAGTTTCACGATCTCTCGATCGATCTTCAGGTGAAACTGATTACAAATCACAAATATGGGGTATACATAGATAATACAGAACAATGCATTCTTAAGCGGCATGGTTCGGTCACGCGTTACAGTCACGCGTTACAGTCAAGATGTTAAGTTATCGGTGTGTTAAGTAAGAATTTTTTGCAATGTCTGCAATTGGACATTAATTCGCTTTTCTTATTCAAAGTGGCCATGTTGGGTTTACATATAATAAAAAATTTCTCCCACGAGCATAAACTACAATTCTTACTAGTATTAGAGTATGATCTGGTCTGTTTGACTTTGCGCCATTTGAGTTTGTACTCAATGTTTTGGTCTTTAAGGTTCCATATGTATTTGCTCAGTTCAGTCACGTTCTTGTATTTTGCTAATTTGAATGAGCATGTGTGGTTGCGGTATCGTTCTTTAAATGTGGTGTCGCATAGTCCAATGTAGGTTTCTGTGCTGTTGGGGGTGATGACTTCTGCTTGGTAGATGATGTTTTTGTCTTGGCAGTATCCGTTCATGGGGCATGGTAGTTTTCGGCAGTTGCAGTTGGGTTCTTTCGTCTCGGTTGTTTTCGTTTTGCTTAGTTCTGTTTTGTTATGGCTGGAAATTATGGTTTTGACGTTGTTCATGCAGCTGTAACTGAGCTTTAAGGTGTTCCTGTTAAATATTTTGTGCAGCGGGTTAGATTTGGGGAAATGTTCGTCGATTAAGGCGAGAAAGCGTTTTCCTACGTTTGTTTCTACGTTTTTGCTATACGGGGGATTAAACCACGTTATGTTTCGTTGGCGGTTTCTTTTCTGTTTGGGCTGTGTTTTCGTAAATTTAAGATTGTAGTGGTATCCACTCCTGTTAAGTGCGTCTTGGTATGCTGGTTTTGCTGTGTTGAAACATTCCTCGTCTGTAGATAATTCGGAGAGTCGTTTGTTGATTGATTCGGGGATGTTTTTCAGAATGGAAGGTGGGTGGTTTGATTTCTTGTGTACGTATAAAGGAATATTGTCTGGTTTTGTGAATGGGGTGTGTTTACCGTTCTTCAGGTCGAGGGTGGCATCTAGGAAATTTACTTTAGATTGGTTGGCATCGACAGTGATCTTCAAATTGTTGTTGCGGAAAATATTGCACAGGTTTTTCTTGAGAGATTGAAAAGATCGAACATTTCCCCAAATCTAACCCGCTGCACAAAATATTTAACAGGAACACCTTAAAGCTCAGTTACAGCTGCATGAACAACGTCAAAACCATAATTTCCAGCCATAACAAAACAGAACTAAGCAAAACGAAAACAACCGAGACGAAAGAACCCAACTGCAACTGCCGAAAACTACCATGCCCCATGAACGGATACTGCCAAGACAAAAACATCATCTACCAAGCAGAAGTCATCACCCCCAACAGCACAGAAACCTACATTGGACTATGCGACACCACATTTAAAGAACGATACCGCAACCACACATGCTCATTCAAATTAGCAAAATACAAGAACGTGACTGAACTGAGCAAATACATATGGAACCTTAAAGACCAAAACATTGAGTACAAACTCAAATGGCGCAAAGTCAAACAGACCAGATCATACTCTAATACTAGTAAGAATTGTAGTTTATGCTCGTGGGAGAAATTTTTTATTATATGTAAACCCAACATGGCCACTTTGAATAAGAAAAGCGAATTAATGTCCAATTGCAGACATTGCAAAAAATTCTTACTTAACACACCGATAACTTAACATCTTGACTGTAACGCGTGACTGTAACGCGTGACCGAACCATGCCGCTTAAGAATGCATTGTTCTGTATTATCTATGTATACCCCATATTTGTGATTTGTAATCAGTTTCACCTGAAGATCGATCGAGAGATCGTGAAACTCTGAGTTGTGATTAAAATGTTTTTACATCAACGTTAATCGTCCCATACCTACTCTTATATATATATATATATATTATATGATAAAATAATATATATATATATATACATACATACAGACTATAGATTATATGCAGCTTTGAATAGGTATGTCTTGAGGGTCTTTTTAAAAAGTAAAATCGATGACGACTTCCTAAGTTCCAGTGGTAAGTCGTTCCACAGTCTCGGTGCAGCTACAGAAAATGATCTATCACCATATGATTTAAGTTTGCTTGTCGGGATACTCAAAAGTTCTTTATTGCTGGAACGCAGCGATCGTGAATATTTGCGATAACTCAATAGTTCGGTAACATAGGAGGGCGCCATCCCGTTAAGAGCTTTGTACACTAATAACAATAGCTTAAAAATAATACGAAACTCTACGGGTAGCCAATGTAGCTGGATCATTACAGGAGAAATATGGTCGTATTTCTTAGTAATAACAAAGTTATTTATGTGTCAAAATGTCGAGGTTAGAGACCAACTTTACACTCCCTGGAACTTCCCCTTGACGCCGGTTCAACAAACGGACACCGGAGCGTGTTACTCATCATGATATCTATTATTGTACCAAATTTGTTTTCTCTACGAATAAGTATATAAGCAAGGTTAGGCTAGTGTTTTGCCAAAGGACCTTAGAGCCAAGTGTAAGTCAAGACCATAGGTCGATATAGGTCTGAAAAACTGATGAGTTTGCACAAAAGAGAGTTAAGTAGTTTTGAATAGGTTCCTGTTGAGCTATTACAATAAAATGTTCAGAAATGTTCACCAAACTTGTTTCGATAGCTGCGCATGCGAGGATATAGACGCATGAGGATATAAATATATTTTAATGAGGATATGCATATAAAGTTTACACTTGTTTCCAATCTGGTCCTCCTAACTATTATATGCCAAGATAGAAACATTATATAATTACATTATAATACATAATAGATAATTCTTTAACTACTCCAAAAAGGAATATATATTATTGGGAAGGTATGAGAAAGATTCAATAAAATATAAACACATATAGCTTTAGAATTAGACAATTAAAAACATGATATAAAGTTAACGTAAGGTGGTTACAGGTATTAAAAAGAGATCTAGAAACATTGTAGACATCACAGTCAGTAAAGCCTAGTGCTCTGACAAAATTGGTGTTAACTTTTATTTAACATGGAAGGAATTACTCTACGAGGTCATCCTTTCACATAGATACTAATGGCATCAAAGGTGGTTACAGGTATTAAAAAGAGATCTAGAAACATCGTAGACATCACAGTCAGTAAAGCCTAGTGCTCTGACAAAATTGGTGTTAACTTTTATTTAACATGGAAGGAATTACTCTACGAGGTCATCTTTTCACATAGATACTAATGGCATCAAAACAACAATGTGGCGTTGAGCTTTTCTAATTATTATTTAATTCAAATGCTTGCCAATTGAAGGTTTTTTAAACATTTGAAGAAATAAATAGCACAGTGTGATAGATCTGTTCTTGATGTAACAAGATTAGGCTATTAGAACTGGTATTTAGCATTACCATGGAAATACGTTTTTAAAGTCAAAACTGATTTCAAGTAAAAAACTGAATGTGATGGTTTCATCCTAACCATTTTCCAATGTTATACTACAGCGAAACCATAGTTGGGCATTTAAGGCTTAATTGGACCTTAAAATTTCACTAAAATTGATTTCCGACCATATTCATGTATCGTTTCCATGGAAACGAAAGGTCTCGTGACCACGCGGATAGCATGTTATTGTTAGTATGTATTTGTATAACATACTATAATTGGATGTAGTTGACATTTGTCCTTTAATATACACAGCTCCAAAATGTGACTTTTGGCTTTTGCTCCCTTAAGTGTCTCGTGAGACTTTAAATTTCGATAATTGGTGGATCAAGTAGACCTGGATAAGTAGCTTTATCTTAAATTGGCGATGAGATATCTTGAAAATAATTTCAGCATTTTCGGCAATGTTTGCACGCCCTAACCTGGGACTTCTTTTCATTTTGTGTACAATATTAAAAATAGTACTATGTACTAATGAGGGCGTCTAATATTCACTGAATTTTCAAAAATTCAAAAAGCGAAAAAGAAATCTTAGAAATCTCAAAAATGTTAGGCGACATTTAACTTGTTAAGTAACAATTTTCTAGCTTAACCCAACTTAACCAGAGTTAACCCCAACCCCTACTAAAACACTAGATTTGTTGCTTTCCAATAAACGTTGGTGGAGGACTTGACATTGGACGGAGCTACAACATACCAAATGATCACGTGACCAAAGTGCACTGTTACCTAGCAACCATTGGTCAACTTTCAACAACATTTTATCCCTGTTCAGCTTAATTTTTAGTAGATGTTCAATATTCATGTGAATATTCTGCCATCGTAACGTTTGTTACTGCAAACAAAATTGAAATCGATTGAATATTAAGTGAAATACAAAAATTCGAAGCAAAACCGTTGAAGCTATAATTGCTCTCCTAGCTAACCCCAACTTAACCAGAGTTAACCCCAACCCCTACTAAAACACTATAGATTTGTTGCTTTCCAATAAACGTTGGTGGAGGACTTGACGTTGGACGGAGCTACAACATGCCAAATGATCACGTGACCAAAGTGCACTGTTACCTAGCAACCATTGGTCAACTTTCAACAACATTTTATCCCTGTTCAGCTTAATTTTTAGTAGATATTCAATATTCATGTGAATATTCTGCCATCGTAACGTTTGTTACTGCAAATAAAATTGAAATCGATTGAATATTAATTGAAATACAAAAATTCGATGCAACACTGGTGAAGCTATATATAATTGCTCTCCTAGCTTAACCCCAACTTAACCAGAGTTAACCCCAACCCCTACTAAAACACTATAGATTTGTTGCTTTCCAATAAACGTTGGTGGAGGACTTGACATTGGACGGAGCTACAACATACCAAATGATCACGTGACCAAAGTGCACTGTTACCTAGCAACCATTGGTCAACTTTCAACAACATTTTATCCCTGTTCAGCTTAGTTTTTAGTAGATGTTCAATATTCATGTGAATATTCGGCCATCGTAACGTTTGTTACTGCCAATAAAATTGAAATCGATTGAATATTAATTGAAATACAAAAATTCGATGCAACACTGGTGAAGCTATATATAATTGCTCTCCTAGCTTAACCCCAACTTAACCAGAGTTAACCCCAACCCCTACTAAAACACTATAGATTTGTTGCTTTCCAATAAACGTTGGTGGAGGACTTGACATTGGACGGAGCTACAATATACCAAATGATCACGTGACCAAAGTGCACTGTTACCTAGCAACCATTGGTCAACTTTCAACAACATTTTATCCCTGTTCAGCTTAATTTGTAGTAGATCTTCAATATTTGTGTGAATATTCTGCCATCGTAACGTTTGTTACTGCAAACAGAATTGAAATCGATTGAATATTAATTGAAATACAAAAATTCGAAGCACAACCGTTGAAGCTATAATTGCTCTCCTTGGTAACCCCCAACTTAACCAGAGTTAACCCCAACCCCTACTAAAACACTATAGATTTGTTGCTTTCCAATAAACGTTGGTGGAGGACTTGACATTGGACGGAGCTACAACATACCAAATGATCACGTGACCAAAGTGCACTGTTACCTAGCAACCATTGGTCAACTTTCAACAACATTTTATCCCTGTTCAGCTTAATTTTTAGTAGATGTTCAATATTTGTGTGAATATTCTGCCATCGTAACGTTTGTTACTGTAAATAAAATTGAAATCGATTGAATATTAATTGAGATACAACAATTTGAATCAACAATATGAATCAACAATTTGAAGCTATAATTGTTCGAAAACCAGTAATTATAAAATATCACCAAAATGCTGAAAGTTAGGTTATTTGTGTTTACACATAGTTACCTAGCTAACTTTTTTTCAAATTTAAAGATGTACTGGCATTTCTTGATATAATAGACTATTCTAAGACGGATAAGCCAAAAAATAAGGGGGACCAGGTTGAAGCAGCTTACGTAGTAGAACTAGCATGTCAAGGCCAACCAATTCTGATGGAAGTGCACACGGGAGCCTCGTGTACAGTAATGAGTCGACGGGTATTTGAAAGACTACAAAAAAACACTGGGAGCCACATCAACCTGCAGCCTAACCGTAAGCCTGTGAGTAGGTACACCAAGGAACCAATCAAAACCGTACCAGTGGGACGTTTGAAGGAGAATTCACCTACAAGGGACCTATTAAGTAAGATAAAGCTGGACTGGAGTGAAATTCAGGAAAATTCCATTGAGTCTAAATTAAACTCTTACACTCAGGTGAACCCAGTAAAGGACTTTCCCAAATTGTTTGAACCAGGGTTAGGCAAACTAGAAGGGATTAAAGCCAAAATACAAGTAAATGAAGGGGTACTTCCCATTTATCAGAAGGCACGCCCTATTCCCTTCATAGAAAAAGAACTAGTTAATGCCGAACTGGACAATTTGGAAAATCTGGGGGTAATACAACCTGTCCAGTTCTCAGAATTGGCATCACAAATAGTACCAGTAAGGAAAAGCAATGGGAAATTTAGGTTATATGGAAACTATAAAACAACAGTAAACAAAGTCTCAAAACTTGATCGTCATCCCCTACCAAAAGTGCAATACTAGCAGGGGGAACACAATTTTCCAAACTGGACATGTCTGAAGCTTACGCCCAAGTAGAGCTTGCTCCGGCAATCTTTTAACGTTCCATTGAATCTATCTTGGCAGGAATACCAAACGTCTTGGTATTCATAGATGACATATTAGTCACAGGTAAAACAATGCTTGACCACTAGGCATAACCTGTATGAAGTACTAAGTAGACTAAAGAAAGTGGGTCTGAAATTAGGTGTAAGTAAATGCCATTGTTTTATGGACTCCATAGTGTACTTGGGGCACTGAAAGATAAACTTCAAGCTATTGTAGAAATGCTAGAGCCCACCAATACATCCTAGGTAAAGGCTTATTTAGGCCATGTGAATTTCTATAGGAAATTTTTGCCCAACTTGTCGGATATATTGGCTCCAGTACATGAGCTCTTGAAAAAAGACACCAAGTAGAAGTGGGCCAAAGAGCAACAATCGGCTTTTGACCAGGTAAAAAAACTGGTACAAACCACAGGGATCTTGGTACATTGTGACCCTGACCAAGAAATCGTGGTAACATGCGATGCATCTCCAAAGGGGCTTGGGGCAGTCTTGTATCCAAAAAAATCAGACGGCTTGGAGCGCCCGGTCTTTATGGCGTCAAGATCACTAGCTCAGGCGGAAAAATTTACAGCCAGATAGATCAAGGAAGCGCTAGCTTTGACATTTGCAGTGAAAAATTTCCACCAATATTTATATGGCCGACACTTTGTCGCATATACTAATCACAAACCACTACTGGGTCTGTTTGGGGAAAACAAATCCCTACCAGAACGGTCATCACCAAGAATTTTGCGATGGGCTATCATGTTACAAGCATATGATTACACACTACTGCACAAACCAGGCAAAGATAATGACCAGGCAGATGGCCTAAGTAGATTATCATTACCTAAGGTACTAAAGGAGGCGCCAACCCCAGCAGATATCATAAATCTCATGGAGATGGGACCAATCGGGACCCAGTGCTGGCAAAATCAGACACTATACATTTTGACAAGGTGGCCGACAACAGTCGCCCCTGAGGGCATGCCCTATGTTATCAGAAAGAATGAATTGAGCATTGAAATCCGGTGTATACTATGGGGCGCTGGGGTAGTTGTACCACCACAGGGTCGTGAACGAATCACGAAAGAACTCCATGACACCCACCCTGGAATCACGCTCATGAAAGCCGTGGCAAGAAGTTTGGTGGCCTAAGATTGATGTAGGTCTGGAGACAGTAGTAAAAACCTGTACATCCTGCCAAGAGTCACGAAAAGCGCCTCCTAAAATGTTACTACACCAATGGGAATACCCAAGAAACCTAGATAATACACGATAGACTATGAGGGACCACTGTTTGGGAGAATGTATTCGATTGTAGTGGATGCATTCTCCAAATGGGTAGAGGTAGCTATCACACACACGGCAACATCTGAGGCTACAATCGAAGGGTTGATACAGATGTTTGCCACCCATGGGGTGCCCGACACCCTAGTGTCTGACAATGGTACCTGTTTCACCAGTGAACAGTTTAAGCAGTTTTGTGAGAGAAGTAACATCTCACACATCACAAGTGTGCTCTTCCACCCACCTTCTATTGGCTGGCGGAACGAGCAGTGCCGACATTTAAAACCAAATTGAAGCACATTAAAACAGGGAACCTAAGAACGAGAATTTCTCGGATTCTTTTGAGGTACCGCACCACGCCTCATAGCACTACAGGAGTACCACCATGCCAATTGCTAATGGGACGCATGATAAAAACACCCATGTAGGCAGTATTTACGTCGGTGCACGCCAAAGTCCTGGTCAAACAAGAAACCACGAAAAACACATTTGTCCAGAGAACAAATCCACGTAGTTTTAAAATCGGGAAAGTGTATTTTCACGAAACTATGGGCAGGGTGCAAAGTATTTACCTGGACAGGTAATGGATAAACTGGGACCTGTTACTTATGAAGTGTTACTAGAGGACAACCGATATGCCAAACGGCATACCAACCAGTTTTTTTCTAGATCACCAGAATGTCAGAGTGATGAACGGTTGGAAGGTATCAGTGAATTACCTCCCGTGGAATTAGCATTGTCTGAACTCGGCAATGAAATTCAACCACCTCCATCTAGCATGATTAGCCGCAGGGAGGATCAAAACACCTGTTTGAACCCAGTGTCTCCTCGAAGTCCAGTCGGCAGGCTTGGACAGGCGGTACAAAGTCACAATGCTGCATCGGGGGAACCTAGCACAACTCAGCTAGAGATCGATAAATTATTAAAGCTGTAACAGCTGAGCTTAGGGACCGGCAGGAGCCCATAACCAGGAGCGTCCATCCCGCATACTATATCCTATGTCACAGCGTTTTCACAAGTTTATAGGTTATTTTTAGAACGGCTTCCCGCTATTGTTGAGTTGCAATTATTCCTAAGGGAAGAAAATCACAAAAGCGTAGCAGCCATGTTGTTTGGTTTTACAAACGTAGCTAACGAGGCCTCTTTTGTTCCCCCCACGGTGCAACCCACAATTTGGCGGGAGAAATAGTCTAAAAATAGCCCAACTTGTAAAAATGCTGTGACACCTGTATAGGAGATTGGACGCTCCTGGTTATGGGCTCCTGGGACCGGTCAATATTTAGAGGGGGAGGGCTGGTGCAAATAGAGGGAGGGTACCCAGTTTTCATGCAGCAAATTAGGGGGCCATAGTAAGCTAGAGGGGAATTGGGGGGAGGGGTCATCAAAAATTGAGCATGGCGTTTTTCATTTGCACCACCCCCCCCCCCCCCTCTAATCAATGACCAGTCCCTCAGCTTCGACTGGGATGAAGGTTCCTCATTCGCATCAGAACTACGTTGCGTTTACTGGCTTTCTAACATGCCTGTGATATGTTCTGAAAAAATATATATATATTTACAGGAGTATATTACACAGTGTTCATGTGTCCTTGTGTTGGCCCCTAACACAGTAGATAGTGTGTCTATTTATAGCCGCGAAGTTCTGGTATGTGATTACGTTGTCTTTTGTTCTCTTGCGCTTTAGTATTTTTTAGCAGTTTGAACCGTGTTAATTACAATTTTTCAGTGCATCCTGATTGGTTAAAAGTGACGGCCTTTGTTTCTTCTCGCGGGAAGCTCTATGCTAAAAATAACTCTACCGTCTACAGTGTGGCGTGACAATCTAATATGGGAAGAGGAACACTCCTCTATAATATACTCCCGATATTTATCAATAACCACTCCTACCAAATAGTGTGAGCTCTTCAGTTGTCTTGATTGTATGATTGTATGTTTTTAGATCTGGCTGTTGTGAGTCTTTATTTTGCATAAAATAGATCATTTTGATACATTTTTTTAATAAGTGTTGGGATTGGTAAAAAACGATATTAAATATTTTTCAAAAACTCATGAATAATTAATGAGCATTTTGTCAAATCAGATGAAGCAAATCAGTCACGTGCATGCTCCTTTATACCTGATAAAATCTCATCATTCTAAACAGCCATCGGAGGGATTTGAATTCTGTCCCAGGGGGAAACGGGGTTAATGATTGAGACAATGGATAAGCACCTTGCAACTCTTGGAATTTCTATTGATGTTTTAGCTCTCTCATTGAAATGCTAATTAGGATGAACGTTTTATATAAAGAATACTAATGAACATGAAATATTATATAAAGTTTCATCCTAATTAAGAATTCACTGATAAAGACCCAAAGATAGCAAAAAGTACACGGAACATAAGGTACCTAGATAATAAATTTTGCACTAAATTTACTAATATCAGCAGACTATAGCGAGATACACAGAGAATATTTTTAAAATGAAGTTATCGAACTACCATTACTTGTTTACCGAGCCACTGTTTAGTTCCAATTATTAAACCAAACTCAAAGCCGTAAAATAATACAAACGTGCATTAAATTTACAAACATCCTCTTCATATTTTGTGCCGGAGTCAAAAATTTAGAGTCTGCCGTCATGTCAGTCACATCGCTTTCCAAGTCTTGAACTTTATCGATGTCAACCACGACACCAAATCCTTCAAGTGTAGATTATTCTTGCCCTAGCTTGTTCCTTGCCACGCAATGCTTTCAGCATTGCGAAACGCCGGTTCAAACAACATAGTATGGTAATTTCTTCATGTCAATCCCTTGAGATGTTCGTAATTGCAGGCGGTGATTACTCGAATATTTTGCATGGCGTTGTGAATACAAAGGTTCAATGGTTCATTAAGTAACCATTATGAGTTTTTGAAGCCGTTTAATAAACTCGCAGCACGTGTTTTATCAGGTCTAAAACTCTCGGGCTGCGCCCTCGAGTTTTAAACCTGATAAAACACTGCTGCTCGTTTATTAAACAGTACATAATAACTAGTTTACAATATCCTATTGGTGTTTATGTGACCGTATTCAAGAGAAACAGACACGAAAGTTTTTTTTTTTTAGAATTGTTTGGATTGGTAAAAAAACGACAGGAAAATGGTCTATTATTACCACGAGATAAAAATGTCTTTTTCCTCGCTAAACATTTATGATAACTCATTTACAATATCCTATTTGTGTTTATGTGACCGTATTCAAGAGAAACACACACACACACAACACTTTTTAAAATAATTGTTAGGATTGGTAAAAAACGACAGGAAAATGGTCTATTATTACCACGAGCTAAAAATGTCTTTTTCCTCGCTAAACATTTATGATAACTCATTTACAATATCCTATTGGTGTTTATGTGACCGTATTCAAGAGAAACACACACACACACAACACTTTTTTAAATAATTGTTTGGATTGGTAAAAAAACGACAGAAAAATGGTCTATTATTACCACGTGCTAAAAATGTCCTTTTCCTCACTAAACATTTATGATAACTCATTTACAATATCCTATTGGGGTTTGTGTGACCGTATTCAAGAGAAACACACACACACAACACTTTTTTTAAAGAATTGTTAGGATTGGTAAAAAACGACAGGAAAATGGTCTATTATTACCACGAGCTAAAAATGTCCTTTTCCTCACTAAACATTTATGATAACTGACGTTTACAATATCCTATTGGCGTTGCAATAAAAAAATGAAATAAAATAATCTGAGTAGCTATGACTGACTATCTAACTACTGATAAACGTACAGAGACATAATAAGATTCTTGACTGATGTTGCCCGTAAACCAGTTCAAGTTCGATCTTCAGTCTTGGCGTCTTGATTGCACGCATGTCAAGCTGCTTCAGTTCTGTTTCTGTCTACACATTTATGCACGTAAACCCGTTGAGTTCGAGTCGATAAAGCCCGTTCGATCTTTAGTTTTGCCGTCTTGATTGCATGTCAAGCAGAATCACTCAGGCCCCGTTTGATCTTCAGTTCTGTTTCTGTCTTCAGGCATAAATTTCTATGCAACGCTCCGGTATTCGGTTACACCTAATTGGTTAATTTTGACAACATTGTTGTCGCGTATGACCAATCATTGTTTGGGCCGTGTTGCATCACGGGGGGTCTTGCTGACGTCACGCTTTTGCCAGGTGATCTCGCGAATTCGCGTTAGCCAATGAAATTGCGAATCGCGTTTCCAAGAAAAGAATCAATCCCATACAACCCTGCGTGCTTAGTTTTCTTGTTTGTTTGATAAAAAAAACATGGCGGCCTTAGCACGTGCGTGTGTCAACTCTAATAGCTGATTAATTACTCGGGCCAGGCCTTTGGCCGGCACGAGTCAGAAAATGCAAGCCGTTTATTATTATTACTCGGGCCGGGCCTTTGGCCGGCACGAGTCAGAAAATGCAAGCCGTTTATTATTATTACTCGGGCCAGGCCTTCGGCCGGCACGAGTCTTAAAATGCAAGCCGTTTATTATTTTTTGTGTCGCTGATTTGCCTCGGCAACCAATCAGATTGTTGCACTGGTCACGTGACACATTGCGCTATGCGTTCGCGTCAATCGATCTCTTTCTTTGCGATACACAGGAGCGAAATACAATCTCAGCTTAAGTGTTTCTAAACACGTTTAGATATAAAAGGTATCGAATTATAATCTCAGGGTAGATTTCGTCAGGCGCGCTCAGATAACAAAGGTCAAAGCTCTCAGACAAGGCGAGACAAGGAGATATCGATTTCTATGAGTCATTGTCAGAAATCTATTCCCGGCCGTAAAATTAGGCAATACCACCGTCTGCCAATGGGTAACTGAACTGTCAGGTCAACTACACAGCTTAGAGAGTCTTTCTACTAGATTGAGAGACATTAATATACTGTTACATGTCTGTTAATATGGGGAAAACTGAAGAAACCCTCATTGCATTGAGTTTGATAACTAGCCTGAAATACAGCCGCCTTCTCAGTTAGTTCCAGGGTCCTTGAATTTTCAAATGGCTCAACTCGTCGCGAGCGCAAGTGAACTTGTGAAATTATCGCCATCACGCCGCGTATACAGTCAAGTCTGTTTGTCTCGGAAAGTATTTATTGTAGTTTATATCTCTTCCCTAATTGCACTGATGAAGGACTCGAAACCCTAAACGTCCCAGCAGCTTGTGTTACAGCTGATAAACGGAGGAAATGGCTCTACTGAAACAAAATCAAAGCGGACGAGTTTCGTGTTGTTTAGCTTTGCGGCCGAAGTCCATCATTGTCTGTGGTTCGGCGGGGAAGAAGAGTGTTCGTTGGGATTACTTTCAACAAAGTACACTGTATTTCAACTACCAATCTCGTACAAGTGCCTTTAATTTTTAATGATTTTCACGAAGTGGTCCTTTTTTGGCAGAATTTATTTTAGAAACAGTTGGCCTCATACCTAAAAGTGACAGCCCGAGTAAACGCCCAGCGGGCGTCTTGTTATTTGTTGTGTCGCTCCGGAAGTCGCCGTTAACCAATCGGATTACACATGAGCCATTGTTCGATGAACAACTCAACACGTGACAAGATTAACCAATCAGATTCGACACCGCTCGGGGACACTTACCAAAGATATTTTTAGAGGCAAAGTTGGACGGGAGCGAAGATTGGAGCCATTCTTACACATTATTTTGCTCAAACCAAAGGTCTCTTCGACTGAAATACCAAGATGTTCAGTTATTCTAGGGCTAGCAGGACTTTTAGGTGCTTTCGATGGAAAATTCTTACATTTACGAAAGGAGTGTGGCGATAATCGCATAGTCAGCTGCTAGTCACTAGTCTAGTGCTAGTCTGGCCGAATGATCCACGGAAACTGAATGAAAATGCCTGTACTGCTGCATCTAAGTGCCATAGGACTACTCTCCTGAAGTACTCTTGTCTGTCTTGAGATTATACTGCTGGGAAGTCTTGAAGCCAGTCAAACCAATGCTGAGCTTTTATACTAACTTCGACTCAAGAGTCGCAAAAGCTGGAAGTGAACAGTGATTGACCCTTGGCTTTGAACGCGAACGGAAATTAGAACTGGTGAGGTTGAAATATTTGTGTTAATATACGCACACAAATCTTACTTGTCCCTTGATTGTAATTCGAACTGGAAATGAAATCGTCCGTAAATTGAACTGAATGTGACTTTATATACAGACCAAGAAGAAAAAGTTAAAATCGTCAAAAGAATAACAGAACGACAGACGATAGAATTGACCACGAATTATACCCATAAACAGAACTGGATATGACTACCGTATTAAAATCGAATTGGACCGGTGAAAAGAATAGCAGGATTTTGTCCCCGGGATTTGTCGAACTGTCATGAAACTAGAACTGGAGAGTATAAATTAGGGCTCTGCCCACAGTATTCTTCGCAGCCGTTTATATTTATGTCGCCTGACGCAGTTTCTTGTTCGCCGACGATTGATATGAACGGGCTTCAAACTCTGGCTTTGTTTTCTTATTTT
Source organism: Actinernus sp. WN-2022 (assembly GCA_030867875.1). NCBI lineage: Eukaryota > Metazoa > Cnidaria > Anthozoa > Actiniaria > Actinernidae > Actinernus > Actinernus sp. WN-2022. Next base: position 44,572,253 of record JAOWCC010001679.1, read on the forward strand.
GCTGCCGAACTGCACAGAAGACCTTGAAATTACCATTCAATAAATCTACCTTAATTTATCCTAAAGAAAGCTTTGATTTATACTCTCGAAGATGGAAATGTATTATATTTTCTCTACTTCGCCTTCTCTTGCCGTTAACAATAGGAAATGGACAATCTGAAATCTACAACTGGGAAGCTACAATGTTTACCGTCTCGTTTTTCTCGGCTAATGGCAATCAAGATACCGTGGCGCATGTAATCGTTTCGTGGGCAGAGGTTTCTCTCGGCGGCAGGAAAGGGGTTGGGTGGAACTTCTCGAAACAAGCTATAGTATTGGCATACGCAACAATAGAAAACAACCTAACCATTAGAAAGTGCAGTACAAAAACCATAGAAGTATAGTATTATGGGTGCAATCAGAATACAGGTCTCGAGAGGTTCCATCACTACTCGGAGTAGTGAATCAATTACTGTACATGGTTTGTGCTAGCGGAGGAGGATGTATGACACAAAAATATGTTAGACCTCCATGTATTAATTAACCTATTTCTAGGTGGCCCGAGTATAATGCCCAACGGGCGTCTTGTTATTGGTTGTGTCGCTGAAATGCGCCAGCAACCAATCAGATTACACAGGAGCCCATTGTTCGATTCCCAACACGTGATAGGATCAACCAATCAGATTCGACATCCGCCCGACTGTCTTGGGTTTATACTTATAGTGACGGAGCGAAGATTCGTGGCCATTCTTAACCATTATTTTGCTGAAACCAAAGGTTTCTTCGAATGAAATACCAAGATGTTCAGTTATTCTAGGGCTGACAGGACTTTTAGGGGCTTTCAATGGAAAATTCTTACATTTACTAAAGGGATGTGGCGATCCAATCGTACACGGTACAGTCAGCTACATGCAGTCTGGCCGGCCGGAGGAGGAGTGATGGTTTGGTTTCGATGGTTTTGGTCCAATAATCCACGGACACGGAAAGAAAATGACTTCAATTCAAGAGTCGCAAAAGCTGGAAGTGAACAGTGATTGACCCTGCTTTGAACGCGAACGGAAATCAGAACTGGTGAGGTTGTAATTATGTGTTTACATGTGATATATCATTGTTATCATATGCGCACACAAATCTTGTTTAACTTCATTCGTGGGAAATATTTAAATTCATTTGTGGGAAAGCCTTCCAACAGGCTCAGGATATTGCAACTGGTGCCCTTGTCAGAGCCGACGAACACACGAGTGTTTCTTCGATGGATTTCAGTGGCAAGATGTTGAGTTTTCTAGAAGAACTTTGGATGGAAATGTCTCACATTTTACGAAAGGATTAGGGATTATAGGTGGCGCTCCTGATCGCATGTGGCCTGACGTTGTGAAATATTTGTACCGAAATGTAATTTAATATTCGTTTCTGTTAAAAGTAATGGCATCAGCAGTAAATGACCCGATTCCTGTTGTTCTAGGCCAGCGTCGGCATCTCGGTGATAGAAAAAACGAGTGGATCGAAGCCGTTTATATTTTTGTCGTCACGCAGTTTTATGTTTGCCGACGATTGATACGATCGAACGGGCTTGAAACTCCGGCTAAACTGCACAGAAGACCTTGAAATTACCGTTCAATAAATCTACCTTAATTTATCCAAAAGAAAGTTTTGATTTATATCCCCGAAGAAGGAAATTTATTTTATTTTCTCTTCTTGCTGTTAACAATAGGAAATGGACAATCTGAAATGGACAATCTGAAATCTACAACGTGTACCGTCTCGTTTTTCTCGGACAATGGAAATCGAGATACCGTGGCGCATGTAATCGTTTCGTGGGCAGAGGTTTCTCTCAGTGGCAGGAAAGAGGTCGGGTGGAACTTCTCGAAACGAGCGATAGTATTGGTCTACCCAACAATAGAAAACCCAACAATAGAAAAGTGCAGTACAAAAACCATAGGAGTATAGTATTATGGGTGCAATCAGAATACAGGTCTCGAGAGGTTCAGTGCTACCGATCTGAGGAAAGGCTCGCAGGGTAGGAGGGCCACACATTTCTCTGTGTATACTAGTTTAATAGTGTTACCCTCTTTAAATAGTTATTTTCCAAGTGGTGTACATGCATGAAATCAACGCACACAATATTTTATTAAACATTAGGGACTAGTAAAAAATTAGCAGGGGACATGCAGGGAGGGGGGGGGGGGGGGGGGGGGGGCTGTCTATAATGAAATAATAATAATAAAAAAAATATACAACCCTCCCTGGACAATGAGTATGAAATATTTTGACCGTTTCTCCCCTATAACCATCCCTTTTTCAGTTCCCCATGATTTATGACCCTCCATTTTGGGGGATTCAAAACAATTTTACCCTCCTTCTCAACCCCCTCCCCCCTGCTAATTTCTGACCAGTCCCTTCAGCGACAACCCTCATGAAACCTCAATTTAATTATCAGTAAAACTTTGTAATTAGAAGCTCCCATATGTGATTGCAATGTAAATTATCACAAGCATGAGTAGTGAAACAATTATCCTGCTCCCCTAGCACAAACCATGTATGACACAAAAATATGCTAGAACTCCATGTATTAATTAAAAGTGGCCCAAGTTAAGGTTGTATTTATTCGTTATGCTCTTTTGACATTAAGAATAATTCTTCAAATGGCACCATTTTGTTATTTCTACTACATGTTTAATAACACAATTCGCTGCTGTACAAAAATTATTAGAACATTGTATTGACGATTTCCTGTCTTAAAGTTTGGAAACGTAACACATGCACTTGATGCTAGAAACTAATTTCAAGTGCCATTTTTAATGTTTTCACAAAGTCATCAATTCTTTACATGAATTGTTTTAGAAAATTTTGCCTCCTAACTGAAAGCCCGAGTATAATGCCCAACGGGCGTCTTGTTTTATGTACTTTGGAAGACATTACCAGTCAAACAGAAATGAAATTTATCTATCATGGATTCTACCTTGTTACAGAAGTTTATTCTTCGTGACTATCAGTATCGGCGGAAGAAGCATGGCCGAAACGTTTACGAAGCTTGCTACGAAAAGCCCTCTCGATCCCTTGAAACATTTTGACCACAAACGGAATATCTTCCCGACTTCGAGGATCTTGAGCAACTTCAAGAATGGCCAGTTGGGCAGCACGAACCAATGTTGGGTCCTTTAGGATCGGCAACCTTTCGTGAGGATCTTCCCGAACAAAAGGAACAAAATGTGGATAGTTGTCCAACATTCAACAAAGAGGTTTCCAGAGGCAGAGCACATGCCAGTACTTTGACATTGGACAGTTTTTCCAGTAGTTTCAACTTCTCTGGCTCCTCGTGCAAAGTGATCACAATTCTGTTGTTTGGGGTTGAACCTGATTGTGAAAGCCAACTGGTCTCGGAATCCCACTTGTTCGGAAACACTATTAAAACTTTCTCGCGGTTGCCTTCTGTTCTTACCTTGACTTTTCGTTCAAACTGTGGGAGATATTTACAAACATCAGCAGAGAGAGATTTATTGGAAATGCTCATCACCATCACATGGTTGAAAAAGAAACGGATTCGGCGACGTTCTGATGAGTTAATGGCTTGATATTCTATTACAAACACGTAAACATAAGTTCAGGATTTAACGAATTAATGGGGTCAGTTCATTTGAAAACACCTACCGATTTTTTTCTTCAGTCGCTTAGCATAATTCTCATCATCATCTTGGTCATTCAGAGGGTGCTGTCGTTTCCGGGATACCTTTGCATCTGATACCTCATCATGCTGTCTTCTCTGTCAGCTATTCGACACAACTCATTATGAAAAAGCTGGGAGAGAATTAACTTCTGATATTCTATGGAGCTTGTAGTGCCCTGCCTACCCCCACTGAATAAAAAGGTACCCTGCTTGCCATATTTGTGGGCTGTTTCCATTACTGCATCAGAGAAGTTGCTGAATTTAAGTGGCACACCAATCAATTCACCATCTTTCCTGGCCTTGTCAATGTAGTATGAGGTGTAGACAACAATCTGCTTAATCGATGGGGTGACACAGCTTGTACCAAAAATTACAACAAATTGAAAGCTAAGAAGTAGTCGAGCAGTGCATTCAAATTTGCAGCCAGTAAGCAAGGAAGATGTGTCGAGTAAAGTATGATAGTGAACCCAGCTTCAGCAAGAATAACAGGCATCTTCTCTCCAAAAGCCAAAACTCTAATTTCATCAAATTTTATGGAACAGTCTTCTTTGTTATCAGTTCTAGCAAGTGTCGACAGTGCATTGTAGAATGGTTTAGAGGAGTCCAGAAGCCCTTAGTGAAAAGTATAGAAGCTTTATCATTTTACAACCAACCTATTCCTTCCTTAAATCTAGGATAAACATTAAACAGATCCATGGGTAGATTTTTTTCAACCCGAGTCCAGTTGGTTAACTTTATTCCTAGGACAACCTTAAATACATGTATGTAATAATTATTTAGCTGTACATTTTAACCTTGGGTTAGCAATTTATCTCTGGGGTAATGCTCACTCTTGCTTCCAAAAACTGGGCTCAGGGTTTTATAGGCACTCTTGACACAAACAATTGTTGGATGTTTTAATGAAAGCTATTCTCCATGTAACCAAATATTCTCACCTCGAGAGCATAATTTTGCATAATTTTATCCTGTAGCCAATTCAATGAAACATTTACAGTCTGTTGTATATGTAGTTTTAATAACGATTCTGGCTAGTATTGTTTTCTGGCATGAAAACAATGGCCAGATTTGTAAAGTACAACTGTAAATGTTTATTGAATTTACCCCTGGATTTAATTATTGGTAAAACTTGTTACCTTACTGTATTCGTAATATTAAAACTGACTTACCAGTTGCACATTGACCAATGCGTCCAGTAATAATTATTGATTCTGCTGACCAAAAAGCAAGATGTGCTGCTCCAGGAAAGTAGTCGACCAGATTTAATAGCACCAACCAAATTTTCATGACCAGGATTGCCAAGGTGGGACTTTGCAAATTCACGCCTGTTCTGAACATTGTCAACCCTCCCACTTAACCAAGCCCCATATTTATCAGCCAGTTCCTAAGCATCTTGAACTGTCCATACAGGGCCAGTACTAACGAGAGTCATGTCCTCTAACTGGTTACTGTGCTCTGGGGCATCACAGATTGGATATGTTAACGTTGCAGAACTGTTACCAGTGTCTAGCCTTCTTTGCTTTCCATCTGCACTGCATCTTGTATAGATCTTGATGGGCTCTATCTGATTTGAGGGTTTGACTGCATTAAGGTTTTCAATCTGTTCGTACACACCCTTGAAACACATACTTAGTGTATCATAGTCATCCTGTCCCAGATAAGCCCCACACATGTTACAACAAGACTTTGCAAGTTGAATGGTTCCACAACTTTTAGTCTGGATGTTGTCATGCCAGTGGAAAAACGAGACAATTTTAACCATGGGGCAAAGTCAGTGAACTGGTATACTATCAATGCTCCCTTGGCAAAAGTAATGGCATTCTGCATTCCTGACCTGGAAAGCAAGTATTCTAAGTATTTGGCCACATTAACAGTAGCTACAACAATCCCATTACTTTTTTCTTCGAATGTAAGGCCTCTGTGTACTCAATTCTTCCTTTGCATTTAGACATTTCACAATGACATCTTTTTTGGGGAAGATATTAATCCCCAACACTTCAGAAATCTTTTCCCCCCATGTATTTCATAAAATGTCTTGTGTATCCCTTTGGCTGATACACAGTGACCCCACAAGCCCACAGGCAAAATCTAAAAATCTTCCTTTGTGTTTTTCATACACCATTGGCATAAGAATGTCCTTAAAAAGTAACTGTTCATTCTCTCCTTTTAAGATAGATTCACACACGAGATGCTTGTTTTTTTTGCACAAAAGCCATCGCATGTTATCACCACTATATGACAGTTGCATGAAGGTGGCTTAAATTACTGGTTGGGCTTTCGTTAAAAAAAGGGACTGCTAGTTCGGGATACTTATGCAATAATGCATCCCTTGTTTCCTCAAAACAAGAAGCAATGTGGCAAGCCTGTAGCCCTCTTGAAGTGTTAGCACTTTCAAGCAAAAACTCACATGGTTTGACTAATTTACTAAAACGAGGCAAACAATGTTTCTTAAGTTCTTCAGCAGATAACTCGGCAATAAATGCTTTAGCCCTGGATGAACGGCTACTAGGGGCAAGTTTTTCATGAAAACATGCAGAAATCACCTCCGAAGCACTCGATCTCTCTCGGTCTTCCCCGGGGTCTTATTTTCACATTTTCGGGCTTATGTGAAGGAATTTCACGATAATGACGAAGAAGATTACTGTAGCTGTTTGAAGAATGGCAACAAGTAGAGTATTCACACGGCAAACGCTGCACGCACCCAGTTATATTATCGGCCATATCAACTGAACTACATCAAATTGCCGGCTCCATGATTTTTAAATACCCGGCCCTAGGCAAAGCTTAGCTAGATGTAAATATTGACAGCTAGGCCGGTGTCAGCGTTTTGTGTTCCCAGCGATTTATGTTCCTAGGGGAGGGGTGGGGGTACACAAATCGCTAGCGTTTTGTGTTCCCTCCGTTCCAAAATGAAAATTAAACCAGAAGACTAAGTGGAAATCATATAATATGTTTTAAACTTGAAAGTCTAACTTTTCTTCAGAATTGATGTATGAAAGTAATTTTGCCGTGAACGTTAACTGAATTTGACTGGCTGATAAACTGATCGTAGCTAGGTCTGGAACTCGCGATGTTAGCTAAAAATTAGAAATAAATATATATTAATATAAATATATGTTCCTACTCTTAGGTAAAATAACTTGTTTAATGATACATTTAAGTCTGAAGAGTGTTTTATCGTGCATTTGAGTATTTAGAAAGTGGGGAACATGAATCGCTAGCGATTTGTGTTCGCGGTTTGTGTTCCCAGCGATTTGTGTTCCTGGGGGAGGGGTAGCTGCAATGCAATAACGCGGCGTTTCTAGTGGTTTTCCCTGCTTTCGTGGACGTTTTCCGCTCGCGAATGAATTTCAGACGAGTAGCTTCCCTCGTCCAAATATTTTCCCAAATAAAACAGGGGAGGGGTTGATCGTCCATTCGAAAATTCAATCAGAAGAAATCATAATTATTATATGTTTTAAACTTGAAAGTCTAACTTTTCTTCAGAATTTATGTATGAAAATGATAATGATAATCGCTAGCGATTTGTGTTCGTGGTTTGCGTTCCCAGCGATTTGTGTTCCTGCCGGGGGATTCGATGTTTCATAATTATTTGGGACTCGAAATAAATCCTGGCCGGAATGAATATGTTGTGAAAAGTGCTCTATTATTTAATTTCAGTGCACAGTCCTGGTAAGTGGAGTCGTCCTTATAGACTGCTATATTTAGCGATTGCTTTTTACGTACAAATTGAGCACTGCGGGCTCAAAATTTGAAAGTTTTCGCGGGAAATTTAGAAAACTTACAAAACGGCATTTTAGGAATAGATTATTAAATATACTGAGCTAGTTATCGAGAGTAAGATGGAAGAAGAAAGTTTTGACGAGATTGTCAGGTATTTGAAGGATAATTCTCACCTCCCTAAGAGATTAGAAGGTGATAAAATATCCTTAAAAGCATTTAAACGCTCATGCAAAAGGTACAAACTTGTATCAGATAAACTGTATCACTGCAGCACCAATGCAGCTGGCCATGGCCCTATGATAATGGTGTTGAGAGGTCAGCAAGAGAAAGATCGTGCCTTCTTAGAGTGTCACCAAGCACAGTATGGTGGGCATGTTGGCCGTGATAACACCCTTGTCAAAATTAAAGAGCGGTACTTTTGGCCTGGATACTACAAGGAAACACTTGACATGGTAATTATAGTATAGTCTCCATAAATATTATAAATAAAATATCGACATCATGTCATTTAAAAAAGGCAACCAATATTGCTGCTCCTCCTAATTAAAAAGAGAGTACGTAACAGCTGTTGCAGTAAAAACATATCAATATTAGGAACGGTAGGAAAACTTAAATAACTACAGGGGCATAGATGGGAGTTCTGCAAGGGGGGGGGGGGGGGGGGGGTTCAGAGTCTGGCAATCCATCATCTAACAGAGCTTTTTTACCCTTTGGAAATCACGAAGGGGGATACGCAGCAACCTACCCCTGGCTATTCCCGTCCCATCTAACTATATTAATTAATTAAATGATCTTGTCTCTATTCCTGGGCTAACATTTAAATTTCATATCAAAATGTTCTATTAATTAGCTGCATGGAGATCAAGATGAGTTTACATTTCGATAAGTCATCAATAAGCCTATGAGTTGAGTTTCTTGGTCTCTCCCCTAAGCCTTTACTTCAAAGGTTTTTGTTTGGGGTCTCTGTTTTCATCTTCCCTTTTCATCTTTCATCTTCCCACAAGAACCAACCTAAATTCCAATTCGATGGAAAGCATTTAGTTATACACACATCAAGAGGTCCTTGAAGATCCTCAGTCAGACTGCTACATGTACATGCATGTACGTATTGGGTAAATAAAATATAGGGTTATTATATACAAAGATATTTTGGTAGAGCTCAATAATTTATTACAGTTCCCACTCCTAAGATCACTGTAAATCCTGTTTAGAGCATGCAGTCACTCCAAACTCCTCAAATAGAAATCATGGTCAATAAACCAAATTCATACCACTATCATAATTGCCAGTTGATAATTTGTTTTTATATGGTCAATATATATTCTGCCAACACAGCTTCAAAAATGTGACAGATGCCAGAGAAATGCCAATGACAGCGGCAAGGTGCTGGATGAGCTACATCCAATTCCAGTCACCGCAAAAGTCTGGTACCTTGTTGGGATAGACTTGATTGACATGCACACAGTTTCTGGAAAGGGGAACAGATACATCCTGACAGAAACTGACTACTTCAGCAAGTATGTTGAAGCTGTTCCTATTCCCAACAAATCCGCTGTTTCTGTGGCAGAAGCAAATGTTTAAGGTGTTCTGCAGGCATGGATCTCCTGTTCATATAATAAGTGATCAGGGAAGGGAATTTGTAAATCAGGTAAGTTTCCAACTGGTATAATTTTGTAAAACTCGTACAGATTTAACTTACTTGAATCAGTATAGAACAATGGAAGGGGTGAGCGGAAGAAAGAGTTAAGTGATGATGGATCGATCAAGTTCTCAAGTCTCCATGATAAAACAGAGAAAATGAAGGAGAATTTGGAATTTGATCTGATCATCACTTAAAGGGGCTATGTCATGGTACTGCGCATGTATCGAGTAATCGCTCGTTTAGTGGCTATTAATTGGATACAAACAGTTAAACTTCCTTCCCTCAATGCTTGATTGAAAGGATTTTCAACATTTTCCCTGAAAACTGTTTATATACACTGTTTGCTAGTCATTTTTGCATAATATTTGCTTTCATTTTAAGCATCCCACATGGCCGAGAGGTTCGTTAGTTCATATCAAAATCGGTGGAAATAGCTCTTTCCGGCCTGGAAAAACGAATGTAAAGTCTTACCATGACACAGCCCCTTTAAGTCTTTCTTCCGCTCACTCCTTCGATTTATTTATTTATGTATAATTATTTTGTATAATTTGAAAGTTAAGGAAATGCACAAAATCAGTTTTGAAAATATTATACATTTCTAAATACATTAATACTCTACAGTCTATATACTAATACTTTAGGATTCAACTGGTCATTAATTGGATAGGGGGAGGGGGGTAGGTGCAAAATGCTCTGTGCAGCAAATAGAGAGGTTGATCACAGTAAGCTAGGGAGGGGGGGGGGGGGATGGAGGAAGGAGTCATCAGAAATTTAGCATGGAGGTTTTCATTTGCACCAGCCTCCTCTAATTAATGACCAGTCCCTTATAGGTATAAATTAAGTGCCTTTTTGAGAAATAATGCCTTACCCAATTAAAGACATCTGAAAAATATTATATTCCAGTCATATTTGAAGTGCAGTATGAAATATACCAGCTAGTACATGTATTTAATATACATGCAGTATATACATTCAAAGTTGCCCAAAAACGTGTCTTGGGTTGCCTGTGAACAATAATTAAGCGTGTGAGCATGCTTTACAAAATTGGTACTGGGTCTAGTTTGACGTCATCAACAGAACATGCTTTATTTTTAATTTTATTTATTATTTTAATACCACTGTTTATTAACAGTTTGATAGAAGAATGAATGTAAATTAAATGATTGTTTTGGTAATGAAATGCTACCCAGAATAACTATGAAAGCTAATCTAAGCTGGTGGCATCAACAGTGTAATGATATGTTTATTGTATGCTGCCGTAACAAGAGTGGAGGAAGAAAAAGAAAATATAACAACACAAAAACAAACAACAAATATATGTTGTAACTACGACAACAGACAGACTATGCCAGCAATAAGATGTTTCAGTGGGCTATAAATAAGTGCTGGGAGCAGAATTTTCTGTTTTTATCAATTTCATTTATTTTATTTTTGCACTTTAAAGTACCTTAACCTGTTTTTCAGACCTTGCTTAATATGTATGTATATTTTTAAATATCACAATTATTTTTACATCATTTTGTTTTTGTCTGTCAGGTTTCTGAGCATATGTTACTGAAGTTCAAAGTTAATCACCGCATTTCCTCAGCATATCATCCCCAATCCAATGGACTAGATGAAAGAACAAATCAAACATTGAAGAGGTAAATGTGCAATTGATATGTTTTAAAAAGTCAGTGGATTTTGGTTACCGGTATATAAACTTGAAAGTTAAATTGGATGCAAGAACACTTTATCATACATTATGATTAGTGGATCTCAGGTTTGAAACTATTCATCCTCAGAATTAAATGTTATTTATAACCAGCTGGTGTTGATCTGACATGTATATATGATCTTTTGAATTACAGAACATTGAATAAGCTAGTTCAGGACCAGGACAATGACTGGGATGATTTGCTAGATGGTGCTATTTCTGCTATAAATTCAATGCGAAGCACTACAACTGGCTACAGCCCATTTTATTTAATGTATGGCCGCAATCCTCGACTGCCTTTCCAAGCAGAGATGGAGCAGAAAGAGCAGAAACCAGCTGAATGTCTGAATTCAGAAGAAGAAATCAAGAACTATATCCAGACTCTCCAGAATTTAAGAAATGATATTTTCCCCAAGGTTTCTGAAAATATCAAAAAGGCCCAAGAGAAACAGAAAAGTCAGTACAAAAAGAAACGAGGTGCTGCAGGAGAAGGTTGTGCATTGAGAGATGGTGAGAGGGTGCTGAGAAGAAATATGCTACAGAAGACCAAAAAAGGTCATAAAATGGAGGACAGATGGTTGGGGCCATATACAGTTTGCAATGTAAATGATAACAATGGAACATGCAATCTTAGGGATAATCAGGGGAAAATACTGAAGAGAAAGGTTAATGTGAAGCAACTGAAACAATACATTCCACCTGCCACAGCCAATAAATCTCCTGTAGTATTGACTAACCCCCTTGCTACACCAGTACCCAACCCTACTGCTGCACCTACATGTACTACTGCTCCAGTTAAGCCCCCTGTTGCACAGGTCAACCTCTCTTCTGCACCAGCCAAGACCCCCGCTGCGCCAGCCAAGACCCCCGCTGCGCCAGCCAAGACCCCCGCTGCGCCAGCCAAGACCCCCGCTGCGCCAGCCAAGACCCCCGCTGCGCCAGCCAAGACCCCCGCTGCGCCAGCCAAGACCCCCGCTGCGCCAGCCAAGACCCCCGCTGCGCCAGCCAAGACCCCCGCTGCGCCAGCCAAGACCCCCGCTGCGCCAGCCAAGACCCCCGCTGCACCAGTCAAGACCCCCGCTGCACCAGTCACGACCCCCGCTGCACCAGTCAATACCTCTACTGTACCGCCTGCAACTCATGGTACATCCATGGGTGTGCATGGAAACCTTGAAAGGTTTAATATTGTAATTCACAAGCTTGATGAAGAGGCCATTCACAGGCATTTAATGGATGTCATGGTTGAGCTTCAAGAAATAAGAAAAGGTAACCTTGAATGTTGGTACCGTGAGCTTTTTAAAAAAGGCTACTGTAAACAATATCCAGGTTTGAAGAAACAAGATTTGCCTTTTAATGTTAGATTTGGGGGTTTCACAGAAGAGCAGTCTCTTGTGATACTACATGAACTGGCTGCAGAGTTTCCAGGTTTAAGACATGATTTTTTAACCACAGCACTTCTCCCTGAAGCTTTGAGAAGAATTTCCAGGGATGTCCTGAACATCACTATTGAAGAAGCAGACTGGTACCTTGCAAATGCCCCTAAGGAAACTGCTGAAAAGGAATTCTATTCGGGTGGCAAAGGGAAGAAGTGTAGCCGGAAAAGAAAACATTCTAAAACAGTAAAGAAATTAGTACCATGTAAGCGACCCAAGGAACCCGAGGATGATGATGTTACAGTTATATCAGAGAGCACTATTGACGATCCAGACATTCTAAATAAACTGAAACGTCCCGACTTTACCAATAACTTCAGTACAGCAGACAAAATGATCATCACAGGAAATGGATGTTTAGATGATACACATATCATGTTATTCCAGAATCTTCTCCATGAGCACTATCCAATGATAGACGGATTTATGTCAACAACTCTAGGAACAATAGGCCACTTTTGGCCTGTTACATCTGAATTTATTCAGATTTTAAATACAGGCCAGTTTCACTGGATCTGTGTATCAAACCTTGGCTGTGGCACTGATGGCACAGTTAAACTATATGACAGCCTGTACAGCACTGTAACATCACACACCCAAGAACAGATTGCCAGCCTTCTACACTGCACAGATAGTGAAACTTTCAAAATTGAAGTCCAGCCAGTCCAACAACAAGTCAATGGAGTAGACTGTGGTGTTTTTGCTTTAGCTTTTGCTACAGCCCTGTGTTTTTGGAAAAATCCATGTACACTGAACTTTAATCGTAGAAGCATCAGACAACATGTAATTGGCAGTGTATTAACAACAAGTCACTGACAATGTTTCCATATACTAGTCGTGTATGCAGTCCAGGCAACCTTGCATGTGTCCTTGTCAATGTACACTGCTCTTGTCGCATGCCCTATAATACTTCTGGCAACATGGTTGAATGTGACTGCTGTAGCATTTGGTTTCACCAGAAGTGCCAGTCCATTCCAGATAGGTTCTTCAGGAAAGCAGAATCTAAGCTGTGGGTGTGTTCCAATTGTGCCACTTAAAATCAACCTGCAAGAGAATATTAAGGCCTATAACATTCATGATCAGGACTCATTCATTTATTAGTGCAGTCTGTAGTGTATATTTGACAATGATATACTTCCAATTAATTAAGACAGTACAGTGCTGATCAGTACAATATTTATCCTTTTTAGGAACATGCAATTGGCAAGTGCACAAAATACAAAAGGGTGGCCCAGGCATGGCATGCAGCTAGCTGTTCTGAGAATTAATATTCAGGGGCACAGCCAGGGGTTCCAGAACCACCCCTTGTGATTTTCAAAGGGTAAAAAGCTCTGTAAGATGATGGATCGTCAGACTCGGACCCCCCCCCCCCCCCCCTCGGCACTCCCTTTGCACAACACCTGGCTATGCCCTTGATTTTTAACAAATAAAAATAAAAGATGGTTCATCTCCGTTGTTCTATAACAAAATAATGTGCAATTGAGGTCTTCAAAAACTGCAGATCTGCACAGGCACAACACAAACTTGTGCATTTAACAGATTTTCGAGATCTTGAAAGTGCATTTAATTTTGTTAAAATAAAGGACAATGTAGGGGCTGTATGCATGCTGCATGCATGACTACTGTATATTATATATATATATGTATATATATTTATATAATGAAAGTGCTGGTATTTTTAAACAGCAAAACTGTTGATCATTCTACATGTACATGCATTCCATATTAGATTATAATAAGTTGCAGTTCTTAATTATAAGTTCAGTTATAGTGGAATTTTATTGACTTTTGGGATTAAGAAATATATATACAAAATGTAAGCATGTAACTTTACTGAAAAATAATTAATATAGTTAAACTTTATGTAATTATGTTAATGAACTGAAGATTGGCTTGACTATATGTATGATACCTTTATTGGGGTGGATGCAGAACACCCCACCACTTAGTAATAATGCATTTTCTCAAATTCTCATACAAATTAATCTTCTAAATTAAACCTAACCCTGAAATTCAAAAACATTCTACCCATTTACAACCCCAAATCATTAAATAGAACGAGTCTAAATACACCTGAGCTGAATGGATAATTTTGCACAATTTGTAAGGGCTTTTCAAGTGGTCTTTCGAAGTCATATGGGACTATTCTGCAATCTATAGCGTTAAATGCATAGAAAAAAGGCGAGACGTACGTGCATAATTGTCAGAATTGTATTAAGCTTAATTTTATACATTAATTAAACCATAGATCGAATCGCGCGAGAGTTGAATTTCACTCATTCTTATTTCACCGGGGCCTTAAATTAATTCATAAATAATTACTCACATTGGTGATCGATGTATTCACTGTGTTATTATTTCTTTAGCGTTGCCTTGTGTACCTGAACCAAGAGGATGTCGCACTCGATCTGTAGTGTATTAAACTTAAAGCCGATTCGATCTCCAGATCAACGCTAGTTAAAACATGGAAAATGAGTCTTCCTCTTTTACTTAGCCAAGGTTAACGCTTGTAAGAAGTTAACTCAGTCGATGTATCCTCGTTGGGAGTAGATAAATATGCTTTCACGAGATCAATTCTAATTCCCGCCAGACGTACGTCGTCATGATCTTGGAACACAAAACGCTAGCGATTTGTGTACCCCCACCCCTCCCCTAGGAACATAAATCGCTGGGAACACAAAACGCTGTGACACCGGGTCAACATTACAAAGTTCCCGCCAAAACATAAAAATCGACACAAGTAATAAAATAAGCTGATTTATTACCATAAACATCAAGACATATAAAGTTGATTATTGTTCAAACCTCAATGAAGAATGTGTCCGGTTATTTGGTTCAAAACAACTCCGATTCGGTTGCAAAATGCCATGCTGTTGAATGTTGTTCCATCTCCGAGCCTGAGCCAAATCACAACACTCGGGAGAATTCGTCGATTTTGCCAAGTCACAGTGTATATATATACCAAACGCTATAATTATACAGAATATATCTTTACACATGTCTTTCCTTTTAAAGCAATGCACCTTCTACTTCAAGAAATAGCTCTAAAAAGGCATCTAAAGTAGAACCCCTTTCATAATGGCCGCCAGATTTTCATGCTTGTAAGCGCGCAGTCATGTTAGGGATTGATTCTTTTGTCGGTCACGGAAATCATGCATTGCGCACTTTCCGAGATCACCTGGTGGTCACGAGGACCGTCCTCGCATCGGTCCACGGCAAGAATCTTGATTTGTCGTTTTTAAGCTGGGAATTTCTCCATTTTTAAGAAAGGTTTTGTCAAAAGACTTCCAAATAATGCTTTCCCACCCAGAGATTGATAACCACCGGGAATTTTGGATCAATTGGAGCATCTTTTCGGGGAAAAATCGAGGCATAAGGTAAGCGTATTGAAATAACGGTTTCCTGCCTTTCTAATATATATATAGTACAGAGTAAACAAGAAAAAGAGCGAGCTAGAAAACGTACTAAAACAGGTCCCAGAGCGCTAAAATTGAAATATGATACTTACCGACACTTGATAACACAAGACAAGTTCTTCAAAGTTCAATATTTTATTGTTTTCATTTTTTTCTAGTACACGATATCTGATACGGGAAAACAGTATTAGTCACACAGTGCAGATACAGAACTTGGGCTGCCTGTGCTAAAACGTGAGCGGAGTTTTGTCCCATTTGTAGCCATTATGTTGCTGAATCCGAAGGTTTCTTTGACGGAAATGGAAAAAATGTTGAGTTTTTCTAGGGCTGACTGGAGTTATACGGGCTTTGAATGGAAATTTTTCACATTTTAGAATATATGTTTACGAAAGTGTCTGGCGCTCCCAAACGCACGTGGCTTGACGGTTAAATAATGTGAACCAACCATGGCGACATTTGTAAATGTAAGTAAAACACATAAACACTTACCAGATTTGCAGTGTTGTTATTTAATATTCGTTTCAGTTAAAAGTATGTTTAAAAAACTGGCACAAGAAATAAAATAAAATAAATGAATATTGTTTCAAGCAAAAACTATATTCTTACCAAATATACTAAAATTGACTGAAAAATATTTATGAATTTTACAACTTTTCTGACATTTTCTCTTATGACTTCGTTCTATTCACATGATTGCTGCTACTCTTTGTAATAATATTTATTTGCATCAGTTTCAACTTCTCTCTTCTCTTATTCCTAAATTCTAAAGTATACAGTACTACCAGAAGTCCATAACCAGAAGTGTCCATCTGTATTGGGGTAGCGGCCCATCAGTTTACAGAGTAGTCTATTTTTAGAAATGCTAATCTCAAATTTCGCGGGCATTGGGTCAAATGAGCGAGTCAGGTCTCCGGGGGGGCACTCATGTACCCGACGTAAATGAGATGTGCGGCGGTACCAGGAACAGGTTTGAGCTCAATTTGGCAAACCAAGTCTTGTTTTGGAGCAAATTAACTATCAATTCGGATTGATTTTCATAAATTTCATGGAAATTCTGGTTAATAAAAACACCTTCACTACATTTTATTTTGCAAGCTGGGTCGGGCTCTGAAGACGACACCTCACATACCTCCCTATATTATGCAAGCGGTGCCCCCCGGTTTGAAGCTCAGTACATACAGGTCGCCAAGCTGTGCTACAAACTACAAAGGTACGGTGGCAAATGTCGTACTTTTGACGACTAAAATTGAAGATATTGGAATTCAAATGAAACGAAATGTATAGACTGATCATCTGTGCCTCTTCTAATGGATCTTGGGGTGATTTGAGAAAGTTCAAAGTGATTTTCAAGGCTTCAAGTGTTGACTAGCAGCGACGAGTATAAAAGTTTGAATCAATGACAATGAATGAAAACGGAACCGCAAATTCACATTCATCTCGCTGAAACAACTGGCCAGCAATAACTGACATCATACAAGGACAAAATTACATCAAAGTAAGCCAAGTTTACTGTTAATTTTTTATTTAATTGTTTTGTTTTTAATCCATTGAAATCCTTGGAAACTCGGTCGCATGTGACCCGTTGCCGTGAGGCAGTTGATTCAAATATAAATCTTGTTTAAGAAAAAAACCTTGCTTGTATTAATTTTAAGAACTGGAATTTCATTTCCAGCTGCGATAGTTGCGTTCAGTTTTCTAGTTTTCGATTGTGAAGTTTATTCTTGGAGATGTAAAACAGTTACTACTGTCTTAAATAAAACAGCAAAGTGACAACTGTTTCATTGTTTGATTGTGCACAGTCTGATGAACTGCCTGATTTTTGCTAGTATTCAGTGTACCAGAAATTGACTTTTTTCACAGGTTATAGCTATTTTCTCTCAGCTCCAATCGATTATTAAGCCTTACTTGGAGATTTGCCGGGCTGTTCTTTTATCTGCCAAGCGCAAATTACTTACAGGATTTTCAAATTTTCACTTGAGCTCAAAGATGAGTCAAACTCAAAGAAGTAAACAAACTCGTAGACTGCTATATCAAACGTTTTATTTCACCCTCCTAAACTCGAAGAAAAATCAGGAGGGTGAAAAAGACCGTCTGATATAGCAGTCTAACAAACTCGATGCACTTAATTGACTCTTGAGAGAACATGTGATTGTCTTTTTCAGTAAATTTCTTAGGTCATATTATAAACAAAAATAGCATGATTTGAATGTAATATTTATCACTTGATGTATTTATGCCAAATATCACTACAAAAATCTGCGTTTATGAACCAAAAGGCAAAACTTAGCTTCGTTCTGTATACATCACACACTGCTGTAAACACGAAGTCTTATACAGATGAAACGGGAAAATAAGGTTACAAAGGAACCACATGTTCTGGTTTATATGGACTAATGGTTTTTCCTGAACATGTGGTGCTCACCAGTTCTTGCCTGTTATAAATGAGAAATAGCTGTTTCTACACTATAGCAAGTAGCATTCGCTCACCTTGTCCGCCAACATTTTGTTGCATATATAATTAGCTATACAATATTACAAACAAAAGAAATCGTTGTCTTAGCCAATCAGGTGCTGCTGATAAATTTCGAAGAATATGATTGGCTGCGAAATGGCGGGAAAAGCTTTCTATAAATAGACTACTCTGTAAACTGATGGGCCAAACCCTATAGTGGGAGATGGACACTTCTGGTTATGGACTTCTGGTACTACTTAATTACAATGGGGAGTTGGGGTGGCACATGGGGAGCTGGCGTGGCACAATGGTTAAGTGCCTCGCCTCTCACCTCTGTGGCATGGGTTAGATTGCCAATTGCAGCACCAAATGTGAGTTGAGTTTGTTGGTATCTCACCTTTGCTCCTAGGGTTTTTCTCTGGTTGTCCTCCCAGGCTCCACAAAAACCAACATTCTATCCATTCCCAATTTGATCTGTAGTTTAGAAAAGGCCCTGACTTTGATCAGCCCCTATGGTTGTTTCAGGTTTCGTTAGAAATTGAGAGGTTTTATTTTATTTGCAATGTTTTCTATCTGAGGTGGTCCTGGCTTAAAGTGCATTCTATGTCTAATTTATGCATAGGGTCCAAAGGGCTCCAGGCTTAAAGTGCATAAATTAAGCCCAAATATTGATTGTACATGAAGTGGATAGTCCAAAATAGTAGAATATTTCTTGATTTGGGTGTTGCATCTACGAGATATAAAGGTTTATATTTCCAGTATGCTAATAGACCCATTCGAAAAATGGCATCGGCAATTTAATTAACTATCGTTTAGGACTGACTAGCCTCGCTTACATGGTCAAAAGCTTTCGTGTGGACGGACTAGCCTTGTGTTCACGTTACCAGGACAATAGCTTTTTAAATTGGACGCCATTTTTCGAATGGGTCCGATGTGGTGTCATCACTGACATTTGCTGGATTTCTTTGTGCTTGTGAATTAAGCTATTTTCTAATTTAAATTTTGTTGTTGTTGTAAAATCACTGACAAGTTAGAATTTAAAAATAGGTAATTTGTCTCTACCAGCATACACGACTTTCATAATGGTCGCCTTCAGCCGCCTCCTAATTTGCATAATTTGGAAGATAAATCTGTAGTGGGAAACCAATGCTACCACACGAAAGATCACATTACAACTAGTAAGTGTTTTCAGTTTTAGAGCAATGTGGTGAATTGCTGTTGAGTTATAGGCATTTCTAATGCAGAAAAACATGAAAGCGAGGCTATAAAGGCCCCCGTTGTTTTTCTCATACAAATCTCTCTAATTTCAACTGGTTGTAACTTCATTGATTTATAAGCTACAGCACTCAACTTTCACAAGTTCACTAATGTCTACATGCTCTTTCACATGCCAATGTTCATATTTTCTATACATGTGGATAAACTAGCGAAACGGAAAATCACATATGCAAATTAGGAGGCGGCCATTATGAAAGTCGTGTATGCTTTTGTATAAAAGTGTGTCAGTGGTGACATATCACTCATTCATAATTGTATTTCTTATTATGCCTTGTTACTATACATTTCCATCAACTTATGAGAAAATAAATGGTATTATTGTTGTTGTTGTTAGTAATGGCATCAAATATAGTAGTAAATGGCCCGATTCCTCAGTTCAGTTATCAGTTCTTGGATCTGACCGTTCCAGGTCAGCATCTGGCACTTTCACTTGGTCAGGAGTACAAGTACTTTTAAGAATTATTTGGGAACGAAAATTAATCTTGCTGCAACCCCAATGATAGAAAAAAATGAGTGGAAATCACATGTGTCTTTGTGACCTGCCATTATACATTATACAAGTTTCAGTCTCCTACAAGATGTAGAAAATGAACACTAGTACAGTGCTCACTAATATTTGAAAATGGTGGTCTAGCTGTAGTTTACGACCCCAATCAAAAATAATTATTGTATTGAGAATTTAGCCTGAATTTCAGCCATCTCCTCTTGTTCATTATTGATTACTCGAAAATCAAACAAATCTAGATAGATGACTTTATTTCACATGTAGAATGATACATTCCCTAAATATTCACAAGGAATAGCAACATTACATGTATGTGGAATTACTACTCAAATTTTAACCATTGCACTTCAATCAACAACACCCATACCAAGTTTTTATAATTCTAAAGATCCTCAAGGAACTATTATTGAAAAGAAAATTATATTAAACATCATAATTGAAAGAAATTGTGGCGAAAATGTACAGCATGTATGTATGTGAGTTGTGTATGTATTATGGCTCTATCATTTCCAAGCCCCTGACACCCCCTTCCTACCTGGGGCATTTGTAGTCCCATTATATATAAATTATCACAAGAGCATCAGTAATTATTAATTATTAATTAATTAATTATTCTCTGGCTCCCCTAGCACAAACCATGTATGACAAAATATGCTAGAACTTTATGTATTAATACCTAGGCCTAGATGGCCCGAGTTCAGGCCACTCAGGGCCTCTTGTTTGCATATATAATGTTGCCAAAATTGTATGACTTGTATGGCAACTAGCGATTTGGGCCTCACGAAATACATCTAAAGTCACAATTCTGCTTCCAAATCTTAATTCTTTTATAAGACTTATAAGTTAAGAGCATATAAGCTTCGATGAAAGGGCTTGCTTGCATTTTGGAAGAACAAGAAGAGTAATTTGGCGATGAATAAACACCGACCTGTGATATTTTATAATAATAATACTTTATTCCAAAAAATACCATCAAAGATACATAGGAAGTACTGGAAGTACACAAGTAGGCAGCTAGGTACAATCATTAAACATAGTCATAATGTCGTGGCAATATTTTGCTGTACACCTGTACATATGCAAACTTTTATATGAAGCAACTGACTGGGTTCATGCTTCGTTTCTGCCAACCACAGAAAGCAACAAATGTGGCGTGACTGTCCCGGCTGTGTCGGTATAAATGCAAACCCCAATATACATGTAAAAAAAAAAGCAACTCGTGACAGTCTGGTGAGACTGATAAACTTGTAGCCTCCCCCGCAGTCGTTTTTAGGGGCTCGTTCCCACTCTCGTGGGGAGAGTGGGAATGAGCCCCTAAAAACGACTGCGGGGGAGGCTAATAAACTTGAGGTCGACGGGAGTCCTACGATTTTACGTCCTTATCCGAGAAGACGTGAAGGTCTATCCATTTGCAGTTGTTTCACAAAGACATGTTTGTGAGGGTAATGGTCATGTCTCTAAAACATTCAACCGTTATATTACTGCACGATTGGATCATCCGAAGGAACGCCATTTGCTTATAGGGCGTCTGTGATGTCACATTTTTCCCATCCATTTTCAATTAAATGATTGCGGGATCATTTTGCATGTACATGTACCGGTAAAAATCGACCACCCATCGCGAGGTATGCTCGCGATTGAACAGCAAATCGCAAAAATTAGTTCCCAGCAGAAATTTCAGTCATCTTGAATTGTTAAAAAATGTTCCCGCAAAACACGAAAAACCGCTAATCCGCAAAATAAAACTCCCGCAAAATTTTCATGCTACGGTCGTCCCATTCTTCTCTGTGTCATTCTGATGGCCAGGCTACTAAGTCCAAAGTGGTCCAAGTCCAAGATGGCGATCAAAGGTAGCTATAAAGGGATGTCATTTATTTGGGTGTTGTGAGCTCATAGTTAGTAGGTATCACTAGCATTATACCTGCAAATGACTCTCGACTTCATGTACTAATGCTACGTGCAAATTTCTTCCCAATTTTCCGCCTCCGTTGCCATGGTTGATTCCGTTAAACTTAAAGCGTAAGTTTTTTGTTCTATTTTAATTTTTATATTAAATACGAGACTGAGATTCATTTGGATACGTTCCTGAAGGTTGTCTCTTCATCTGATTCTTCTATTGTTTCTAGAATCATAGGGTTATCGTTTAGTGGCTCCATCGGAATACTTCTTGTTGTTCTTGGATGCGCTCTCAAGGACTACGGGTGAGTGACGACGTGACCGACCATCGGCATTGAGCACTTATAAGTTAAATTCGAATATTTCAAGTTGATTTTTAAAATCTTTCTATTCCATTCCTTGCATTTGACAGGAATTAGTGTAACGTGCAGTTATCAAAGCCGGGACTCCGTGTCAAAATATGTATACTATAAGATCGCTTTTGGACGTTTCGGATTACTAATGTGTAAAATTAGCGCAAACTATTAAACATTGGATACGGCCATATTCTTGCTGACATGAGCTTAAACTGCTTCAATTTGTACACATTCGTAGCTCGAAGTCGTACATCAGTTCAGGCACATGTTTATTAATATATTTATGAATCTACAAACAACCTAGAAAGTCTACCGTTATAGGTATATATCAAAAGTTAAAAAAGACATGGAAGGGTCCGCTAACAAAATGAACCAATGACGTATCTGGGGTCTATTGTGATATAATTTTTTTAAGTGTTCTTCATCATGTTTTTGTATTCAAAATGTATTCACGTTTAATTGTAGATGCTTAAAAACATTTAGGTCTTCTAGAGACTAAGATTAATATATGTGACATCTCTTCTTCCATAGAACTTGGTGGCCCATGTTTGTATGTAAGTAGCATATATGTAGAGGTTATTTATAGTTGGCTAAACATCTAATATGGCTGTATATTTTTACGAGCCTTTACGTATGATGGATAAAAATACAGCAGTATTAGATGCTTAACCTACTAATAAGTTATTTATTATATAAATTCTGCAATGAAACAAAATTTTCTTTCCATGCAACCAAAACCCTTGCACATGCACTTGAGAAATGGATTTACCATGGTGACGGGAATCCATTTCAACGTAACTACCTGAAATATGGTTTCATATTTGGTGCGGTCTTGTGAATATTTCATGCATTCTTGGCAGAATTGTATAATAAATATAACAAGAGCCCATCTGGGCTTTCACTCGGGCCACATGAGATTGAAGATGTAATACACTTTCATTTGAAATCCTCTTAGTAATAACCAAAGGGAAGAATTATTAGCTGAATTTAGCAGTCTTTAGTGGCCGGTAGCGCGGTGACTTTCATTCTCTGCTCCTCTAGTATATATGTAATTTAATAGTTTTGTTTTTCTCGTATGTCGACCTTTTAATTTAAACACTACTTATTCGTTTAACACACTGCATTTGAGTAGGCATATATTCATTGTTTTGAACCCGAGAATTAACCATACTACCGTACTTCATGGTCCCTTTCTTTAGTAGTGAGTTGTCGGTCAGGTGATTGTAAACTCTCGTCATTTAGCACAGAAAATGTATTCTGATGAATAGGGATCGGGTTGTCATGTAAGAAAGATGGCTCTTGAACAAACTGATAAGCTTAATTCAGTAGGTTGGGTAGTCTCGGAACACTGGAGACCTTGGTCTTTCATTGTCTTCTTTTTTGTATTCTTGATTTTATTTTTAAAGTTTGAAAGTCGGATCTCAGCTTTATGATATCCGCTTTCAACTCGCCATTTTAAACTTCTAGGTCAATAATACGCGATGACAGCATCTTGATTTCGGTCTTGTATGTATTATCTTGCTGCACTAATTTGTCTTCCAAATGACTGAGTTTCGTTTTGATGTGACGAGAGTAAGAATTCATTACGCATATCAGTTAGGTCAGCCTTCATGTTACAAATCAAGGTCATTAAAGCAGCGAGAGAGTTCTTATTGCGGGCTAACAAATTTATCCTCGTGAATAATCTCAAGAATTCCGTCTCTTCCGGTTTGAATTTGACTCATGTGTATGTTGCTTTTGGAGTTTCAAGGATATGTTGATCCAAAACTACAGGCTCTTAGGGTTTTTCATTGACTTGTGAACTTGCAGGCTCTGTAATTTGTTTTGTTTTCTTAGTATAACATAAAGTGTTGAACATGTTCATGTTCTCAAGCATGTTTCTTCATTCATTAAGTTCTCTACTTTCATCTGTAATCTGGGAAACTCAATCTTTGCCCATGCCTTGGCACATAACTATTCCTGTTGTTAAGTAGACGTGGATGATTATAAGTAAAATCCTTCGACAGCTTGTACCGTTTCCGCTAGGTCAATATCCTCGCTGGAACGAAATAACTTGATCTCAATACTCTCTGATCCAACTTACGGTAAATGTAAATCTCTGACAGTTTTTAAGAGACTCGTAATATTGGTCTTGAAGTGCCTTCACCCAAAATAATATGTTTTCCTCGGATGTTTTAAATGCAGCACAGCGAGCCGATGGCTTATAGATTCCAATATCTATTTCTTCGAATTTTAGCTTTCTGGATCCTGGCCCCAGTTCACTGGCTTCAGGTCGTCGTACGTGTGGTATATAAAATCACTGGCCATCTGGGTAAAAAACGCGGTCCTTCGGCTCCGTCAATAGCGGCAGTTGAAATATCTTGAGCCTGTTGGAAGGCTTTCGCACGAGTGAAGTTAAATAAAACATTAAACTGGCTTACATTTGAGAGATGAGACTCCAAATTAGAGAGAAAGTTCCTTGCGGCTCTTCCGCCATCTTGATTTTACTGTATTCAATTATGTAAATAAATTAACCTGGCGATTGTTGCGTGACCAGCACAGTGCAATCTGATTGGTGTGAATTTGACCTTTAACGCATGCGCAGACCGCGTGCTACATGAAATAAAAAAATAAAAATAACGACTTGCATTTTAAGACTCGTCGCTGCCACAGGCAGCCCGAGTAATGATTGTTTACATTATGGCTCGATTTCAGTGTATATAATATCTTGCAGTATCATTGCTCTGAAATATCAGTCTGCTAATTAATTTGAAATTCATTTTTTATTTCAGTACTATTTTATGCATTAGCACCACTTCCTACAGTTGTTGCCAAAAGATTATCTGAAGACTTCTCTTCAAATTCATCAAAGTAAGTTTCATTGTACCATATCTAAGGAAATGTTGAATGCCATCACCTCATAATAGCTAGCCCACTGGTGATGCTGCACTTGTCACATACAAAGGCTCTGGGAAATATATAGTGCTCAGTAATTTGTGAAAGGAAAATAGAATATTTAAGAATTATTCACCAAAGTGGAGGTGAATAGTGGTGGATATTTACCGAGCTGCTTCGGCAAGGTAATTATCCACCACTATTCACAGACACCAAGGTGAATAATTGTTGTTTTAGTATATACCACACTGCAGGTGAATAGCCAGCACCACATAGCTATTTTATTTTCCGTCAAATGGACAAAAACTTGCACAATGTGATCGCTGCTTTGCTCGGAGTGGAATATGAAATCATATTCACTGTTTGAGTAGCCAATCAGAGTGTGCGAAAAGTGATATTCACTGGTATGGTATATACTAATTGAAATTATTCCAGGAACCTCATTGAAATCTTTGTGCATGACAAGTGAAGCATAAATTATATCAAAATTGGGATATTTAGAAACATACTTGAAGAGCCAGTATACTGGGCTCTGTAGGGTTGACATATATTAAGGATGTTACCACATGGTTGCATGGAGATATGGTTTTATCTTTTCATGGTGAGTTGGTCATAATTAATACACAGTCTTGTTTGCTTTGCTCACTCATGTATTATGACAAATTCACCACGAAAAGAGAAAACTGTATCTCCAAGCTGCCATGTGACATGATAGCTGTGTATTTTTTAAACATATTTATAATTATTATACATGAAAAATCATTTTTATGTCACAAAAATATTAGTTGTAAAGCAATGCTTTCGAGTGGTATACCATTAAATATCCCACTTGTAACTTGATTATTTTGGTAAATACACAAGCCATTAGGTGAATTTAGATAGAAATCAAATAATCCAATATAAAGTCACAAGTAATTATTTCAGTAAACACACTAGCCATTAGGTGAATTTAGATAGAAAGCAATATCAAGTCACAAGTGGGATACTCATGGTATACCATGCCAATTTAACTTACATAGAAAATTGGGATTTCTCATCCATACCTGGCATGTGCATGCATAATTTATATTCTGAAGTTGGTTTTAGTTTTTGAATGTCTGTTGCGTAAAGTTGAGAAGTCTGCATGCACTAACGTTTAAAGGAGTTTAACTACCCATGTTTGTGTTTTCAGTGTTGCTAAAGAAGTTGCTATTTTCATAACTTCTGGAATTGTCATCTCTGCTTTTGGTATGTGCTACTTCTGTTATCATTATTGGTTTTATAAACAGCTCCTAAAAGTTCAGAACGAGGCTAACAAAGTTGTTTACTACCCAACATAAGGTCTCATGGAATAACAGCTTGACTTGTAATATTTATCTCTATATAAATTCTCTTTTTAGTCATATGAAACTTGTTGATGTAAGTAGAATGGGCCTCTTGCAGGAATACAATCACATGCTTGTACTGGATGGCAAAGAAATCTGACTTCATTTATTCAAAGGCCCTTTATTTTAAGAGATTGGTAGCATTATTAGCAAAACCTGTTTGTAAAGAAATTTGTTGACCTGGCAATAAAAAGGTTTTATGCTATCTCACGATGTTAATAAGTAATTATTGCAGTAGTGATTAAGTGTGGTTGGGACATTGAATGAAGGGGTGTTTCTATTCATTTAATTGATAGCCCTCTAAAGGGTACATGTAGATGACGTCAATGCCAAATGCTCTTACTGATCTAGCTTCGAGATTTATGCTATGGCGATTCATTGTTCATTCTTTCCAAAATGCTGTTTCCACCTCCAATTCATTGTTGATCTTTCTATAAAATTGTTGAAGATTGTTTGCTCTCCAGTAAAACCTTTCCCATGGGATGACGAGCTCATTTCATTCATTGTTGCTGACAAATTTGTGACATATCAATGGACTTGCTTGACTGTTTCCTGCAAAAGACCAATGTAGCACTTCAAATTCATAGCTTTCAGTAATATTTTAATCTCCCTCAGGATTGGTGCCTAATTCTGTGTGTATTATTTGGTTCTCTTGTTAGGTCTACCCATTGTCTTAGCAAGGTGCCATATTG
Organism: Actinernus sp. WN-2022; assembly: GCA_030867875.1. Classification (NCBI taxonomy): domain Eukaryota; kingdom Metazoa; phylum Cnidaria; class Anthozoa; order Actiniaria; family Actinernidae; genus Actinernus; species Actinernus sp. WN-2022. The sequence goes on from JAOWCC010001679.1 coordinate 44,599,220, forward strand.
TAAGTATGAAACTCAATATTTTCCTTCCATCCTTTATAAAAAGTGTGAATATTTCTTTAAAACAAGTAATTTGTTTTCCAGTTAGAGTGGGGAGCAGTTGGTCTCGTCTCGTCTGGCAATGTGTTTATCTTCCTCACCATCCTCGCCTATTTCTTGATATTTTCTGGAGAAGATGATTGGGGATTTTAAGGCATGAAAGTCTGTGTTCATATTCTAATCACATATGAAAGATATAGCTGCTAATATTGTTATCTCTAGATCAATTAATTACTATGTATAAGAATTTATAAGCCATCAAATATTTTCTCTCCTAGTGCATTATTGGGGGAATGTCACATGACCCAATATTTACTCTCCGGCAAACAACAGATGAGCATAGCACGTGCAATGTCACAAATGAAAGAAAATATTTGAAGGATTATAAAGCCTATAACTTAATTACTCTGTGGTGTTGAAATATGAAGTGATATTTGTCCTTGGATATTATCTGTTCCTCAAAACTCAGTTCCCTCAAGCTTTGCTCTTGGAAGCTGTTGCTACTCAGAACAAATAATATCCACAGGCAAATATTAGTGCCAACACCACAGGTACATTGTTGTAGGGTATTCTTTATATAAATAGCAAGCACTTAATAGGTCCAGGTCCAAGGATAGCACTAAATTTGTAATCTGTACAGTTTACCCTCGGGTTAGCAATATAACACCAAGGTAGCACTTACCCTCAATTCAAACAACTGGGTCCAGATTTATAGTGATATCAGCATGCTTTTATTAAGGGCTACTGGATATTACAGGTGCTCTAAACAACAGACATATTTACGGAGCATTGAATTAGATCATAATTAAGTTCCAGGTCTAAGATAGGTGAAGTTTGAATGTTATTGAGAACCCTTATTTTTGGGTCTTTTTTTTTAGGGGATGGGAGGATGTTGGAGAAGGGCAATTTGCATGAGAAAAAAATGAATTTGGCTCCAAGAAGTAATGGAAATGTAACTGAACATACCGGTATAAGCCTGATAAGATTTATAATCTAAATCAGTCATTCCAATAAAATTTATTGTTAGATAGTATTTATCTTTTTGTATGAAAAAGACAGACAGTACAGTGTATTGTATAAAGTTCAATCCTGACTTACAACAGTTCTATTTTTGTTTTATGCCAATAGTATTGTCACAAGTGAAGGGCTGTGTGCAACAAGGGCATAAGTGACTCCTGATCACATTCTAAATTCTCTGTCAAATTCTTTGTTTTCTAAGGAGAATACAGAATGTGACCAGGAGTCACTTACACCCTTGTGCACACAGCCCTTTAAGTAATATGAGATAAAAATATATGATGGCATATCACACAGCTTTCAGCCTTAAACTACAATATAAAACCTTTATAAACCACTAGTGGGCCAACCATTTATTCTTTTATGGGAGGGGGAAGATTTGTGAGGATAATATCCTGTAAACTGTTTTCTATGAACAGGTAAATTTCTCACAAAGTTGCAAATGAGGAAAATAATGTGTTGTGGGAAAGGAAAAAATCAGTCACATAAGATATTACACATGTTTATTTCATGGGAAACATGGAATATAGGAGATCACCCTCTCAAAAAGAAAAGGTTAAAAAATGGTTGGTCCCTAAAATAATTGAGCAGATGTTGCACAACAGTGTTTAAGCATGATTATAACATCTAGTAATTTGAAGACCACAAGTCACACACAGGCCATTTGAGGTGCATCTAAGTAGTGTTTATGACATGAGCGGGAGTGTTGTATCGGCCTATACAACACTCACAAATGTTGTAAACTATATAATATAAAAATATATAAAATTTTGATGGAAAATATAAAAAGTGGAATTCAGCTCCATTGTTTATTTAATGCTCATGCGTAGTGTGTATAAAAACAGGTCCCACATTGATTAGATGGTCTCTATGCATCAATAGAAGTTTTACTTTATTCTTCACCCAACTGGGATAGGGGAATTAATCGATCAGCCTTAAGACCTCCTCCCAACAGGATACAGCTAGAACTGATGATTAAACATAGGTGTCCAAGCTTTATCAGATTTACAAACTCGAGCTGAAAGCGAGTTTGTAAATCCGATAAAGCACGGACACAAATTCTGTATCTGACTTACCAAATGTCTAGATGTATAGAGTCATGTTTTCAGTTATTTTGGCGATACAACGTACATGTATACCAGAAATAAAAGAAACAATACACAAGGGGATGGTCACGTGATCTGAAATGGGACAACATTGAGCCAAGCGAAAAAGGTCTAGTGTGAGCTTGGTCAACATTGAATTTTCTTGTGTCCGAAGTACCAATAAATCCAAGGAGTTTTTACAAATCCTGATGGGAAAACAATTGCCTGCTCAGCAACCAATCAAATTGGAGGAATCAGGGTAATCTTGCCTACTCTGTAAGATGGGGTATAAAACAATGACAACATGCAGTGTTGTATTATTTTCCAGACAGGCACAGTGACCATAAATTATTCTCAAAAGCAGTTACTATTTAGATTTTTTTGTTCATGTGATGTCATTCTTACCAAGATGTAAATATTAAATATTGAAACACTTTTCAATGTTGTACATTATTTTAATCTGGCAACTTTTTGAAACAAGATATTATGATCCAATATGAAGAAATGCCATCCTTCAAAATCCAGGTAGGCCATAAGTAAATTTGTTAAAGTGCATATAAGCCCTAGCCAGTTATCTTTGATATCGATTTACATGAAGGTAGAATATTTCTTGATTTACGTGATTTATATTTCCAATATGCAAATGATGTGGATGTCATCACCAACATCACTTATTATACAAAAGCAAGCTGGAAGAGACAAATTACCTATTTTTAAATTCTAAGTTATATTTGAAGCTTATCAAAGTAATTTAACCAAAAAAATTCTAAATTAGAAAATAGCTTAATTCACAAGCGCAAAGAAATTCAGCAAGTGTTGGTGATGACACACATTAGCATATTGGAAATATAAACCTTTATATCTTGTAGATGCAACACCCAAATCAAGAAATATTCTACCGTTGGACTATCCACTTCATGTACAATCAATATCAAGGATAACTGGCTAGGGCTTATATGCACTTTAAAGAAAATGATATAATTCCCTTGAACCGATCTAAGACTAATATATACATCTAACTAATATCAATAATAACGACACAGAACCCTTCGTTTGGCGCAGTAGAGATTTTAATGAAATGAACTGACGAAAAATGATAATCATCAAGATAAATTACATTCCATAAAATGCGAGCAATGGGTCCTGCACCCGACCGGAGTTGAGCGAAGTTACCACTGCCATGTTATCACAATAAACTACGTTATTTAACCCCCGCCAGTCCTGCCCCCACAGTCGTGTGGCTACGAGAATCGCTAGAACCTCGAGATGATGAATTGAGGGAAAAGTGGAGGGGACCGATAAAGGAAACTGCACATGAAAGCATGAAAGAACTGATCCGAAGATAAACCACCACAGCCGGTCAAACAGGCTTGGTATATAACGTGTTACAAGATACAATGATACGGAGATACCAAGATACGGCGATACGGTGATACGGTGATACGAAGATCTCAAATTTCCTTTAAAATTTAAAAAATGGGGGGAAAATACTTTCCCACAGAAATGTAGTTTCGCCTAGCCTGAATTTCAGTTCGGAGGAACGAACCGGAGGAGACGGCTGAAATTCAAGCTAAGTTTTGGCAGCAATTTTTCACATACCAAAAACTGTTTAAAAAAAATCAGTACGCAAAAGGAAGTTTTTAACCGGAAGTAAGAAGTTCTGTTTGATTGACAGCAGGTCAATTAACACATGACATGTGCTCACTCGCCCGTAACGAAAGCTAGCATGAATTCATTTCAATGTTTATTGAGAAACGTTTTTCCAGCCTCGATCCATGGGTTGTTGGACTTATGTCTTCCAAAAAGCAAGCAGGGCTAAATGCTCCAGCAGGGCTAAGCTCCAGCATGATGCCCTTAGCTTGGAAAGAAGCAAAACAAGGCCAAACAATGCATACGACTACGAGCCTCGCAAAACCCGACAAGTTCAGACAGAGTGCCGAGTGGTCCACATCTGAACCCCGGGGATCTGAACATAAAGAAGAATTGATAGGAACCAGCCGAGAGAAGATTCGTTTCCAAGAAAGCTTAGATGGAAACATATTAAAACTCTGAATCGCTTGAAACCAACACCACGTCCACGATTTCGCTATTTGCCGTGCTGTTTAAGGACCTAATCGCTGTCACTGGCATTTAAGGACATAGACAACTTTATTTATCCACGGAGATCCAACAGAGTATAACACCTGGTTTACATGGATGCCTTTGATTTCTGTGCCCTTCCTTTGTCATTAATAGGTGTTCGCTTTGGCTTTTTCCCTCAAGGATCTTTCGTCTTTTCCATTTTCCAAGTCATAAGAAAACTAGAACCGGCTATAAAATATTCTCGATGCGGCGCGTAGCTTTGATCGGAAATCAACAACCAAAATAGAGTTTTTAAAAAGCTCTAACTCAAGAAGAATTGATTCGATTTGTCTGAATTTTTTACACAATGTCAATTGATATCTCTGCTGCAAAACAACAATTTGTTGGGGAATTGGGAAATTCTAAAAAGAGAGCTCTTGGCGGTGTTTCCCGCATATCTACCCTTATATCTTCTCGGATTTATGTTTTCACCTTTTCACCGAAAGCTCCCCTGCACGGCTTTGTAATACGATTCCTCCAAAATGTGACAAAGCAACCATAAAATATTTTTGGAGTTGGAGCTTCTGAAAGCCATCTCACTAGATCGGAGAAACGGGATCGCGGAACATTTTCAAAATCCCCCTCCCCCCCCCCCCCCCCCCCCCCAAATAACAAAAACCAAAATTTGCACAGAAAATAATCGAGCGAGCCAATTGCAATATCACCCAGAAACAAAATCAAGCAAGGGCGAAACTTTAAAAAAATCGTGCAAGGTTCTGATGCCAGAAAAAATTATTGCAGCAACTGAGAAGTCGAAAAAAATTGAGCAAAAAAACCGGGCCCCCTCCCCATCAATTTTCAAATGGTCCTTCAACAAGGGCAATAAAGTGGTTCAATGTTAAATGCGTAACGTTCAAAAGTTAAAATTAAATAACAAAATAGTCAGACATAGCAGTCATGCTGAAAGATAATACCGTTAAATTAGCGACACGCCACGGCTACAAGAGCTCAAGTGACCCATACAACAGTCCGTTTCATACAGAAACCTGTATTTAGCGGGGCCAGATGTTCGTATCACCGTATCACCGTATCACTGTATCACCGTATCACTGTATCTTGGTATCTCCGTATCATTGTATCTTGTAACACGTTATATACCAAGCCGGTCAAACAAGCATCAGTTGAAAAAATAACGTCTGGAGAAGACCAGACGAGACTCGAAATAACCGATACCCCATTGTATATACTCCAATAAATCGTAACCACCAATCTTTGTGAAACTCCGCCGATAGCTTGACTCGATGATGATTACGCCTCAGCGTCCGTAATGTGGCTAGAATGCGATTTAAGAACAAGCGGCTACACATTTAGATTATCAATTAATGATTGGAGCTCCGTTTTCGTAGCCGACTTCTTGATGATCCACCAAGGGAGTAAAAAAACAACACTGCATTAACCGATCTGGAGTAATCGACATGGTCATGTTCTTCGTATTGAAAAGTACCCCGAGGCACGAAACGACAGTGGACGGAGGACAGGCTTTTTGTGTGGATTCTTGTAAGCCTAACTCGCGCCGGTAAATTGGGCTAGTCCAAAAAAAATCCATACCCCCCCCGTCGAGGAACCTCGGATTGGCCTGTTTTTTACTCCTCCCCTGGAATTTCCGAAAATACCGTAAATTATGACACACCCCCATGGAATTTTCATCTTGAATAAACCCCCTCCCCTGGAATTCCACATATTTTTACTTAAAAAAGGCCTTGACCCCTTGGAATTCCAAAGAAAAGTACCCTTCCCCTGGAAATCCAGAGTTAAAAACAGCCCCCTCCCCTGGAAATCCACCTTCAAAATCAACCCCCTCCCCTGGAAATCCAAGGTTCCTCAACAGGGGGGTGCGGTGTTTTTTTGGACTAGTCCAATAACGTACCACTAATTTCGTAATAATCGAGAGCCTGGTCTGGCATCGAAACACCGATGAAGTCGTCTAAATAATTAAGAACCTCGCAACCTGCTTTCGAGAGCATAAAACAAACTGCACTACTCACCCGTTGACAAGCCATAGCGGCTGTCCGTAATCCCATGGGTAAGACTACGTCGAAGTATAATAAGCCGCGCCACGAATATCCCAGCATCGGGTAATCAAACGGATCAACTGGCAACACAGGAAACCCAAGCTCTGTGTTTTAAATTATAAGGGTTTGTATGAGATTTTTAACGAGTATTTGGTTGTATCCGTTAGGCCAGAAATACTGAAATAAAATCAATGAAAACTCCCCTGAAGTCTTTATCTGTTCTTTATTGGGCTCTGTATGCAATTTCAGCGAATTCTGTTGAAAGTTTACCCCTCGACCTCTCCACCTAAAAAAATCTTAGTTGGAGAGGTCGAGGGGTAAAATTTCAACAGAATTCGCTGAAATTGCATACAGAGCCCAATAAAGAACAGATAAAGACTTCAGGGGAGTTTTCATTGATTTTATTTCAGTATTTCTGGCCTAACGGATACAACCAAATACTCGTTAAAAATCTCATACAAACCCTTATAATTTATAACACAAACAGAGCTTGGGTTTCCTGTGCTGGCAACTGACGATACGCACGGCGCAAATCTCGCTTATACAAAAGGCAGCCTGAACCGTGAGCAACTTACACGTGCGGCGATATCGTCAACTGTGGGGTAAGCACAGGTACCCCAGGCTCATGGAGTTTTAGCTCGCATGCCTGTTTGCTCTAAAATAAATTTCAATAAATCGTCAAAATATTCCGCTTACCTGTCTCTTGTGTATCTCTTTCAGTTTCTGTGAAGTTTCAGCCTATTGAGTGAGTTACAGGAATTTTCCTTCCCTTAGTATAATTATTGGGAAGGTAGCAAACTCTACGCCGATCAGCCGCCGATCAGCTGCAGAAAATCGCCTCGAATTCCCATAAAAATCCCGTACATCGCCAAAATTCCTTCAAATAACGGTTGCCCAGACACAGGTCCTTCACCACACTCAGCTTCACTTCACTGCTTTACTCTAACCGGAGAAAAATGCCACGTAGTTTTCAGTTTTCAGTTTTCGAGTTTTTGCCTGCAACGCCAACGGGCATATATATACCTTGTTTTCAGCAAGTGGTTTAGACTATGCGCTTTTGATCCAACGACCGGAGTGAGGTTCACAAAAGTGCGAGGCAGCGAGGCATGATGCGAGGCAGCGAGGCATGATGCGAGGCAGCGAGGCAAACTTTTAAAAATAAAAATAGAGCAGATTGTACTAACTCTGCTATTTGCACGTGGTATAGACGTTTTTTTTTTGGGGGGGGGGGGGGTGGGGGTAGGGGTAGGGGTGTGCCGCTGAGCCCTTGAAACCCTTACCCTGTTCCAGACCAGGAAAATGCTATTTTCGCCACCACCCTGTTCCAGACAAAAACATGTGAAAACTGTACCGTGTGTTAGACGTTAAGCGATGACTTGGCGCCGATTCCAATAAGAAATATTTTATAAGATCCTATTGCCGATGATAAAACTGACCGGAGAGCGAGATTAAGACCCTGTTTCAGACCAAAACAGCGAGATTTATATACCCTGTTCCAGACTGAAGTAGCTGAAAAGCATACCCTTTTGGCGGCACATACCCGCGTATAGCCCATATATGGGTATATATGGTTTATCCGAAGAAACTGAATCTATAATGAAACGTTCATATCCAGTTTTCTGCTTGTATCAGTGTTAGGACTGGCATCGAGCATTTAAACTAGTAACGTTTAACTAGACCTTTTCAGCTTCGTCAGAACTCGAGTGCCGTCCTAATGAATTGCCCTATTTTCATTGACTATTATCAAAAGCATGCGTGCTCGTTACTTCATAGAAATCTCTTAGACATCCAAACCGATGAAAAATTATGGCTAAACGAATTCAATTTTATTTAGGCTCAGTTATCAATAATGCAACAAGAATGTTTCTTCAGTGTTTCTTATTGTGAATACATGAATGATAGTGACGTCTAATGTCCAGGCTTCGATGTTCTTATTGAGCAGGTTGACTGTATTTCAGTCATATCTCAACCTTAATCAACCACTATACAGTGGAACCCCGATATAACGTACCCCGATTTAACGAAGACCCCGATATAACGAACTTATTTTTTTGCACCCAGTAATAGTAAATGTATGGATTTTGACCCCGATATAACGAAACACCGGTATAGTATAACGAAGCAATTTCTCCAGTCCCTTGGCACTTCGTTATATCGAGGTTCCATTGTATTGGCAGAACATGTTCTTGTTATCAAGCATGTCGCGCGTGACCTCTGTTTCTTCGTTCATTAAGTTCTCTACTTTCATCTGTAATCTGGGAAACTCTATCTTTGCCCATGCCTTGGCACATAACTATTCCTGTTGTTAAGTAGACGTGGATGAGAGACACGTGCGGCTAAAAGAATTGCTCACGACTTCTAATACCTACAAATCTTTCCCGAAACTTAAACAAACATGGAAGATAAACCTGGTTTATTTAATACATACAAAGCTTACCTTAACAAAACGCTAACAAAGAGAAACCGGATTTATACTTAAAAAACTTACCCGAAACCTATTATTGAAGAATCGGTCGTGAGCAATTCCTGTTTTTAGCAGCTGCTTTGCGAGACCAGCAAAATCTAATGGAGTAATGCAGTTTGTATGATGTACTTACAGTATACTGGTTCTTGTCCAGATAACTGAACATCAGAGAAGCTATGGCGCTGGCGTCGATGCCAAGCTGAAAGCCGGCCGCGTGGAAGAAACATTTCCCGTCCGATGGAGGATTAAAAGATACCTCGAACCCTTCGTTTTGCACCCTCTTGCAAAGCTTGTCCATTTTCTTGAAGATTTCTGTTTGTATAAAAATCGTTGAAGCCTTTCAAAGTGAAGCTTTGTGCACTCGATCCTGATCCTGAACGACTGAACACACAGCGAGCAAAGAGAATGAACAAGTGAACATGTGATGATTTTGATTGACAGCTAGTAACCTGTATGTATGGGTAGCCTGTGGAAGGTTTGTGTGCGTGGAAGACTTGGAACGAGTAAATATTAAGCAAAATGGCGGAACCTTTGAGAGACCAGCAATGCGAATGACATATTTTGAATCCTTTATTGTAATGGGGTACTGTAAACATAAATTATAATACATATTATTGGCCAGAATCATTTTAAACACTGCCTCGCTGCCTCGCATCATGCCTCGCTGCCTCACTGCCTCGCTGCCTCGCACTATGTGTAAACCCACCGGAGTTCGAGTCCTACACCGCGCACTAAAATTCTTTTTTTTTTACTTCTTTTTCTCACTTTTATTTAATCTTTTCGTCTATTTTAAGGTATTAGGGCCGCCTTCTACACTAAAAATAAACAAAACATTGATATATATGTTTGAGGTCTGAGCCCGTTGCAGGTCAGATGGACAAGAACATCCGCGAAACTCGAAAACTGCAAACTACGTGGCATTTTTCTCCGGTTAGAGTAAAGCAGTGAAAGTGAAGCTGAGTGTGGTGAAGGACCTGTGTCTGGGCAACCGTTATTTGAAGGAATTTTGGCGATGTACGGGATTTTTATTGGAATTCGAGGCGATTTTCTGCAGCTGATCGGCGGCTGATCGGCGTAGAGTTTGCTACCTTCCTGTAACTCACTCAATATTGAACGGAATGGCTTGAAACTTCACAGAAATTGAAAGAAATACACAAGAGACAGGTAAGAATATTTTGACGATTTATTGAAATTTATTTTAGAGCAAACGGGCATGCGAGCTAAAACTCCATACATTTACTGTAATTTCAAATATTCGGGAAATAACCGTTTTACGCATGAGCTATTGCACAAAAAAACCGAACCCCCCTATTGAGGAACGTCGGATTTGCCCTTTTCTTACCCCTCCCCTGGAATTTCCGAAAAACCTGTAAACTATGGCATTCCCCCATGGAATTGCCATCTTGAATGTACCCCCTCCCTTGGAATTCCACATATTTTTGATTTAAAATGTCCTTAAGCCGGGGGGGGGGGGGTTGTTTTTTTTGTGCAATCGCCCAATGAGACAGACAACGTTTTTAACTGTAAAATTGCGGCGTAACCGGCAGCAAACTGCCATCGTTAAATCGTCATATTCCCGTTGTCGCGAAACATATGATAAACGCAAATGACTATGCGGCCATAATCGAGGGTGTAGCACATGACTGGTCACCTAAGCCAACTTCCCCGACTTCTTACCTCGTCTTGTTCTTGTTCGGCGTGCGTCTTCCTCCGAAGAATCTTCGCTGCTAGAAATCTCGAAGCCGGCGAGTGCGTGATTAACTGTTAAGGCTGGATCCGCCCTTAATTCCTTCATGGTCGGTTGTCAGTGCGGTTATGAAGTTTTGAGAGACGTAGCCTGAGTCTTTAGGCTAGTTCCCTTGGCACGTAATTCTTCTAACTCCGGACGTAATGTTTCAAGTTCAACCCTTCTCTCCAATGTGACATTATCCATTTTGGCCTTTGCTATGGCAGCGGATAATATTGCGTGTTCGGCATCCACTCCTTCTCGACCTGCTTGGTCGCCGAGTCCGTCGAAACCCTCGGCCTCGCTCTTCAAACTGAATCGGTGGCCTGCCCACATGTAACTCCTTATAGTCAAGGGTTTGTTTTGGTCGTAAACTATAAGCCATGATATGGAAAAAGGAGAAAATATTGAGCAGACTATAACCAAGAGTACTAGATAAGTGGCACGCAGGAACACCTTACGAATCAATGAGACATGTGCTGGCATTTCAGTACTCAAATGACTCGGTACGCGATTGTAATCCGAGCCAAGGCCATAATTGGATACTCTATGTACATGTCAAGATGAATTAACCATTTTGAGCCTTCATCCCAAAATAAATAAATTTTCACTGGGGTAAGCCTAATAGTCTCTTAGAACATGGTCACCCACTCAGCAACACGGTATCTCCCTTAGATTGACTATCATCATCAATTGTCAAAATCGCTAGAATTGATTATAATCCTCAATTTAACCTCGAGGTTAAAACCAGTCAAGTATAAAGATAAACAATTGTCGAATTCCGAACGGCGGTAGACGCGCTTAGTGTAGTGGTCATGACGTCTGTACTACCAAGCACTACACGCAAACGGCTACGAGTTCGAGCCCGAGTAGGAGCGCTCAAAAAAGTTTTTCTCTCGTTTACCTTCCTTTCTTGTTTACCTGTGAACCCTAGCTCTAGGCGAGTGAGAACCGGTCGTTTACCCGTGAACTCGTCCGATGGTTAGGGTTTGTCTTAGAATGATGATTATAATCAATTCTAGAGATTTTGACAATTGATGATAATAGTCAATCTAAGAGAGATGACGCGTTGCACTCAGTGCCCGGCCGTATTATATTCCAGTGTCTTAATGAGGCAAGTGGCTTGGCCTTGAAGCACAGGGAAATTGCGGGGTAAATAAATTAGTATTCATAGTGAGACTCTAGAAAGAGCTCCACAATAAGGCCTTGTTTTTCTTTGTTAAATTGCCTCATTAGTATGCTCTACATAGAGTTCTACTATGAATTCTAATTACTATATAGAGAACCACTGAATAATAATTACAATGTATGCGAAATATTACGAGAAATAAGTTAAGGTGTATCGATCGAAACTCCGAAGCCACAAAATGTCATAACTAAAGACGCTGTGTCATAGTTTTGCGCATGTCGGGAATCAATGTTCGATTGACAGTCTCGTAGCCAGAGCTCTATCACCATGAGAGATCTCTGGTAACAGCTATTTGTTGGTCTTTGTTCATTGGCTGAAATATTAACGTATGCGTAGGAAGGATTCGCAATACTCAAGTGTCACGTAAATACGAAAAGTGCCCGCATAGAACCGAGACGAGATGAAAACTTTTCTCAAGAAATCAGGACTGGGCCGAGTCAGGCAAAAAGGGCCTGGACGACATAACATATAAATGTCTTTTGAAATTGTACCATGTTTTTTATACTTGGTGCGATTACAATATGCATCGCGAGCGCCACATTGTGCTACTAACAAGTAGTGTTGATTTCATGAAATCGAGAAGTAAAATCGAAGACAAAATTTACTCTATTTTTACACAAGGGTTTGATCACAATTTTAGCAGGCGCAAATCATTCCCTATCATCAGACGATTGTTTCAAGGTATAACTTATACTATTGCTAAAATCATATTACGGGCTACGGCGGGCATAATGACTGCAGAAAAGACATTTTTTGGCCAAAAAGTTATCATCTTGTTCATCTTATTTATTTTTTACTCTTTAATGCCAGCAGGTATAAATGAATGTCGTACATCAAAACCATCCCCTCTGACAGGATTCCTAATTTTTGTGGTCATATTTGTAATCGTGCCCTTGCATCGAAATCACGTAAATTTCACCCCTGATTTTTGTTGTCAATTTCTTGAAACTGACATTTATTGTTAGGAATGAAATGTAGCGCTTCTCGTCAATAATACAATACCATCTTCAACCTGTTATTAGGAATTATTTAACTTGAATGTCGTCCGGGCCCTTTTTGCCTGACGCGGCCCAGGTATTTGTTGTTCCTTTTCTTCGCCTCTTATCGTCTTTTCCCGTATATTTTCGTTTTATAGCGTAAGAACAGGTTTTCCTAAAGGCCGATCAGGAAATAAAATGATTTGCTTTCCTCTACAGTTTATTGTTTTCAAGTTCTATTTTTGCAGACCGATGAGAAAAATGGCGGCTACTTGCATTGTGCAGCTATTGTATTTTGCAATAATTAATTAATGCCTTTGTTTTGCGCGTCGGCGTAAGGTTCCTTTTTGAATTTTAAACAAAATAACATTACCAAATTTATTTACGTGTGTAATCTTCAAGCCGACCAAGGAGGGTCTGCCAATGCAATCGGGGACACGAATTCGAATTGAAATATTGGTTTTGCCGACGGAATAAGAAAAATCTCTAATTTACCAGCGTTTACTATTCGGGAAAATCTTATTTAAATCAGTTGTGTAATTGTTATCTTCCCATTGAATGTTATGGAGGACCAGGCATGTAAGCTGGATAAAACAAACGTTTTCACGAAAATGCTTCCTACGCATGCGTTAATATTTCAGCCAATCAGTAAAGACCAGAAAATGGCTGTTACCAGAGCTCTCTCGTGGCGACAGAGCTCTGGGTACGAGACTGTTCGATTGGTGGCTGTTAATTGGCTTCAAACATTTAAAGTTCCCTCCCCCTAATGCTTGATTACTTTATATAATGTATCGCTTTTTTCAGTCGTTACCTCCGCTTTTAGGCTTGCCTAAATGTACATATTAGTAACACCGAGTTGCCCACCAGCCAGACCGTTGTACAGGGCATGTAAGAACTTCGGTATAAATACACGGGGAACAACAAGCTGAAGATGGGTTGACCCTCCGCCACTTGCGATACAACATCTTGTTGGACAGTCAATCTGTCCCACAATGCCCGCCCTCTCAAACATGTACTTGATACATCATCCACGAAGGGCGACCCCTAGATCAGGATCTTTGCTTGAAGCCGAGAAACATCCTCGCCTACAGACCACACAGACGGAGTTAACTTCATCTTGCACTTCTACTGCAGAATGTGGATGCTTGTCTCCGCACTGTCTACAAGAAATCCGGGACATGGCATCAGCATTGCTGTGTTTGCTTCAAGCTCTATGCACTGGCGTAAAATCAAATTCCTGAAGCTGTCCCAATCATGAGCAACTTGACCTTCTGGCTCTTTGAACTGCTCTAACCACCGAAAAGCTGCATGGTTAGTTTTAGCTGTGAAACGATGACCAACGAGATATTAAACTAAGACAATGACGAGTAAAGTATACAAGTGCAAACATCTCTTTCCTCGTCACTCAAGTTTCATTCAGCCTCAATTAGACATCAACTACCGTAGGCAATAATACGCTCCTTTCCGTCTTTCACTTGTGACAGCACGGCACCGATGCCACAATCACTGGCATCAGTATCAAGAATAAATGGCTCGTCAAACCGAGGATATGGCAGAATGGGAATTGAATCAGTAGTCTAAAGGCTGCTTCTGCTTCGTCCATCCATGTGAACTTAACTCCTATCACTAATCGCCCCAAATCCTTCTACAAAACGCCTGTAGTAAGAAGCTAGCCCTAGAAACACCTTTACTGAGTTCTGTTAGCAAAGGCCATTTCTTGAGTATGTCTGTCTTCTCGGGGTCAGCATTGACTCCATTCCCAGACCGGCGCCACATGGCCTAGGAACTGCACTTCCTTCCGAAATACCTGAATAGTGATACTTAGACTTTAGTTTAAAGTGCATATGAACCTTCGTGCAATTTTCATAGCTATGAACCTCCGAAAGGTTTTGAGTCCTTCTGCGAAGAAATTTTTGATTTACAGAGAATACTCTATCTTCTACGCTTGTTTGAAATAGTGGAAACGTAACCTTTCCGGACTCATTTTCGCGTAAGTAAAAGCCTGGGTCGATTCCCGAGGTGACGTCATTTAATTAATTCGACTTTACAATAATTTGAATAAAAACTTACAATTTTCACTAATATGACTTTTTGTCCTTTACTAACAACTCATAAACTGTATATTATCTAAAAATCGATGTTTTGTGATAAAGGCGCCATGGAGAATAATGCATTAATGAGATGACGTCACCTCGGGAATCGACCTAGGCTTTTACTTACGCGGTCATGGATCAGGAAAGGTCACGTTTCCACGATTTCAAACAAGCGTAGAACATAGAGTATTCCCTGTAAACCAAAAATGTCTTCGCAGAAGTACTCAAAACTTTTCGGAGGTTAATAGCTATGAAAATTGCACGAAGGCTCATATGCACTTTAAGTCCCGAGCTCCTTAGGCTGTCAAAAACTGCACGAGTAGATAACCAGCTCGCACCTCCCAAGGAATCTAGAATGTCATTCACACGAGACAGGGGGAAACGGTCCTTCCGTTTAACCTTCGATAGTCCACACAGAAACGGGTTACATATATCTTTCTTCTGGACTATGACGATAGGCGAGCCCATGGAGATTGGAATGGCTGTACGACTGCTTACTCGTGCATATTCTGAACCTTCCAACCTCCAGACGACTAGGCGCAAATCTTCTCCCTCGCTGGCGTAATTGTATGGTACACCTTCTTGGTTCTTCCAATGGGTGGTCGTCGACTGCAAAGATATCCGAATTCCAACACTACTTTTTCGAGCTCTTGCTTCTGTTCCCTCGGATAACGGAAGCCGATTGATCCAGTTTTTGTTTCAGCTCCTTACATTCCTCCTCGAATGTCGAACAGTTCTCTTCTCATAGTTCGGGGTTACTTTGACAGGTGTCTCTAGCTGGCACACGCCATCAGCTGAACTACAGATATCTCCGGCTTCCAACAAGTGGAAGGAACGTACCTAGATGTTGGCCACCATACAATTTTTTGCTCACTGAGAACATGAAGGAAGCTCTAATTACACCGGCATTGAAGAAGGCGTTTCTTGATTATGAATTTTTCAAGAATCATAGACCTCTATTCAACTTGATGTTTCTATCCAAGACATGTGAAAAGGTTGTTGCATCACGGCTTACAAGTCTGAACATAGTACGGAGTCCGCGCTTATGAGAGTCCATAATGATGTCTTACGCACTATGGATGAGGACAAATGTATAATCTTAGTTTTATTGGATATTTCTGCAGCCTTTGACACGGTTGATCACCGCATTCTGCTGTCCAGACTACGCAACCGATTTGGGATCGTCGGCATGGTGCATACGTGGTTCACAGCATACCTCTCTCAAAGATCACAATTTGTGTGCATAAATGGAGCAAGATCATCTAGCCGTCCCCTAATTTGCGGTGTTCCCCACAGATCTGTTTTTGGGCCTCTACTATACCTTCTATATACTACCCCCCTTGGGGACATTATGCGTTGTCATGGTGTCTCCTACCACATGTATGCGGACGACACTCAAATATACTTATCATTTAAGCAGTCTTTGCTTGGAGACATGCAGAAGTCGCGAGCGAGAATCGAACTCTGTATCCGGCCGTGAATTACAGTGTTGGATGATATCTAATAACCTCATGCTAAACAACGATAAAACTGAACTATTGGTCCTTCACGCTAAGCATCGACCACAGCCTCTGTTGGAGTCCCTTGCTGTTGGCGATGTCCTAGGCTACTATGCCTACTTGCTCTGCTCGGAACATTGGTGTCGTCTTTGGCGATAACATGAACTTTGATAAGCACATTAACGAACTTTGTGAATCTGCATTCTATAATATTATAAACATCTCTCAGGTTAGGAAGTTCCTTAGTGTAGAATCGACCAAAACGTTAGTTAATGCATTTGTTGTTTCGAAAATCGATGGATATAACGCGCTTCTCTATGGACTCCCGTCCTATTTATTACAAAGGCTACAATATGTACTTAATACGGCTGCGACTCATAACGCTATCGCGCAAGGCTGAGCATATAACTCCTTTGCTCATAGAGCTACATTGGCTCCCGGTGGAGCAGCGCATTAATTTCAAAATCTTGCTCTATTGTTTTAAAATTATGAATAATACTGCACCATCGTATCTAAGAGTTACTTGTCCAATATACTCCGGTGCGTAGTCTTAGGTCTATAATCTTAAATCTTGTGGTAATAGAGCTTTTTCTGTATGATAATAAGATCAGTCCGTCTGTCAGTATCTTTAAGTCCAGGCTCAAGACCATATTTTCAGGAAGGCTTTTTTCTAATTTTATTGATAACTATTTACTTTTGCTTTCTTAGAGTGCGGACGGTAGAGGCATGTGGCAGCTGTTTTAGCTGAATAGTACTGAATAGTGCCAACATCCTTCCCTTTTCTTGTTTAATTGGTGCTGTTTTGTGCTGTTTGGTTGGTGTTGTCGCATACTTTTATTGTGTGCACTCTACTTCTACTTAAATTTTTACTTCAATTTTTAGTCATAGTTCATGATCTATATTCACATTTATTTATATTCATATATATTTCATTATATTTGAATTGTAACTAGTTTTATTGCGTATTTTTGAATTGTAACTTAGGAGAATTGCGCTATATAAGAATTAAACATTATTATTATACAATTTTAAGGCCCCAGCTGACAAGTTAGCCAAGCGTATCGATACCTTATCTGGCCAAAAGAACTTCAAAACCTTTTGTGCTTCGAACGCTCTTATTCCCGCGGCATCAGATGACTGCAGGCGTGCTGTAAGAACCACTTCTTTGTTATGACTAACGTCGAAAGACACAGGGGTTGATTCCGGTGCACTGCCGTCGATCTAGCACCGCCGTGCAAGATTGTAATATACCATCAGTCAAGTCAATAACACGACCACTGTCTTTCAAAAAGTATGCCGCACTGTGTAGAGTCTGGGGTGACGTTATCAGTTACCAAAACTTTGTACTCTCTGTCTAACTTAGCTAAGGGATTCACATTCTGGTTCCGTTGCTTCCAGAACTTTAAGTGGTTGCCCATTTGCTGAAACCATCTTTCTGTAAGGGGTTTTAGTTCGCTGTCCAGGCAATTGCCTCTTCTTCGCCAAAAACTACGGTGTAACAAGATCACCGCCGACCCTGTAGCTGACAGTACGGCGGCAGCACTCAGAATTACACGATCAGCTGTACCAGCAGGCTCTGTCCTAGCTACCGTTGTTAGTAGATGGTTCTTGAGCAGTCTTATCTATTAGGAGCTTGACGGCTGGAGCTCGGCCCCAGTTTCTCTTGCTACTTGCTCTCGTTTTGGGCAGCCCTTTGATGGTCTTCCTCCGCACAGTACCAACAACCTGTCGCACATCGCCAGTAACCTCTATACTCCAGCTTCCTATTCGAAACTTACCGCTGAATGCAATGACTACAGACGCATGTACTCAGGCTTAGCCTCATTCTGAAGTTAAACATTCATAAATATCAGCGAGGTGGGCTATTGACAACTCTGCGTATTATTGTAGTTTCGCATTTTGCACCTTCTCGCTGGTATTTAAGATTGTTTAACTTCAGAATGAGGCTAAGCCTGAGTACATGCGTCTGTAGTCATTGCATTCAGCGGTAAGTTTCGAATAGGAAACTGGCACACAGCGGTTAAATGTCTGCGCATGCGTCAAAATTCATTTGCTGACTTTGCCCTTCGTTTGATGATGATGCACCACCAGACAGTTTCTCCTTTTTAATTTGCTTCTTCGAGTTGGCTCCTTCGTCATCAAAGAGACATATTGTAGTCCTCGTCTTGGTTCGCTTAGTTATTCCCTGGTTTGGAGATCTCACCGCTTTCCACCAATGTAGCGTCGACCAAAAATGCACCGAGGTTGAACCTTACCTTTATTTAACCGGAATAAACAGTATTAACGACGACTTCAGTCTTTTCGCTGACCGAATGTTCTCTCCCCTCCTTTTTTCACAAATGGTGAACTCGAAATTCAAATTACAGAGCAGTGAAGAACGTAGGCGAGTGAATCAGCCTCTCCTGTTAAAATGAGAAATTTGGAGGGTTTAAAATCAAACAAGCCATCAAACGTTGAACAGGGAGAAGATAGTTGTTTATTAAAGACCGTTTATAAACCCCTTACTATTAATTATTAAAAATGTGTTCGATTGAATATTTCGTGCGATAAGCAGTCGGGAGGGAGCAATCAAATCAAGCAGCATGCAGACAAAGGCCGAATGACAACTGAAGATGCCAGGCCATGGCCCTTTTATACTGGAACTTCCTGTTTAAAGCTCATTATAATTATCAATCTGGCGAAATAAAATACCTCCTGGATATAAGCCCATCTCCTCTACAATCCTGCCCTCATCTTAAAAAAAAAGATTACAACAGACAGCAAAACCAGCTCTTGAAATATAATTTATTTACATTATTTCATATAAAAATTTCAATAATGCTGAACAGAAACATGCCCAAAACGGCTGGGCTTGGAGTCTTAAAAAATGGAAAGGCCAGCACAAATGAACTGCTTGCAAATGGCCTTGGAAATATTAATTTAGAGATAATTAAGTATGTTTTGCATGGTTCTACTGAACTCGGGGTGCCAGAGGCTCGAAGAAACAGAGGCAAGAGAGAAGGGAAGAAAAAGAGCCTCTGGTGTTATCCGTTCAGAATTGGACTTCCATGCGTTGAGTTTCAAATGAAGAACACAAGCCAATGGAAATTACCGTTACATCGAACACTCACGGTTGCGCCTGGTAATGAGTAGATTAACCAATCAGGGGCAAAGTTCGAATTCTGAACCTAATGTTCGTATGAAAGTGAGATTCTCTTCATTTTCTTCTCCTCTCTCTCTCACCTCTGGAACCCAGGTTAGTCCTGTCTCCAGGGCCCGGTTGTTCGAAGCAAAGGTAAGCGCAACCCCACGGTTAAATCGCTAACCCGAGGGTAGACTATACAGATTACAATTACAGATTTAGCGCTATCCTAGGGATAACGTTACCCTTGTTTCGAACAACCGGGCCCTGGAATGTAAAATTTCATGCTAATAAAAGGTTTTTAACATTAAACCGTAACGTTCGTTTGGTCTTACACAATGCTTTTTAGATGAGGGTTTCTCTCTCAACCTTACGTTACTTGTTACATTTTAATTGTTCAAGTTGTCTGTATAAAATAAGAGAGTAGTTTTCCAAAGTATCGGTCCAAAAAGCTCATACTCTTAGGGGAATCTCTATAATAGGCAGATGTGTCTTATTAAACCTGGTATATGCAAGACTGTCAGAATTTAACTCTTTAAGCCCCAAAGAATATTGGAGTTGATCACTTTGAGAAAATTATTTTGATGAAACACCAAATTCTCATAACATTACAAGAAATGTATGAAGAACAGTGAGTTACTTTTGTGGCTGAAAGGGTTAAAGTTTTTAGCTTTCTAGCAATAATGTAAGCGTTTGACTCTCTAGTTTACTTTTCTACTTCAAATTAACTTTGTCCTTCAAAGTGAATGAACGTTTCAAAATCTCTATATATCATTGAAAGAACGGAGATTTTAGTTGTGAAATAAATTATTTTGAGTTATCCAAACGCAAATCTAATATTAATAGCAACGGCAATAAGGACCCTGGATAATGCATTACTTTACCTTGCTGACAATAAAGGCAATAAGTAATACCGATTGAAGTTTCTTTCTTTGTTTTTTTGTGTGTGTGCAATGAAAGCAATTTTCGATAGGACCGTCGTCTTAATGTATTTACCGGTAACGTTGATGTGTGCACAGGGTTTGCCTTAACATCTATACCAGCAGCTGTGACATGGAACGAATCTGATTCAACTCCGCATTACATTATTAGCATGACGCATAAAATTCACAACTGGAACAATGTTCTAAAAAGCTACTTCACACTAGAAATCCAAGCAACACATGCAGTAAGGTATTGCTCATTAGTGGCGCTTGTTAGAACAAGTACTGCTAATGAGAAATATGGCACTGCATCAGCACAAACGCTTGTGTCCTGATTAATGCCAACTGAACTTTAAGGTCAGAGCCCCATGGTCAATAAAGTTATAAATTCACATTATGTCCACATGCTTTCTGTTTTTCACAAGACCTATAGCAACTACAATAACGACAACTAAACAATAACACAGAAACTAAAGCATTCCAACTTACAAATGCTAGCATATGCACGCAATGTTCTTCATTTAGGACTTCGACTTCAGAACTTGTCCACCAAATGTGCCTTTTACCGGATCGAAGCTCGAGCAAGTTGAAATGCTATTGTCTTGTACTAAACTCAGATTGGCTCATATAACCGTCAGTTGGAATGTTTTGTTTTCCTACTGCAATGTAATTGTTTCTCGTTGTCTAAGTGGCCCCGGTTAGAGTAGTCGCACAGTAAATGGCTGTTGTTTTAAAACGTGGGAACTGTCTTAATGAAATTTAACATTCTCAAAGACATGTAAAACCAGTAATGTTCAGTACACTTCTGCTAATTCGTAGTTCTTGACCGCCATTTTGAAAGGTAACCAAGCCTTTGATGACATCGAGGCTGGAGCTGGAGACAGCTCAGTTATAGGCTTGTATCTAGTTAGCATGACAATTAAAATATGTTCGCATGTTCATAAAAGAGGGTTTGTATCAGTGTAGGTTCAACTCCGGCCTCCAAGCGAGGCCGAGGTTTGGTTACCTTTCAAGAACTACGAATTGGACTATTGTCTTACGAATGAATGAGACTTTAGAGAATATGTTGATCGTGTCTTGCCTTAATTGATTTATATTTGTCATGTGCAATTCTTTGATGAAGTGGATGTAAAACATGTAAAGGAGTCTGTGCAAGAACAGCATAAATCACGTTTGATCAAGCCTTCCAAATTCCCATTAGAAAACAACGAAAAGCAAAGGAGAATTTAGAATGTGACCAGAAGTCACTTGGGCTGTTCTTTGCACAGAACACATCATTTAGGCAAATACACCATATTCACACCTAATTTGAATTATGTCAAAGTTAAAGGTTTTAAAGAGCAATAAATATTTCCTCTAAAGAGGATGTTTATGGACGAAGGGCGCTTTCTGGCGTTCTATTTAAGAACTGGCTCATCAGACCAGTCAGTTCTCGTAATTGGAAAGCGCTTTAAGTAAACTGTACAAGCTTGAAAATGAAATTGTATTTCTCTGCATAGTTATCGATTTTTTTAATCTTTAAAAAAATCAAAACGAGGCTGTGTTTGCAAAATCCGTACAAAAGTCCAGAAATTCCGTCCTCAATATCTTTTCAGTATTTCATCCTATACTATTAAAACTTTCCACAAATTTTGATTTATAGCCGGGTGCTCTTTGAGACGACAGTGGTTATTTCCATGTTAGATATCCCAGTTTGCTGATCTAAAAACATCAAGTGTGAATAAGGTGTATGTATACCCATATACATAACATTGACTACAGGCCCCACATACAAGCCCCTGATATTATGGTATATGTTACCTAGACAACTTGTACATCAAAGTCTGGTTGACAATAACTTATCATATGATTCATCTTAGCCATTTTCTTTAAAAATCTTAATTATATTTAACTTTTTTTCTTTTATTAATGGAACAATAGGAATGTTAAGTTAACAATGAACCCAATGCTGTCTCATACAGACTTAAAAAAATGGAAAATATATTAATCATGGCCTAAGATTGTTTGAGAAGAAATGGAAACTTTCTCCCCAGCTAGTTGAAAACAATTTCATAAACAAAAATTCAAGACAGATTTGTAAAAAATGGTAGCTGACAACTCCTTCAATTCTGCACCATTGACCTGAGAAAGGTTTTCAGTTACTGCATTTTGAATTCCTTGATGTCAAATGAAGGGGTGAGTGGAAGAAAGAGTTAAGTGATGACGGATCAAGTTCTCAATTCTCCATTACAAAACCCCTTCAAATCATTATGGTACAAAAGTACCATGCAACATTAAGTTTGGTTAGATACACTTTTGGAGCATGGAGAATAATCTAGTAAGTGATATACCAATAAAATAGGGCCCAATTAAGGTGGCCCGCGGCTATTTATTTTGGCAACAGGCGTCTTTTTAAATCGCGTTTTTGAACAGCTAAACATTATCCGATTTCTGATATTTTTTGAACTTTTAATAAAGAATCCTCGAATTTTATAAAAAGCACAATTAGAAAGTGATTAACAAAGAATTGCTGAAGATATAAGTGATTTTCTAAAACGTTGTTTTTCAGGAAAGAGCGTATATTTCAAAACCCAAAAGATGGATTTGTTCCATTTTACTTTCAACGAGTGCCCAACCTCCAAGGTCTGTGACAGGCAAGTTTCAGGTTAATCGGCACCATACAAGTTTCTCGGCAAACGGCTGATCAATTTTAACCTTAAAATGTTATGCTCATGCATCTGGTTCAACTGCTGGAGAAATATTACAGTAATAATTAAATCGTACGTACCATATGGAAGTTCAATACCACTTGAAACTTCTGTGCCAAAGGCAAGAAGATCGGAAAACTGCAACTAACGTTATGCGGCGAACGAAGTAAGATAGGTTATTGCTGAATATTTGCGAAAATCGAGAAATTTGTATTCTTTCGGCGTAAAAAAAAATCACTCATTTGTTTTTCTTAAGTTCCTAATATGACTTACAGTAGCATATTTTAAAGTACCTTACCGAGTTTCAACGCGCTTTGACCATACGCTTTTGAGAAATAAAGCCTGAAAACTTCAGCTCGTGCGAGACTTCTAAACTCTAAATGCTTGGAAAACCCCTCATGATCGCTAAATTATTCAATGTGTTTGTTTTGAATTTCCGCACGGGTTCTGCCACTTGGGAATCGCGAGGCAAGGAATAATTAAAATTAATGTTGAAATTAAAATGAGGATCAGTTTTGCAAGTGTAAGTAAGGTATTTGTAATAATAGTTCCAGGCTGAGTAATGTTTTGGTGCCAAGGAGTATCTTACTGTGGAAACGTTCTTCAAATGTTCTCCCCTCGTCGCTACTTACTACCAGGTGGACATAACACGTAACACCTGCTTCCTGGGTTACTGCACACAGCCATGAATTACAATGTAATCCTCATTTTAATTTCAACAATAATTTTAATTATTCCTTGCCTCGCGATTCCCAAGTGGCAGAACTCGTGCGGAAATTCAAAACAAACACATTGAATAATTTAGCGATCATGAGGGTTTTCCAAGCATTTAGATTTTAGAAGTCTCGCACAAGCTGAAGTTTACAGGCTTTATTTCTCAAAAGCGTATGGTCAAAGCGCGTTGAAACTCAGTAAGGTACTTTAAAATATGCTACTGTAAGTCATATTAGGAACTTAAGAAAAACAAATAAGTGATTTTTTTTTACGCCGAAAGAATACAAATTTCTTGATTTTCGCAAATATTCAGCAATAACCTATCTTACTTCGTTCGCCGCATAACGTTAGTTGCAGTTTTCCGATCTTCTTGCCTTTGCCACAGAAGTTTCAAGTGGTATTGAACTTCCATATGGTATGTACGATTTAATTATTACTGTAATATTTCTCCGGCAGTTGAACCAGATGCATGAGCATAACATTTTAAGGTTAAAATTGATCAGCCGTTTGCTGAGAAACTTGTATGGTGCCGATTAACCTGAAACTTGCCTGTCACAGACCTTGGAGGTTGGGCACTCGTTGAAAGTAAAATGGAACAAATCCATCTTTTAGGTTTTGAAATATACGCTCTTTCCTAAAAAACAACGTTTTAGAAAATCGCTTATATCTTCAGCAATTCTTTGTTAATCACTTTCTAATTGTGCTTTTTATAAAATTCGAGGATTCTTTATTAAAAGTTCAAAAAATATCAGAAATCGGATAATGTTTAGCTGTTCAAAAACGCGATTTAAAAAGACGCCCGTTGCCAAAATAAATAGCCGCGGGCCACCTTAACCTTTGTTGCTTACAAATAAATATCCAGTAATAGCCAAGGGATTAATTCCAGGCAAACTTTTGATGACCTGCTTCAAACTTGCTTGCCTGTGGTGACACAGGATTTTGTTCTAAAAATAGGGTATTAAAGCCTTTACGTATGATGAAGATTGATTTCAGAAATTTGAATTCAGTTAAAACTTTTGTTAACCCTTGCCCTGCCAAAGACAAGATAACTCATTTCCAGTATCACATTTGTCACTGCCAAGGATGAACATACTTATTTTTAATACATGAACATTTGGGCTGTGTCAGGCAAGAAGAGGTCGGACGACATAAAAGTAAACACTTTTGAAATTGTTCTATGTTTTGTATACATGTGGAACTATTAGAATCTACATCATGAGCGCCACACTGTGCTGCTATTTACATGCAGTGTTAATTTCATGGAACTGACAAGTGAAATCGAAGATGAAATTAATGATATTATTACACAGGGAGTTGATCGCAATTTTATAGATGCAAATGATTGCCTATTACCAGATGATTGTTTTGAGATATAACTTGTACTATTACTAAACTAATATTATGAGCTGCAAGGAGCAGAATTACTGCAGAAAATGATTTTTTTCACCAAAAAGTGATCGTGTTCATCCTATGTTTTTACTCTTTAACGCCAGCAGGTATAAATGAATGCCATACATCAAATTTTGGTGGTGAAATCACATACATTTCATATATGATTTTTGTTGTCAATTTCTTGAAACTAACATTTAATTTAAGGAATGAAATGTTGCGCTCCATGTGAAGAATACAAAAAATCTTTACACTGTTATTATGAAAGCCATTATATGAATTATTGAACTTGTCTGAATGTCGCCCAGGCCCATTTTGCGTGATGCAGCCCTTATATTAACCTTGGTAACTGAACCTATTTGTGACAAAAAGCCTTGAATGTTAATAACAAGCCTATTAGTCAGTCATCCCCCTCCCCATTCTTTTCCATGTGACTTCAAGTGAGAGATAGCAATCTATGCTATCTTGTCTCTCCCTGTGACAACACACACCATTTGTTTACACAATCGGATCAAGCAAATTGAACACCAAACATAATTAGGTTTCCTTTCTAGTGACTTATTTGATGAGGAACTATTAGATTAAAATGAAATACACGAAGAGAATAAAGTTTCAGATATTTGCATAATCACAGCTGAATCACACTGTCTAGTGCATTTGCAAAATCAGATGCTTTTGGCTGAGAGGAGTGGTGATTCAGAGTGGAATCACCACTGTAGGCTACGCTTGCTATTTATAACTTAGCAAAATATCAACAAAAGTATTAAATCATCATTGAAATAATTCATCGGACTATGCGTTGCTTCGCAGCTTGGGTGATAACAGTTATCTTGTGCAATTTGTCATTGATTTACCTCATCAGGCATGTAATTTTGCAAAAAAAAAAGCTCAAAAGCACAAAACAACTTTAATTTGATTTTATCAACATGTCAAATAAATGTTTTCGAAACAAATGTCTATGTCAACGAAATGATTGAGAATGCCAGAGCTGTTGTACCAAACAAGCACTTAGGAGATTATGCACAGCTGGTGCCAAATTTCAGTAGATGAATTTGGCTTATTTCGTTTTTTTGGGGGGCGATCTTACCAAAAAACTTTAAACCTGACCTTCAACAGTATTGGTCAATGTTCAAATGAATTATTTTATGATGAGTAGAGAAAGATTTGTTTCAGTTAAACGTTTTGCTTCAAAAACAACACAATGTGATCTGCTCTCCAAAATGTGGATCATGTGCAACTAAATAATATTAATTTATTTTACACTAGTTGCAGTATATGGAACAGGGCTGTCATTAAGTTTTTAAGTTGCTGGACAATTCTGAAAAATAGCTGGACTTTTTATGCCATAAAGCAACTCTGGCTTTAAGTTTTACATCAAGTAGTCGGCGATCATGATCGTAGTTGCTGGCGATAATCCGCTTCAAATGATGGCCTTGTGGAATCAATTGATAGCATGTTAAGTGGATATTCATAAATGTACATGGAAAAGTTTAGGGGTAGTATGTTGAATTCATAGTATACTGTATTTAGCAAAAGCATCTGGCAGTGAGGGTACCTGTTACTGGTATGAAAAGTGGCAGGACAAGGGTTAAGATGGCAGCTTATGTACAGGAAGCACTTATAAATATCAACGTTTGAAGTCTGGGTCAACTTCTTCACCGTCATCTTCACTATCACCATCCAGTGTGATGTAACCACAGTTAAGGAAAACAATGGTGTGTGTTAATTATAAATCAGTATTGTGCAGTATGCTGCACCAGAGTGTGCATCACAATAATGATTGAAGCTACTAGCTGCTTCACAGATAAATGAATGCATATCATAAAAGGCACGGCTAAAGTGAACAAGTTGCACCATATACACATGTGCATGTATGTTGTCAGTACCAACCACATACATTGTAATTATGGTACAATTTGTTTACTTTAGCCAATAGGCACAATATTTAAGTTACAACAAATAAGCAAGAACATTAAAGGATATTTTTTTCCTCTTTTTCCTGGGCTTTGGCTTCACTTTAGCCTTAGTGCTAACTGGTGGAGTCTTACGTCCTCTTGCAGGTTTTCTTTGCTTAACTTTTGGCTTGACAGGGGCCGGTGTTTTCACCACGACGTTACCCTTAGAGAAATCCAACACAGGATTTAGTATGGTCAAATGAAAGTCTACATTGTTCATACAATTTTAGCCAACTAATTCAAGGATAAACTTTAATTGTCCAGTACTAATATTACAGTGTGCAGGGATGTACCACACCTTAATACATTTGTAAACTACATTGTACCATAATCCTACCAAATTTAGTTCCTTAACAAGTATTTTTCTAACTACGAAATTCACGCACTTTTGAAGACAAGAAGTCAATTTATAGGGCTTTTCAAGACTAGGAATCACAGTCAGGGCTGGAAATAAAAGTCGGATATCGGACATTGTCTAACCAAATTTTAGACTAATTTTAAAATGTGCTCGGGCCCTAAGTCTGTGCACTAAATGACTGAAGATAACTGTAAATTCAATCTTGCTAGTAGTGAGCCATCCACATTTGATCCTGCTGATTGAAAACACATTTTTCCAGCCCTCACTCTATTTCTGGTCTTAGTAAATCCACATCACCTTCAAGTAATAATTAAGTAACAAATGTTTAAAACCTTTGCAGGCTTAACCAAATCTTTCTTGGACTAAAATCTACTAATATTGCTGGCGTGCTGTTGCCAATATGATTTGATTAATGTGCACTACATTTAAATGGAACCTCGGCTGAAATACAATGTTTGTTTTCAAATGTTCCTTATTGATGCCTAAATAAATTGATGTGTTTTTCTCCTGTAAATAATACACCAGACATCATTTATAGACCTACTGCATATATGGTGGCCAATTTAAATAGGTATTGTCCTGGATACTTTAGCCTCAAAATCACGTTACCACACAAAAGCGTTTTCACATGAATGTGAGACTTAAGATTCCTAAACAATGGTTGTTCAAACTGGACGCCGTTTATGCAATAGGTCTATGGGCTGATTTTCCTGCCCATAAAACTCATTTAAATTCCCCACATGCCACCATCTTGGATCTTATGACATCAAAGTGTTGCCCCTATGGCACATGTGAAATTCAAGAGTTTTTATGGACAGGAACATTGGTCCATAAATGGCATCTACATGTACTATTTACAATTTAGAAATGAAAAAACACAGCAATATATTTAGGTATCCATAAGGAACATTTGAGAGCAAACATTGTTTTCTAGCCAAGGATCCCTTTTAATAACTTATGTCATAATACAGGTTCTACATACCTCAGCATCCAAGACTGGTTGTGCATCAACTGCAGGGCTATCCCTTCCATTTGAATCTTCGCTATCTTCTTCTACAGGATCTACCTGCATCATTAGAACCTTGAACTATGAGAGATAAAACATGTTAGACATGGCAAAGTATTCCAATTATATGTAGAACTGTTTCCATATAAGTAGAAATGTAATACTCACATCACAGTAGTACTTGGCAAGCTCTTCATTGGATCTTTCCCTGCCACGATTAGTGACATAATCAATTACTTCCTCTGGAAAGAACACAACTCCAGGTTTTCTGGATACTGCTTTATCATATGCTTTGCTTGGTGCTGATGGGGAATACTTGTGGCATTTGCTGTTTAAATAAATGACCAGAAATACAAACTTTAAGGGAAATAATCCTCAATGGGACTTGAAACATCAGAAATGTAAAAATGATCCCAACCTATCTGACAGTCCAAATAGTTCCTTTAGATGTTCCTTGAGTAAGAGTAGCAGCAAACAGCTCTGTGATGAAAGACAGTGTTCTGCAAATGTTGTTTGGTCTGGCGGTATATGTGCTGTGAAAAGGAAAATAATGACATGGTTCAAATAAACATGCTTTTATCCGATGGTAAGCTCTGGGCTACAAACATCTGCGTTGTATACACTGTTATTAAAGGTAGGTATCCTGACAGGAACAACATTGCTGGTTGTTGGCTAGGCATTTAACATTAATAATATTACTACCTGCAACAGACTCAACAGTTTCATCTTCTTCTTCCACTGCATTTGTAACAGATGGATCATCACTGCCCTCTGTGTCTATTCTCCTGACTGGTAACATTGCCTGATGAAAGATGTAATAGTATTTACATTATTCCATGTCACTGTACTTAGTATGACTGAAAATAGAAATCATCCATTGTGGTGTATGTCTGAGGCCGTTAAAGTGCCTATATCCCTTCTTGCAATTCTTATAGCTATGAACCTTCGAAATGTTTTGAATATTTCTGTGAAGAACGTTTTGGTTTACAGAAAATACTATATTGTTCTATGCTTGTTTAAAATCGTGTAAATTTGACCTTTCCTGACCCATGACCGCATAAGTCAAAGCCTGGGTCGATTCCTGTATGGACGTCATCTCATTAATGCATTATTCTCCATGACGCCTTTCTATCACAACACGATGCATAGAAAATATACACAGTTTGCGAGTTGTTGGTAAAGAAAAAGGCATTTTAGTCAATATGCTAAGTATTTCTTCAAATAATCGCAAAGCCGAATTAATTATATGATGTCTGAACTGGAATTGACCTAGGCTCGGTTTCAGCCGTTGGGGTGTCGTTTCTCCAAAGCCTTCCCCCACTAACGGCTGGGCGCGCGGTCAACACACCGTGTCTGTGACGTCATCTGATTAACTTCAATATTATTTATTTATTTGCGTGTAGCGTAGGTTCGATTCTGCATAAACTTTCAAAACACATTGGAATTCTTTAAACTAAAACTCCAAGTGTGAAATTAATTCGACGTAGGTAAAGGTTTTATTTAATACCTGTTATTATTAGCCCTCATGTTCACAGTCCAAGTTTTCAAGGAAAGCCCGGCTGTTGAGACACTCGCTGACAGAAATTTATACAGGGATAAAAATTAAGGAACTCTGAGCTAGAGTCGAGTATTCCCGCTTAGTACTTGTGCAGAGTATGTCTTGGAGACATAAATTGTACAAACTTAGTACATAGGACTTGAAGAATTGTAAAACTCATTTGATGCAGCGATTTTCAAGTGAATCGGTGATTGCAGAGTTAAACGCGTAAACATGGCCTGCGTCAGACGTGATTTCCTCTCTTCTATAAACTCTTTTAATATGGAGTCGTCAGTCTTTTCTTCGCCGATAAAGGCAGCACTAATTTTCTTTGAAGTAAGAATAGCCGGGCTACCTTGGTCTTGCATCGGTAAAGTTAAATGAGAAATGACTCAACATTACGAGCTGCGACCTTTGAGCTGAGGGTTTCCCAAGTGACTTCCAGAGCCAGTGCGTTTACTGACAAAGTGTCTTCACCCGAAAACTAACTCTCTTACTGCTTCTTTGTGTGAATCCTTGAATTCTTCGAAACCAAACTTTTCCAGAGCAAATTTAAACGCATTTTCGAACAGCAATCGAAAGTCTTTGAGTTTACAATGTAAATTATGCAAATCAATTTAGCGACAGGATTTGAGTGGCAAGTTTGTGATTGGCAAAAACCCGACAATGTCTCAGCTCGCGCGCCCAGCCGTGAGTGGGGAGAGGATCGCGGGCTCACCGAAACCCCCACGGCTGGAAACCGAGCCTAGAATTGACCCTATCTTTTACTTACACGGTCATGGGTCAGCAAAGGTCAAATTTACATGATTTCGAACAAGCGTAGAACATAAAGTATTCCCTGTAAACCAAAACTTTATTCACAGAAGTACTCGGATGTCCATAGCTATAAACATTACAAAAAAGGTTATAGGTACTTTAAGCCAAACCTACTAGCTATCAATCTAACACTCTTGGGTCTCAAATAATAATAAAAAAAACATTGCTCTATTATAGCCAAAAGTCATAATTTCCAATTATTTCACAACAGATTCCAATAATTCCAGTGTTAACTATTTCACAATTCCATGTTGTAAATCATTTTGTGGGTATTGCAAAAAAAAACATTCCAAAGATTCTTTTGCATTAAAATGAGGGGTAATACTACTTAAAATGCAAATTATGGACAACACGTTATGATTTTGTCTTAAAAAGGGGAACCTGGTGCAAAGGCATGTATTTGTGAAGTTAACATTCCTAGGCTTCCTGTTTGTGAAAAGGTACTATACTACTTAAATTTCATTTTTTTAAGGTACCCACAATTGTTGTTTCTTTAAGTTCTGGGTTACTAATCAATCTAAAGACAGTTATACACTTCATTTAACTAACCTCCTTAAAGGATTGAAGCAAGTTAGCACCGGTGACAGATAGCATTGTATCAATTCTGTGCATGAGGAACAGAGGCTCCTCTTGAATGGTGTAAGGAAAATATGCCAAGTTGTCTGTAACATAAAGTTGAAGATCCAGCTTGGACTTCTAGCAAAGAAAACAATGTAATGAGTAATAACAACAATTCAATTTGACAATCTAATGGTTTCTTAATAAATTACTGCTTTATTTGCTTGGCACATGTCAAGATAATATTATTCTGGCACAAACAAATCCCAATATATATCAGATGTCTCTCATAGGCTACTATTGTTGAGTTGCCAAATGACAAACAGTCCTTGTGTATTTATATTAGCTGATTAAATTTCAGTACCCTCCCGCTCATGCGGGAGGTTAGATGGCAATATCATACCAAAAGCAGTGGCAGAATAATAACGAAATTAATATAGTACACAAAAATTGATGAAAGTATTGATGCAGAAACACAGTTACGTCATTATAGTAGAACATATGTACCTTGTGGTCATCAAACATTCTGAGCATCGACTGAAGAAGTGATCTTCTTGGCTGTCGACTTGTACGAACCACTGAGTACATGTGAGACAGGAGACTCACACTGGAGTCTTTCCTGAATCCCCGAATGGGCTCACTGTCATCCTGATGGTAAAAATAAAAACAAATGTGATGAAACTAGAGCACAAAGAGGATATTTAGTTAAAATTATAAAATTCACATTTTATGTTATGAAATGAAATGTTCCTATAATTATCATGTAAATGGTATATTAACACTGGGATTAATTATTTTAATGTGCTCTTCAGCTTTTAATAGCGACCTACCTCATGAGTCAATTTCTGGAGTTCAAATGACATCTTGATTCCTGCGAGAGCTTTCATCTAAGAGAGAATATAATAATTTAAATTGTTCTTTTATAATGGTCATTTAGCAACAAGATTAATAACAACTAGAAAATAACCTGTCACTTTGTGCCGGAATTCAATGCAAAAAATAACACGGTTCAAACTTCATTGAAAAACACAGGTATTAACAAGTAAAACATACTGTGGTGGTGTGGTCAAAATGTGTTGCTTTTGAAAATGAAACGTTATCAGCAGGGCTGTCATGAGGTTTTTAAGGTGCTAGACAACTGTGAAAAATAGCCTGTTGTTTTGTGCCAGAAACTACAACTGGCTTTAAGTTTTACAATAAGTCTAGCCATTAATCATCATCATAGTTACTGGCTATAATCGCTGGTAGCTGGCTTCTAATGACAGCCCTGGATCAGAGTTAATGTATTAATCAGCCAAACTAACCTGGACAAATCCTGAGTATTTGTTGTCAATGTCAGTGATTTGTTGGTCAGACTTCGCACGAGTCTGCTGCTCTTCATCGGTTCCAGCAGCAATGAGATATGGAACACACTAACGATAATAAAATAAACAAAAGGGTTAATTCCAGCGATATCTAAAAGAGACATATGCCAGTTCTTAAAAAAAGTCCTGTTTTACAGCTATGCGATGTCATGTGTTGTCAATCAGTATCATTTAATTTAATCATGTAAGATTTGATCAGGGTTTGAGTTTATTTTGAAGCAAATAGTTGCATTCAGTCTCCCTACACTTCCCGATTTCAAACCCTCAACTGAATCTCTGAATCCATGAGAAGCCTTTGAACAGGCTTATGTAACTGTCTGGTCATGCGTGCCATCACATAGTTGTAATTAAATCGTTTATGTCTTTTTTTTCTACAGATTAGTACCTGCACAGGGTGTACAAGTCCCTGTCTGAGGATCAAGTTCACCACTGTTAATGCTGCAGTACGCAGCTGTCCTTGCTTGTGAAAGAACATCTCCAGGATATTCTTCAGGTAGACTTGCATTACAGCACTAGTTTGACTGTAAAGAAAACAGACAGATGAACTTTTGAGAATGGTATGAGAAGACTGCATATTATCTAAAGATAAAAAAAATGTCGTCTTTGCCAGTTTTCCTTTCATAGGAACTTAAATGATGATTTTGAACAGGCGACTACAGCACTTGTAAAAAAAAAAAGAAGAAAAAAAAAAAGGGGTGATACTACTTAAAATTTAATCATAAGTTACGGTTTAATGATCAATTGCTATACAACTCCCTTCCCCCAAATAAAACAACCACACCAATTTCCATCCTTTTAACATGTTTATGTTCTTTAACATCCCCCAATCAAGCTGGGGGCCTGGGACCATCCAAAGAATGCACAGAGCTCCGAGATGGAATAATGCCCCCATGGCTGGCAATCCCCACAACCGAGCCATGAACCCCCATACCACCCATCACACCAGTGGAAGGGAAACAAGATAATTAAGGAGGGAAAGGGGAATAACAACTGGCTGCAGAATGCCAAACACACTGCCAAAACCTGCCACTATAAATGAAGACCATGCATTTTGCTCAACCGCACTTCTCAGGGGGTGACTGCCATGGAACTGCTATGCAAATGTTAGCATACCCACTAACCTACTGCTCTCAATCTATCAGTAGTACTCTTACTCCATGAGGCGCTAAACATGGCGGCCATGAGCTTTCGAGCTCCTGTTATTTTATACTTAGCGGCAATTTGCTACCATTTTACACAACCTGACTACATTCAGTGGTCACCTAAAGTGTTATTCCTTAGACATGGCCACAATTTTTGGCCTGTTATGGCTCCCTATGAGCTGAAACTCGACATGTATTTCTCGACTACCCAAGCTATTGCGACAGAAGTCAAATTATCGAACTCGGGATATTTGAAATCGCGGATTCCTGCTGCCCGGTGGTCCAAGCGAGGATTCACAACTCTCCTAATTCCTGGACATGACCCGCCAGGTGATATCACCGTATTTATGGACATAAATCCGAATCCAGGTCCTTCTACTGAGCAAGAAACTGAGTTAGTACCATCAAGTTTACACGCAGCTTTACATATCCATCGGTTCCCATCAAGATCGTTCCTCCGTGCTGATGAAGCTAGAGTTGTGTGTCAAGGACATGCTTATTTGGTGTACTACCAACAGACTTTCGTGTAATCCAGACAAGACCGAAGTCATTCATGTTTCATCACGGTTCTCTCATCGTGATCCTATGCCTGGAATCAATGTTGATGGATCAATCATCCTTCCGAAGCCAGTTGCACGCAACCTTGGCGTTGCGGTGGATTGTCATCTACAGATGACGAATCACGTAAATAACATTTGTAAGTCAGCCTTCTTCTCTATTAGGAACATTGGCAGAATACGAAAACATCTCAACCAAGAAAACTGTGAAAGGCTTGTGCACGCATTCATCACATCCAAGCTAGACTCCTGTAATAGCCTTCTCTTTGGACTACCAGACACGCAAATTGACAAGCTTCAACGAGTTCAAAATGCTGCTGCAAGGCTAATCTTGGGTGTAAAGAAGAATGATCACATAACTCCTGTTCTGCAGAGCCTTCATTGGCTACCTGTACGAGCTAGGATTGACTTTAAGACTTTACTACTCACATATAAGGCTCTTCACAATCAAGCTCCTGCATATATATCAGAACTCTTAATCGTATACCAACCTCGACGTTCTCTCAGATCTGCTTCACAAAACCTTCTCACAGTACCAACATCGAACACTAAGTCCTACGGTGATAGATCTTTTTCAGTTGCTGCTCCCAAACTTTGGAACTCCCTGCCATCACACATTAGATGTGCAGATACTCTTAGTTTATTTAAGTCCTCTCTCAAGACCCACCTTTTTCGTGAATATTTTCTTACTTTATAATATATTGTATATTGGTTAGCTTTTTAATATATTTAAGTGTAGTTTTTCATTATTGTAAAGCATTGAGACTTAGTGTAATGCTCTATATATTATTATTATTATATTAAGTTTACGGCAGCCATGTATTTCATCAGAAGCTCATTTGCATGTTAATTCTTCTCAGTGCAGTCAAACGTTGCGTTACTCACGACTTGATCTACTTCGCCTTCGCCGTCAAGCTGACAGATCTACTATAAACCATTCTACTTATCAGATGCTGAAAACATTGCAACTTTTCCGATTTCGCGGCAAAAGTGCTGGTATAAGAAAGAGACAAACGCGGGTAGTCAATTATTCTTGTTGTGATGATTATGCTAATGACGCTGGACCACAAGCTCCCAACTGGAACGGTTATAATGACACTAACACCACTGGCCAGATTATACGCTCTGAAGCTTGTAGCGTGAATGAAACCCATATTCCAACTAGGGTAACTAATCGATCTGAAAATGGCTATTGTTTTCCACTGGAATTTTGCAATGCGTATAACCACATTACTATTCCGATTTCCCCGCTGTTGACTCCGGTTGTTCCGCCCAGGATTGTTGATGTCTGCCTTCTTAATGCAAGATCAATTAATAATAAATCCCATACCATCAAGGATTTTGTTGTGGACAATAATATTGACATTCTGGTGCTTACTGAAACCTGGCTTCAAGGAGATACCATTGCTGGTCAGGGAATCATAAATAATCTGTGTCCTTTGGGATATATGTGCCAACATGTACCACGTGGCTCAAGGGGTGGTGGAGTGGCTGTACTTTATAAACAGAATTTTAAGTTTAGGTGGAATGCTAATACATGCAAGTTATACAAATCGTTTGAAGTTGCGGATTATACCATGAATTATACATCTTGTAACCAGAGGATCATTGTGATTTACAGACCGCCACCATCTTGTAAAAATGGCCTCACTGCGAACTTGTTCCTTGATGAATTTGGTCGATTTTTGGAACTACTTGCGACTACGCCCGGTCCTCTAATCATTCTCGGTGACTTCAATCTGCATGTAGATTGTCCCAATGAACCTGTTGTACAACGATTTCTAAGCTTATTGGAGGCTTTTAATTTAAAACAACATATCAATGTTTCGACCCACAAGAATGGCCATACACTTGATCTCATAATTACAAGATGTGGGGATAACCTGATATCTAACTGTAACGTCACTGATCCTGTTATATCTGACCACCTTGCAGTGCATTGTGGACTGGCTCTTCGAAAACCAACTTTCCCTAGAAAGGAAGTAAGTTATCGGAAAATACATTCCATCGATAGAGAGCTTTTCACTGCTGATATCATCTCCTCGTCATTATCTGAATATGAGGATATTCATGATGTCACTGAACTTGTGGATTGTTATGAAGATACATTGTCATCACTACTTGATCGCCATGCTCCGATCAGAAAACGTGTTATCGTACTTCGTCCTGCTGCCCCATGGTATTCTGAAGAGATCAGAGCTGGGAAAATCAAGAGACGTAAACTTGAGCGTGCATGGCGTGCGAAAGGACTAACCGTAAATAGAGAGATGTACGTTGAACAGTGCAACCTAGTTAACAAGTTGATCCATGACTCGAAAATGAAATTCTACTCTACACTTATAGAAGAGAATAGCTCAAATCAGAAGGTCCTGTTCAGTGCTATTGAGAAGATGTTGAGCCTCAAGACAGCTAAGAGATTACCCTTGTGCGACAGTGCCCGTGACCTTGCTAACAGGTTTATTGATTTCTTTGTTAATAAGGTACGGGTGATTAGAGATGGTCTTACTCCAATAGCTACACATATTGCTGATGCACATCAGAGCACTGACAGGTCTCTCGAACACGAGCTATGTGTATTTACTCCTACAACTGCTGATGAGTTATCTACCCTACTTAGAACTTCAATGATGAAATCATGTATCCTTGATCCTATTACTGGTGGTGTTTTCAAAGACTGCTCTGGGGTGCTATTACCGATTGTTACTAGGATTGTGAACCTGTCGTTTGCAAGTGCTGTTGTGCCTATCAAGTTTAAAGAAGCTGTTTTGTCACCCACTATCAAGAAAGCCACTATGGATCACGAGGAGTTCTCTAGCTTCAGACCGATTTCAAATTTGAGATTTATCTCCAAAGCTACTGAAAAGGTAGTTGCTGTGCGGTTAAACTGTCATCTTGATGAGGAACATTTGAGTGAGCTATTCCAATCAGCTTATAAGGCCGGCCACAGTACGGAAACGGCACTGGTGAGAGTCCACAATGATATTCTCCGTGCCATAGATGAGCATGGTTGCGTCATACTTCTATTGTTAGATCTCTCTGCAGCATTCGATACTGTTGACCACCACATACTTCTCAACAGACTTAGTTGTCGCTTTGGGATTAAGGGTAAAGCTCTTGAGTGGATCCGTTCATACCTTTCAGATCGTACTCAATTTGTCTGTATTGACAAGGAACGGTCATCTAGTCGTGATCTCACTTGTGGAGTTCCACAAAGATCTGTGCTCGGTCCCATCATGTACTTGTTATATACGGCACCTCTTGGGGACATCATTAAGCGACACAATATGTCTTACCATATGTATGGAGACGATACCAGGATTTACATATCATTTCAGCCGTCAGTTTCTGGTGAAACCATGCGTGCCAAGTCTAGTAGAAGATTGTGTCAGGGATATCAACAACTGGATGACATTAAATAAGTTAAAGCTTAACAATGATAAGTCTGAGCTGCTTGTGCTTAATGCTCGTCATCGTCCTCAAGTTGCTCTTGATTCGATTTATGCTGCAGATGAGCTAATACACTCATCTAAGTTCGCCAAAAACATTGGTGTTTGGTTCGATGATACCTTGTCTATGCAGAAACAAGTAAACTCAATATGTAAAACGGCATTCTTCCATCTTAGAAACATCGCTGGTATAAGGAAATTCCTATCACTTAAACATTGTGAAATCCTTATTCATGCATTTATTTCATCTAAACTTGATTACTGTAACTCGCTGTTATCAGGTTTGCCAAGGGACTTAATGAAGAGACTACAGTATGTTCAAAACTCGACTGCACGACTTCTCAAGTACTCACGCAAATATGAACATATCAGTCCTATTATGAAGGAATTGCACTGGTTGCCCGTAGCAGAGAGGGTTGACTTTAAGATTTTACTACTGACATTTAAGGCTTTAAATAATATGGCACCTTTTTATCTTAATGAACTTTTAACTCCATATGTTCCGAAACGGTCACTACGCTCTGCTACCAAAAATTATTTAGTTATTCCTAAGTACAATTTAGAGTCCTATGGTCGCAGAGCTTTTTCAGTTACGGCGCCGTCCTTATGGAATAATCTACCAGAAAACATAAGGATTATTCAATCTTTGACTGATTTTAAAAGTGCCATTAAAACATTTCTTTTTAAGCGCGCATACTATTCATGATGTAATTTTGTAATGTTTTTATATATAGATATATTTTTAATCTTATCACAGTTAACTACATTAGTGGTTATAGTTTTAATATGTTTTTACAGAATGTAAAGCGCTTTTGGATTTTCGAAGAAACAGCGCTATATAAATCTATTATTATTATTATTATTATTTACTGCTTGTGCTCAACATGCCAAACACACCGCTAAAATATGCCACTATAAATGCAGACTATATATGCTTTCTGTCCCAAGACCTCTCAGGTTGTACACCCTTAATTGCTGCTTGTGCTATTTGTTGTTAACTTGATTAAATGTCATTTAACTGCATATAATAAAGTATTTATTACAGGATGCTAAAATTAGATAATGCAATATACACATGTATGTTTCTTTACCCTGACTGAGTGTCTCCAAGCTCTTTGAGATTCTCCTTGTCTGACTGCTTCTTCCCTGAAATACACACAATATGTCAATTTGTAAGCTTCCTTGCTCTGGCCTTAGGAAATTATGGTAGATAGACCATGCAAAAAGGTGTTGCTAATTAGCATAAATTCTGAATTGAAACAAATACAGAAAAATTGATACAGACTCCTGAAAGAGCAGTAAGAAGTTGTTGACATTATGTAGTTTAATAGTTTTATAAATTCTGAGTTGAAACTAAATACAGAAAATTTGATACAGACTCCTGAAAGAGCAGTAAGAAGTTGTTGACAGAATGTAGTTTAATAGTTTTATAACAATTGGTTCCAAAGTTATCAGCATTTAAACCTTTCGGAAAACATGAAAACGAGGCTGGTAAGGCCATGGCTGACTTATTTCATACAAAGCGCTCTTAATTTAAACCCTAATTACTCTGTAGCAATGAAAGCTATGGCACTCAAATTGCACAGGATTACATATTTTCACATGCTGTTTTATCTGACAAGGTTGATGTCCTCATGTATCATTGTTGACTAATGAAATAAAATATTATTGCACAAGATCTATAGTAATGGTCATTTCCTGCCAGAAAAAGGGAAACAAATGGCTAGTGTGAGTATTTGCACGTGGACCACTGTTTTGGCCTGCTAGAGACAATTAAATCAGCAAGGAGTAGTTGACATTCAGATAGAATTCCCACCCCTGTTTAGATTGGTAAAGTTTGATCTTACATTCATGATCTTGTATCCTTAATCTTCTTTCCTCTTCAAGTAGATGTGTCTGGAAATTCTTAAGAACCTAGAAAACAAAATTAATAAAGAAATACGACATAACAGCAATGACCAATATGCTGCTCACGATCACAACTTACATGTACAAGAGAAGTATGAATGGATCATACAAAGTGCATCCCCCAAAAACAGGGCTTAATGTCTTCATACAGCCAACTGATGTCTAGCCCCTGGGAGTTACCAAATACAGAGAGGACTGCTATAATTTATAGCACTTTGGATTTTGTTGAATGCTGATCCACCCAAAACCAGAGCTTAAGTTCTTTATACAGTCTTCTGAGATCAAGCTAGGGCCCAGTTGTTCAAAGAAAGGGTAACTTTATCCCTAGGATAGTGCTAAATCTGTAATTGTATTCTGTACAGTTTACTTCAGGTCAGTGATTTAACCCCGGGGTAGTGCTCGTCCTTGCTTCGAACCACCAGGCCCTGGGAGTTACCAAAACTGGGGATGACTGCTATAGCTCTTTGGATGTTGTTGAATGCTGATGCACACACACGCAAAATAATATTTGACAATAACAATTATTTTATTTATACCTTAGAGATATTGATGACATAGCTGAGGATTTGTATTGGTGGAATTTTCTTTAAACAGAATTTCGACTTGACATTATTTTGTCCTAAGAGTTGTAATAGCTAGCTCATCTATAGAGCTTGTGTTAGAATAGGTTACGTTTACTGTATATACATGTATGATAACAAAATATCAAAGGTCCAACACTCAGGAAAAGGTAAAGAATATAATAGTAATAATAACGATTCACACACAAATACACTAAATAATGTACTTGAGTATTGGCTGCATTTCTCTCTCACCTGCCACTTGAGTTTTACAGATGTGTTGGATTGTGAGAGTATATCTTGGTAAAGATTCTTAGCATCATTCTTCATGAGCAGTTCAGCATATCTCATACAGAAGAACCCTGCAGCACAAGCACAATCATATTATTATAGAGAATAATATATGGCCACATACATGGCAATATGGAATTTATCTTCTTCAAGTGTTCAACTTGATATCTCACAAGTAAGACTGCAATGAATACAATACCGGTACTAATGATCAGACACCAAGAATTTAATTGCCTAAATCATAAATTATATCACATTCTTTAGTTGCTTTCACCTTTGTGAACACAAAGATATGTTTCAGTAGCTATGTTGCTTGATTTTACAGCATAACTTACCCACCCACCCCTATGACAATAGCTTCTCTATCTGTATTATCAAGGGTCGCAGAGCAGTTTACTTGGCTGCATGTAGAATTTAAAAAAAAAAATATATAATTTATTTAATTTATTATTTTACTTGTGCATAATAAACTTCTTTATCATATGACCTGTACAGCCCAAACATACTTTCCTTTCAAAACATTTACAAAAGTCATGTGATGGGGACCATACATGTTTGGTGGGCCAGAAAATTAGCCATCCGGCCCACTCGATTTTATGCTTGCTGTTTTGTCATTATTAAAACAAATTTAAACTAAGTGATCATATGATAAAAAACATATTGACTGAGTGGGAGGGCCGAACGAGAAAATATTTGGCTTGGGGTTATTTTTTTGCACCTTGCTGCCCTCAGTCCATACGTCATGACCTTGAGCCAAATATTTTGCCATATGGCCCTCCCACTCAGTCAATAAGTACAACGTACATACTCTTGAGACAAACTGAACAGTCAGTGTGTTTACTGGGGGAATTTAATAAAACGTCCAATCTGCCAAGTCTCTCTTACCTAGACCACTGATAGCTTTCTGGCACACCTCCTCATCTTCATGCTTACTGAAGTAGATGTATACAGCAAATACCTTATCCCTTATGGAGCTCTGCTGAGAGAAATACAACATCAATGACATTATCATCATTAAAGTGTATTATAAGGTCAAATATTTTTATCATTAATATCGATTCTACATCAAGTGAATTGTTGAATAGTAAAATATTTCTCGATTTGAGTGTTGCATCTATGAGTTGTAGAGGTTTCTATTTATAATATATTCAAGCCGGTGATGTAAATTCGGTCTTCATTTATTATACAAAAACATACTCGTAGAGATAAATGACCTTTTGTAAACGTCTGTTATATTTGAAGGTTATATCAGTGATCCTACCAAATATTTTGTCAAAATCAGTAAACGGGTTTCATTCACAAGGAAAAAGAAATGAAAGTAAATTCCCGAATTCACGTCAAATTTACGTCACATCATTAGCATATTAGAAATAGAAACCTCTATAACTCATAGACGCAACACTCAAATCAAGGAATATTATACTATTCAACTATTCACTTGATGTAGAATCGATATTAATGATCAAAATATTTGACCTTATATACACTTTAAACAATATACCATGTAATACTTCTCTGATAAAGACATTAAATTACATCAATTTTAAGATGACATACATAGAATATAATTTATTACATGGTGGAGTGGAGATATGGTTTTATCTTCAAGTGGTTTATGTTGTAATACACAACTGTGCGATGCAGTGAATTAGTGTATTAGAACAAATTCACCACAACAACATTTAAATCCATAAATTCCAAACTGCCATATATCTATTATTCACCAACCTATAAAGTACCAGCCTGAGGGTTTTACTCATGACATTACAGCAGTGTAATAATGTTCACGCTATGACGGCTAGCAGTTAGGAGAGGACTTCTACTGAGAGATCTGCCTATTTATAACCCAGATAGGAATCTGATACTCTGAAACAGTATCCTATTGTCATTGAACCAGCCCAGCCGGTTTTATGAATGACCTTTTCTTGTCTCAACATAAATATTAATTATTCGTGCCTCATAATTGGTGGTTTTTTGAAATTGCATATAAAAAGATGTTATAACACAGAAATTTGTAATTTGGATTTATTTTTTGAGCCACAAAGGCAAGAAAAAATACAATAAAATTATTGACAAGTAAAAATTCCCAGCCATATTACACAAACTTTGTGTAATAATTTGTTTATTACACAACGTTAAACAAATAAAGTGTTGTTATCGGGCTCCCTGTGG
Organism: Actinernus sp. WN-2022; assembly: GCA_030867875.1. Taxonomy (NCBI): domain Eukaryota; kingdom Metazoa; phylum Cnidaria; class Anthozoa; order Actiniaria; family Actinernidae; genus Actinernus; species Actinernus sp. WN-2022. The sequence continues at coordinate 44,641,943 of JAOWCC010001679.1, forward strand.
TTTACCCAGAGACCTCAGCGGGTTGCTAATGATTCTGGGGTTTTTTCGGGGGTGGCCAATGGCACGAGAGTAGAACACTTGAACCAGAACACTAGTTATGTTAGTATCGAGAAAGAATTTAGCGGATTTGTCTTGTCCTTTGAAACCAGAGATCCACACATGTGTAAGACTATAGAAGTTCTGTTTGATTTAGAGTCATTTTGGAGAACTATTTTTGACCTTTGAATATGATTTCAGGTAAGCTTTAACATTGTAACTTTTAGCAAATCGTTGACTACGCATCCAGTGAATACTTGGAATAACAGAGCTAGCATGATCTCGACTGGTGGGTTGTATTCAAAAGGGAAAACCAGAAAAATAAAGGCAGGCATCTCAACATAAAGCCAATTTTTTTTATTATTTTGCTTGCAGCTCCCTTCAAAAATTGCAAGGAAATGCTATGAGTTTTCAGTTCAAGAAACCACTGCTGAAAAAAGTTGGTTTCACACATTAAAAGCTGATTGGCTGGGTGTGTTTACAAAACCTTTAGAAACATGGTTGATTACTGTGTGACTACTGTAACTACTTAGGCAACGAGAACCAATCACATTACAGAATGAAAACAAAGCTAACTTATGGTTACTTGAGCCAGTCAGTGTTGAGTACAAGACAATAGCATTTCAACTTGCTCCAGCTTTGATCCAGTAAAAGGCAACATTTGATGGGTTAGTTTTGAAGTTGAAGTCTTTCGAATGAAGAAAATTATGTGGATATGCTAGGATTTGTAAGTTGGAATGATTTGTTTTTGTTTTGCAGTGTGTTTAGTTTTTATTGTCTAAGTGGCCCCAGTTGCAGTAGTATCACTACAAAAATAAACCAATGAAAACCGGTTTGTGACCTGTGTAATAGGGTCTCATATTTGTACTCGTTTTGGCCCGTGCTTGCACTCGAAAATGTGAAATCATATAATAAAACCTAATATTTTATGGCTTGGTATGTCCTACCTGGTTCTTTGGTTTCACGTCAGCTTCAAAATCAAAGTGCTTACACAGCAAGCCCAATGTGAACAATGACCTTAGGAGAGTAGGTTTTAGAGTTTGTGTCTGACCATTGGTACTCTTCTCAGAATGCTCAGTCTTACTCTTTACCAGGAATCCTACACAAAGGTAGAAGAATTAGTTAATCACACAACAACAACAATAAATCTTATTATATAATTCTGCCAAGAACGCATTAAATAACATTATGTACAACACAGCACCAAATATGAAACCATATTTTGGGTAGTAAGTAACCAGTCAAATGGCTTCCAATCACCATTTGTTGAGCATATGCAATCAGTAGCACAATCACCTAGTTAGTGTTACATAGGTGGTTAAAACAAATTTTAGCACAACCTAACATTCTTTGTTTCTTTTAATGTATTTCAATGTTAGATCATCATATCAATACGATTTCACTAAATTGTGCAATCTGAGATGCTATAAACTGCAATTGTATAATTACCCAGAATGCATTGTGGGCATGGTAGTAATGGCACAAACTGTTTCAGTTTTGTTCAAAGTTAAATATCGTCGGACTTACTGCACGAAATCGGCTACAATTTCACACAGCAGTAACTCGGTGCAAGCCCAACTGATTGATGTCCTCTCGGGGTCCAAAATATGTATTTGAGTACATCATTTTCGCATGAAGCGGTGAGTCCGTACATAATTTTAATAGTCTTCAGAGACATCTAAGAACTGTTTCAGTTTTCTCCAAATTGCTCTCGCTTTGGGAATATTCAATATTATGTTGTAAAATTTTCACGACTGATAAATCATAACACGCCCATCGCTTTAGCTTGTGTTTTGAATTATAATCTGACAGAACAGTTTTCATGTTGAAGGATAATTCAGATGCGGCGGTTAAAAAAATGGCGAGCGTTACATCGAAGAAGAAAAACAAGTTTGTATTATTTTAACCATGTACAATAAAGCAATGACTTCGAAACTGAGTGGATATGTTGATCTTTATTTACTGTTTTAGTATTTCTACAATTTCATTTTATAAAGGTTAATGTCGACGGCCGAGATTCCCAAAATGTGTAATGTAATGTTTGTTTATGTTACGCGTTACATGCATAAATGGCCACTTTTTATGGGGGGAAAACCCTTTTTATTCTTGCTTTTTACTTAAAAGAAATCATTTTTTTCATCTCAGTAGAAAAAGCAACTACTTGTAGCATATGTGAAAAAAATTCAGAGTATTTGGTTACATTACATAGGAGATATTGGATAAAGAACGAGTTGCGAAGCAGAATGGAGAGGTGATTGTGGTACTGATCATGCACAAGGTTTTTGGTTATTATGGAAAGAAAATTTCATTTCTTGGCAGAATTTATAAAATAAACAAACTTATTAGTCAGCTAAGTATCTAATACGGCTGACAGTGTACTTTTACTTGTCCTAAAGGCTCACCAAAATATGTATAACTCATAAAAATATACAGCTGTGTAAGATGCTTAGCCAACTAATAACCTCTATTGATACATTTATAATTATTATGATTGTTGTTTTCAGAATCTTCAAGCATAAGAACAGGTGGCTTCTTTCATCCTAATAGCCAGTCAGCTTCTACCAAGAACCCTGGTTAGTAATCATAATGGTAATCATAATTATAACAATTACATTTAAAATCTGCCTACTCACTAAATATAACATTAAGAAAAACTTCACAGGCTTTACAAATTCAGGGTTCAACTTTTCATAATAATAATAATAATAATAATAATAATAATAATAATAATAATAATAATAATAATAATAATAATAGACTATTTTATGAGGTTAACACATGACAGTAGAACTGATAACCTTGTGGCCCTCAATAATCAATATAATAATAATACCAGACTTTATTTTATGAGGGTAACACATGACAGTAGAGGAACTGATAACCTTGTGGCCCTCAATAATCAATGTAATAAGTCAATAATTTGATGATTTACAATAACTATTTTAACCTATGATAAGAATCCTAACATTTACAAGTATAAATCACATGAGTCCTAATGTTAAATATATACTGCCAAATGTTAAGGTTTTAATGATTGTCCCCTAATATAATTCTAAGCCCTGATAAAAATTATAGTACTGATGTTGATTCTTCCAATAATTTAGCCCCATATAATTAAAATTATTTTAAGTAATATTGTTGCAATATTGACTGTGGCCCCTTTGTATATAAGAGCTGATCAAAATTAGTCAGGATCCAGTTAAAGCACAGATCCAATTGTTTTTTGTGGAGGGAGGAAAACTAGAGAACCCAGAGAAAAACCCTTGGAGCAAGGGCAAGATACTAATAAACTCAACGCACATATGGCACCACGATCGGGAATAATTATTGAACCTGTGTCACAGTGCGCTTACCACTTGTTACCCCAGCTCTCCTATAATCATTATAAGAGTCATTACCATTGCCATTATTATCATTTCTTCTTATAATTAATTATATAACCCAGTCTTAATAATTTATATATTTTAAGTAAGTACATACCATAGTATTTCTGGAAGTAATCTTTAACAAGCTTGATGTTATGGGTGACGCTGTTCACCACAGCCCCTAGACAGCTGATGCAGCTCTGCACTACTGTCTGTCCATGTTTGACAGTAAGTCTCATCAAGTCTTCCTCTAGACTTGCCAGGAAAGTTTCACTAGGATGCTCCATCAGGGGTACCACCAGCTCTAGTATACGGGCAACGTTATGGATAATCAGGAAATCACCTTGGGTCTGAAACATTAGAATTTAATGGTCTATGATGCTAAATGCAGGTGGTCACTTAAATATTAAGGTTTCATATTTGTGACCTCTCACAGGAAAACGTACACTAACGGACATCCGTTAAACAGGCCACACCATTAGGAACAAACTAAATGCATGTTTCTTTATAAACATGGTTACATGTATACTTACTGTGTGACTACTGTAACCACAACTAATCACACTGCAGACCAAAAACAAAGCATTCCAACTTATGGTTATTTGAGCCAATAAGTGTTCATTACAAGACAATAGCGTTTCAACTTGCTCCAGAATTGATCTGGTAAAAGGCAAATTAGATGGCTGACTAATTTTGAAGTGAGTCTTTCGAATGAAGACAATTGTGTGGATATGCTAGGATTTGTAATTTGGAATGCTTTGTTTTTGTTTTGCAATGTTTTTAGTTCTCGTTGTCTAAGTGGCCCCAGTTGCAGTAGTTGCACAGTAAGAGAGGTCATCCCGTATATAGAGAGTTCACAGTAGGACACGACTTACATTACACTTGGTGCTGAGGTAGGGCTGGAGGGTAGTGCCATAATTGACTAACAGTTGTGGTTTAATCTTGCTAATAAGGTAAAGAGTTGTCAAACTTGCCACCAGCTTCTGACTGCTTGACCCACGACCTTCAGAGTTGGCTGAACAGTGAAAATGAGACATTAATGTGCAAAGCAACTTTATAATGAGTTGCAATACTACTCTTTTATTTAATGTACATACAAGACAATATAATAAACTTAAAACTTTACATGTCATTACATTCTAGCACGTATATAATTATATACTACATGTAATTGGGGCACAACATAAAATAACTCACTAAATAAACAAAAATAACTAAAAATACAGGTTCTTAACTGGGCATAGGTTGCAGTTTTTACAACCACCTTTTTCGAAGATTGTAAGCTCCTTGTTTCTTATGACTTTCTTAGTTTACCAGTCTAGAGATGTTACTCTATCATGTGATAGTTTGGACCATAACAGTGGTCCCGAAAATGTGTTCATGATTTCAGTAACCAGCATGAACTGTTCATGAAAGTTCATGAACAGTTCTTGATATGTTCTTGAATGGCAATTGTCTCAGTTCATGAACTAAAATTCATGAAATGTTCATTGAATTGTTCATGAATATTTGATGGTCACTGATAAATACCAAATATGTTCATTAACTTATGATGAATTGTTCATGAATGGAAAAAAATACTAGTTTTTCTTGAAAGGTTCACTGAATTATTTCAAGAACTTTTCATGAACATTTCAAGAACTAAGATTGTTCAGGAGTGTTCATAATTAATTCATGAAATACAATAATTAATCTCTAATGAACTTTCATGAACTCTACTGTTATAATTTCACAAATTAATAAGTTGAAGACCCTTTCATGAACATTTAAAGAATGCTAGAAAGTTCATGAGAGACAGACAACATAATCAATGAAACAACAATGCATTCTGTCTTTTCTGGTTCAAATGAGTTTGTTCAGCCAAGTTCCCCTTGCGAAATGAGATGCCAGGTTTCTGGGAATCCTTAAAGTGCCCCTACGATCAAATTTTGACATATCAATTTTTTCTCATATTCGTAAAGTAGAGTGGCTATATTATTACCAGTTCAAACCGTTTTTCGATACAACGACGGGAAGTCTAATTTTTTTAACTCCGAATCTTGAATTTTACATCCGCCATTACGCGAACCCGTTCCTGTGGGCGAGGAATGCCTGATCATTTTTTAGCGTACGTGACGTCATACACTTAAGGTTATCGTATACCTCAAGGGTACTGTTCCGGATAAAATTAAGTAGCATCTCGAATATTCGTCGTATTTAGATAAATTATACCTCATTTAAAGCCTATAAAATTGGCTACAACGATATACCTAAGGTTTGTAATTTTGATAAAAGTGCGATTTTTAAATAAACTTCTTTTCCGAACAAGCGAGTTGGTTTCCAAGTGCTCTAATTCCACGGCAATTTAATGAATTTAAGATCTGTTTGCTTTTCTGGACTCCCACAGACCTTGTTTACGAAACTGTGCCGGCGATTGTGGAAATTCGAAGCCATTCTGAAGATATTTTGGTCTTCGTGAAACTGCTAACGCGCAATCCAAGTATAGATGCGGGAATTGCTCTCAGCGTCTCTCTTTTAAAAATAAAAAAAAATCGCCAACACAGGTTTTTTAGCTGATATAAATTGCGAACAATCTGTGAAAATGCGTTGAGTTGGGCTTTTTTCAAACTATGTTTAGAACGAAAATAGAAAGTCAAGAAAACGCCCTGAAATTAGCCGGCCGGCGAGACTGATTCTTTCAACCAGTGACTGGGAAATGTCACAGTCAAAACTTCCCACAACAACACGTGTGGCTACTTTTCCCATACAAACCTTCACGCGAACTAACATATGTAGTAAGAAAATGTACCATTTTCCCGCTTTGAAAAGCAAACAAAACGTTTTGAATAGAAATAATCGTTCAAGTTTGTGCATTGTACAGGACTGTAGCAATTTAACGAACCACAAAGCTGGCATTTTGCTACATGAATAATTCAAGCCTTTAGTTGAGTACCAAGAATACGGTTTGTAATTCTCTTCAAGCCTCATGCAAGGATGGTTTGTGTACGTTTTGAGGACAGAAGCTTCTCCATAATTGTTTGTATCACATGGAATAGCCGGTAAGACCGTACTAGTATAGATTGACCGAAAAATAAGCGGCTACGTTTGCTGAGAACATAGTTTATCATAAATAACTCATATTGCTGTTTCCTATAAACAGATAAACCTATCGATGTAGTATGCCTTTTAATTTACTGCTAATTTTATTTTCAAGACAATAAACCACAGAAGAAAGTGATTTAATTTTATAGCAATTACATTGTATTTTAGAATGTAGATTCGGCGGAAAATCTATTGCCGGGACACAGATAATTCTCGATCACTCTCATTTACGAACTAGCAATCCGGGTTTCACTATAAACAATGAACAAACTTAGGACTTATAAACTGCTGATCATTACCTTAGTGATTTCTCCGCTGAATTCTCCCTGTAGCCCGGATCCAGTAACAGCACAACCTGAAAGCCGAACCAGGGAAAATACCCTGGGAAAAAATTACCCCCAAAAGATAAGAAACCTCTGCTAGCTAGCACTACTTACACTGGCAGGCCACTTCCCAAGCGATTTTAGTTACTATTCATTTGTCTAGCTTTCAACTCGGTCGCCAGCGGCTCTATTTCCCCCTAAATCATCAACATCCGGCAATAAATTTAAACAGAAAGACACATTGCTATGTTCTGAAGAATCTGATGCAGATTTTAGGTCGTTATTTACTAAACCACAGCAAAATTTGCAGTGTGAGTTTGTCGACAATATAAGAAGAAATGTATGGGTTCGAAGCAACTTGAGAACGATGCGTTAAAGCTAAAAAATGACTAGGCATTCCTTGCCCACGGGAACGGATTCGAGTAATGTCGGACGTGATTTTGACGGTAAACTCTCTTTAAAATGTGTGGTCTAATTGGCCCCATTCAAACTTTTTTCACTGATTTGGATATTTCTGCCACTGTTTGTTCTTATGGAATACAAAAAAGTGGCAAAAGAAATGGTCAAATTTCGTCGTAGTAGCACTTTAAGGAACAGAGACTACTACATGGAAAGGCTACATAATTATAATATTTGAAGGCAGGAAAAACATCACAATAAATACAATGAAATGAGAAATAAAATAAGTTAAGTTAAGATAGCAGTCGTGTGAGGAGGCTGAGGGCTGAGACTAAAATAATATTAAGCATCACTGCATACTCCTGGTTATTTCAGACTAAAGAGTTGACTTACCAATTTGACTGGCTTGTTCAAAAAGGAAATTACCATCGTTTATATAAGCAAAGTATTTCTGTCTGCCCCTTTGAAAATGTGTATTTCTGCTTAGAAATTCGAACAGAACAACATAGGACCTTAGACTCTGACTCTTACTTTTATGAGTTAAGACTGGATCCAAGTTGGCCATATTTGGTTGGCAGAGTTGCCAGGCCTCCAGGGCCAGTTATTTTTTGAAGGGATGTGTTGCTCTGGACTTGGAGTTTTACAAGCTCAATGAAAGGTCAATTCAAAGAGTATTTCAAGTACAATATTCTTTAGATGGAATGATAATAATAACTGCTGCAACTGAGAGGCATCACTATTCTGGATGACACGATTTAATGGAGAAATATGTACAGTAGCTGAGTAGGTAAGCTTAAAATATTTAACTTTATACTACCACCTGGAAATACGATATACATGTATGTGCTTTCAGTTTCTCTTTCAGTTTCATGCAAGTCACTACATTAATAGTAATTCAGTTTGTTAATAGATTATTGCTCACATAGAATATACTTCAAACAACAATGCCAATGTGGTAAAATCCTTCCCGAACATGTAATCAAAAATGGCTGTTATTTGATCTGACATTATCTGACATTATTTTATCTGGGGCCCCCGTATTCGTTCAGCAAAATTCGCATTAATCTTTGGTAAAACTGTTCTTACCACGAAAATCTTTCAGTGATGACTTTTGTAGATCTTATAGTTTGGAATAAAGTTTATATTTATATTTTGTATACGTGAATCGAAATTCTAAACCCTGCACCGTAACATTTTCACACCAAGAGATTCCTGCTTAACGCTTAACGGCCTACGGGATTCACAGAGCAACAAATCCTACTAAATTGTCAATTTTAAAAGCAATTCTAATCATCATTCCAGATTTGTTGGTTATATTGTTGCAAGTCTTGGAGTTGCAGATCCATTTAAACTTGCCAAGTCTTGAAATAAACAGGGGAAAGTCAAATGCAAAGTAGTGACTGAAAAACCGAATCGGTTATATTTAGAACTAGAAATTATGCTACAATGTATATTAGGTAATAAACTAAAAACTAGACTGGCATGAAACACGCATTAAGTTGTTATTGATGTTGTTTTTGTTCTTTTATTTATAATGGTATCATGGTCAAATCTGCTGTCTGATATGTTCATGTCCGATTCATGAACTGTTCACGAATCTAACACAAATCTATTTGAACAGTGTCTGTAAATGTTCATGCTTTATTCATGAACTGTTCATGAATCTACACAAATTTATTTCAACAGTGTCTGTAAATGTTCATGCCTGATTCATGAACTGTTCATGAAATGTTCATGTACGTTTAGGTCATGAGATGTTCATGAAAATCATCTTTCATGAATGTGGCCATTTAACGTTCATTCCCATTCATGAACAGTTCATGAATATTTCGTGAATGTTCATGGACAAATTCATGAACCATTCATGAATTGTTCATCAAAGTTGTTTACCATACAGTCCCTGTCAAAAGTTTTTCACACCGTACGAACCACATGTGGTAGCATGTGGCACATGTGCCACATGTGTTTACCACTTTCGGTAAAATGAATGTGGCGAAATGTGGCGAAGCGAAATCGGTAACTGAACTACTTTCGTTAAAACACAATCGGTGACCGAACCACTTTCGTTAAAACACAATCGGTGACCGAACCACTTTCGTTAAAACACAATCGGTGACCGAACCACTTTCAGTAAAACGAAATCGGTGACTCTACCACTTTCAGTAAAACGAATTCGGTCTTAAAACGAATGGAGTTTACCGAACGAAATCTACCACATGTGGTTACCGAATCTTCGTTTTACCGAAGCACATACGGTACCGTATACGGTTGAAAAACTTTTGACAGGGACTGTATGTGATAGTGTTAACTTAGCAAGTTAATTCCTTAAGTTGTACCAATTATTTGCATTAGCATTGCAGTACAATAGATCTTGTATGTATGTTGGCACTAATTGATATTTAACCTTGTACATTAGTATTAAGATGTCTTGCAGTCTTCTAGAGTAGCTATGTGCTTACATAATGTTCAAAAATAAGGAACAATGGTCACATAACAATGTTTCTGGAATCACAATATTACACTTACCAACAATACTCTCTTCCTGTCTAAGAACATTCTCCACAAGACAGTTGACAATCTGCTTACAAGCTTTCTCTGATGACCTGGCTATGGAATCTTCATCACTCTTCAGGAGCTGGTAAAAAGAAGATGACAACAGAAGGTGATGAATAACAGAACAAAAATGCATGCTATGGTGAAAGTCAACTAAATTATTACATTCCGAAAATAGGACATTTTCACAATGACGTCTCATACTACAACTCTTTGTGTGGATCCTTTTCTTCCCCTAATTTGGACCATTACCTTGGAATTCTCAAAGGAATTGATGAATTTGAATGAGAAAAAGAATTTGAAAAGGATTCTGGTAGTTATAGTAAAATGATGCCATAAATGCAAATTTTCTATTAAAAACACATCAACTTGCAGTCAAACAAGAACAAAGAGAGATATGCTCCTAAAGACAGGAATTGCTCAACAGAAAATAATTCACTGTTTAAAGTGTATCATGTCAAAAAAATAAAAAATTATACCGTATTTTATCACGTAATGAAGCCGCACCCCTAACTTCAGCCTGATAAACAGAAGCTTTTTTCCCCCGAAAGGTTTAAGGAAAAACCTTGTGTATAAGCTGCACCACAAAATTCAGTAAGAGTAGTCTTGTGTTCGAGTTCATAAATGCCCATAATTGAAGCATAACTTCTTCATAAGAGATTTTCATATCACAAGAACGAATTGGTTACAACTTTCCTTGTCCTTTCTTGTGTATATTTTAACCTGCTCTCTTTAAATCACTTCAGAATTCTTCTGCTGTTGTTCCCCCATTAACCAACAACATATTTAAGGAACTTCATTCCTTTAAGCGCACAAGAAAGTAAGATTTTCTGGCGAAACTATATGAGCACATGTCTGAGTCCGTCTTTGATTTTCAAGGAGGCCTGGAGCGAGAGTTTTCTCGAACGTCCGATCGAGCGTGAGCTCCGAAGTTGAACATGAACTCGATGAGAATTATACTTTATTTGAAAATCTGAAGGCTTCCAAGACCAATTATGGCCTTTAACAACACTAGGAACCATTCGAGGAGTTTAAGCAGAGAAGATGACAGGCAACTGGACAGCTATAAAGTTTTCTTTGGAAAGCGAAGGATAGGAGTTTGAGTAGAAATCTTGCAGACACTAGTGTTCTGTGAATTGAATGTGCCATTTCTATTGTTCATATGGCTTTGTTTACGGTCAATGCCAAAAAAGTTTTCTGAAAACACTCGCATACAAGCCGCACCCCCAACTTTGTGGCAATTTTTTGTTACTTTCAAAATCTGAAAATCAAAAAAGGTGCGGCTTATATGTGATAAAATACGGTATTGTACTATTGTGTGTTTCTCACAAAAAGGTATTAATCTTGCAGATTTTGTAAAATTTCTGATATTTAATCCCTAATTTTGGGGCAGGTTTAAAGTACAGGTCACAATTCACAGGTCAGGTCACAGATCAGTCACTTCTTGCTTACCTGTGAACCCTAGCTCTAGGTGAGTGAGAACCCGTCGTTTACCTGTGAACTCGTCCGATGGTTAGGGTTAGGTTTGTGGTTAGGGTTAGGATTTGTCTTAGAATTAACAACCTGACCTGTGAATTGTGACCTGTACTTTAAACCTGCAGCTAATTTTGGTGGTCTTTGGTTACGTGGATCCTGTGATGTCATAAGATGAATCAACTCCCTCCCAAGAGAAACTACTACAATAAAATCCCATAGGTTTCCATTGTGACATCACAAGATGAATCAATCCTGCAATTCAGGTAACTTTTATTCTAGTTGAATTGCTGCTCAAGTCTCTCAAAGAAAACTAATTTAGACAACTGAAGTATATTAGAAATAGAATTTGGAGCAAAAAGAGTTAATGTTGGTTTATGGCTTTACTTGCACTTTAAGGCTGGATGTTTGTTTAGTGAAGCGGTTATCAGGTTTGCTTTACTGACTCCCAGAAGGTTATAGGTTCAACACATAAAAACCTCACACTTGTTTCTCTCTCTATTATATTTATTTTCTTGTTTACCTTTAAACCCTATAGCCCTAGATGAGTGAGAAATTGTTGTTTACCTGGGTACTTGGTTTTGAAATGGTTAGGGTACGTTTTTGGGTTTGGGTTTAATGTTCAAACTAATAAAACAACAATGTATTACAAAATAATGAAAAGTAATTAAAAAGTAACACTTACATTTTCTAGGAGCTGTTCAAACCAGTCGGTATTTTCACCACAAGCTGTGACCTGGAAGTGCATATCATAGTGAAACAGACATTAAGGAATGGACAAATCACAGCCCACATCAGCAAAGTTGGCTACAGCTGATACAATAAAGCAGATTTCATATGAGTGGGCAATTAGTCATGGCAATGACTTACAGCATCGTTACCATATGGCATGTCATCACATTGAAATGGCTTCCCTTCTGATCCAATCAAATTACAGAGTTACAGTGTGGCATGGTTACAAAAGGATACAGGCATTCCATATTTTTGTCCCACTCATGAACCTGCTCTTACTAATGCAATTACAGTGTCTACATGTTGTACTTACTACTTCTGTCATCTGTACTACACGCTTCAGTAGCACTTCCTGGTGGATTCCCTTCTCAGGTGTGAACCACATCTGTTGGCAGACCTTGGTCACTAATTCCTGTAACAAAATATAATAGTAACAATCAGCATTAGAGCAGAGAAAAGTAATACAATAGCTGGATAGTCTTTGGGAGGTAAAATAGCAAGATGGAATAGGCCAAGTAAGGACTATTAACTAACAGTGTTTCAACAACTACAAAACAACAGCTTTTTTTCTTGCAGTGTAAATTATGTAAATTCAACCACAAACCACAATAGAGTTTCGGATTACCAAGAGCTTATTGCCATGCAGCTGAACAAAAGTCCAGTTGACAATGAGCACATGACTGAAAAACTGGATGGTGTGTGCAATCTGATACATTAACTGACACCCAAGGTTGTCAATAGTAGCCGGCACCCAGTTACTGGCAACCTTCAGATTTGAGTAGAAGTATGTGCTTTACTATGAATCTGACTTTTGGACTTTAAATATCTCTTCCAACTCTGCCAAACAATGCTAGAGACATAAGAACAATCTACTAAGAGTATTAATTTTGTTTGTTCATGCATCTTTATAAAGTATTCCTCAGTTGTGGAAAGACAAACTCATAGTCATTGTCACACTCACATCTGAAGTTCGCTATTATCGCCAGCAACTAGTGATGATTGCCGGCCTCCATTCCCCAGAAGATTGTACATTATGGCACAACCTGACTGCCAACTTTTTAAAATTAGTTGGATACTTCACAATTATTGATAGCCCTGAACACTATTCTAATAACACCATTAATTAACAATCCTTGCTAAGGTGATGATTCAATCAAAAATACAAGGACCTTACACTATCCCCAACTGAGACAAGACTATACTGCATGAGGCACCACTTAATCAAACATCCTGGACCAAAGGATTTACTAATACCTTGATCCCTTCCTCGTCACTGATTCTCCTGATTATTTTCACACAGATTTCAGTGACCTTGGGAAAGTCTGGCTGGTTGATGCAGATATCTTTCAATATTTTGATTACCCTCTTTCTCACACTGATGCCAGTATCCTGTAAAAAGTTTTCCAAAAATATACAAGTTATAGTAAGTAAATTTGATATTGATGCACACAGATATTAGTAATACATCATGGCCAGGTCCGCAAAATGCTTGTGCATGTCAATCAACAGTTGAAATCACAGGAGCAGCTGTAATAACAACAATGATTTATTTGTACCATTAAATAGTAAATTTACATAAGTGATGATAATAAAGAAAGAAGAGAAATTCTGAAAATCCGGTACTAGCTACATTGTACCTGAAATAACCATATAGCTAGGGCTAGACCAGTCAGACAGCTAATAATTATTTTACATTATCGAAATCATTAATAATTCATGAAGCAAAAACAAAGGAAATCACTGAGGGATAAGTGATCTTTAAATCTGCTAGAGATTTCGTCCTGTACATAAACTTTTGCTTCGATTTTCTTGGCCAAAATAAGTCATAATGCCAAAATAAGTCATAACGCCAAAAAAAATGAAAACATGTCCGATACATAATTCATGGCCATGCTTTATGGGATTTACAAACTCTTGCTTTCAGCTCGAGTTTGTAAATCCCAGCCACAAATTATGTATCTATTACTTGCAAGATTTATGGTCAAAGCGAACAAGGACCCAAACAACAGGTATAGTCGGACAAAAATTGTAATATTTGGATTCTGACAAAATTTGAAATCAATCTCAACAGTTAACACATCATAGAAAATAACAGGGATTGAGAGGAAAATTACAAGAGTGAAGAGTTTTGCCTGTTGAAATGGCAAGTCAACTAAATTTAGAACTGCTGGCCAGGGACAAATTTGGAAAAGGATACATACCAAAACATTGAAGCTTGTTCTTTTTTGTAAAAAAACTTTTAAGTTCAAATTCTGAGTGAAATTTCAACCAAAATGATGTACACAAGTGTGATTTCCTGGGTTAAATGCATGCACACAGGCATTTGGCAGACCTGTCTACACTATATGCATGTTTTCTTTGATATGTAATAATATGATTCAGCTTCTTATCAAACTGTCCTGTATCATAAATCTCTTCAAATTGGCAAGAAAAATGATGCGACAGTGTCAATGAACTCTTTGTCAACTTACCAGGATTCTCTCAACAATCATGTTATAGTACTGGTGGATAAGCTCTGGTTTGTTGAGCACAAACCTTCCGATGAGCTCCACGGCAGCCTCTCTGACACTGGTAGAGATGTCAACCAGTCTGTTATGAACACCCTTTTGCATGTCATCCTATTATGAAATAAACTTTAATTTAGAAACAACAAACAAACAACAAATCAAGAGTTATCCTAATATGAAATAAATTTTAATTTAAAAACACCAAACAAACACCAAATCAAGAGTCACTAAATAGAGCAGTTTCACAATAATTTGAAAATTACCACTGAATGTAATGACTACAAATGCATTTTAAATGCTCAGCCTTAGTCTCATTCTGAAGTTAAATAATATACCAGAGAGAAGGTACAGAAGTTGAAACTACAATACACAACCTTCTTGCTGCTTAAATTTATGAATATTTAACTTTAGAACGAGAGTATAAAACTGAGCAAATGCATCTGTAGTCATCACATTCAGCAGTAATTTAGAATATGAAACTGGCCTATTAGCAGACTTGTATAATCTTTTTACTACGGACCAAAATAACTTAACAAAAATTAAATCAGTCAGCAAAAATTATTGAATAAATCAAATATTTTGACACACATGTACATGTATTACAGTCTGAATAAGTGCTCAGTCTATAGGTTCAAAACCCATACTTAAAAAGAAATTCATTATTATTTTACACAGAGAGAAATATAATTCAGAAGAAAGAACAGAGTCAAAATCTACATTTATTTTATTAGTACATGTAAGCCCATTGGAGGTGTGTTTTTACAGTGAAACACGACATTTTTTGTTACTAACTTTTTAAACTCTCTTACCCTTGAGAGGATCGATGGGTCAGCAAACACAACTGATGACAAAGCTTTCATGGCTTTTGTTCTTATGGCAACTACATTTTCATTCAGGATTCGAAGAATCTGTCAAAAAAAGTAATAAATATAAATACTTAATCATGTATCCTATTGAACTGGTCTTTTAAGACACTTTACCTGAGGATTCTTATTTATATTTACCAGGGTTTGAAATTCATGTTTTTTTTAATCTTGTGAGTTTAAAATAAAATTTGAACCTGTTTACCGTATTTCCTCACATATAAGCCACACCTTTTTTGACCTTTCACATTTTGAAAGTAAAAAAAAAGCCTCAAAGTTGGGGATGTGACTTATATACGTGAGTGCATAATTTATATGTTTTCAAAAAAGCTTTCTTTGCAATAACTGTAAACAAAGCCATATGAACAATAGAAATCACACATTATTCACAGAGCACTTAAGTATCAGCAAGATTTCTACTCAAGCTCCTCTCCTTTGCTTTCCAAAGAAAACTAGCTGTCCATTTGCTTGTCATCTTCTCTGCTAATTCCTCAAATGGTTCCTAGTGTTGTTAAAGTCCATAACTGGTCAATAAATTAATAGTCTCACCTGGCCCAGGTAGCCATCAAAGCTCTTGGAGAAAGACCTTGACGAACCTAGATAACGTGATGTTAACAATGCCTTTTCATAGTCCAGCGTGTTGTGGGAAGACCTAAAAATATACCAAGAGAGTTATAGAATGTGTGTCACTCCTGTTTAAGAATAAAACAAGGGATTAAAGCCAGTTCTATTTCTACTGACATTAAATCACATTAGATCAATGCATTGAAGAACATTTTCAATGTGTTGAAAAAAAAATTGCAATGCATTGCAATGAAGAACACAGATTGCAACCCGAAATGTTATTAGTTACCCACTATTCATGAAAGTCCATGAACAGTTCTTGATATGTTCTTGAATGACAATTTTCTCAGTTCATGAACCAAAATTCATGAAATGTTCATTGAACTGTTCATGAATATTTGATGGTCACTGATAAATACCAAATATGTTCATGAACTTATGATGAATTGTTCATGAATGAAAAAAATACTATTATTTCTTGAAAGGTTCACTGAATAATTTCAAGAACTTTTCATGAACATTTCAAGAACGTAAGATGGTTCAGGAGTTCATATTTAATTCATGAAATACAATAATGAATCTCTAATGAACTTTCATGAACTCCCTTATTATAATTTCACAAAATAATAGGTTGAAGAACCTTTCATGAACCTTTCAAGAATGCTAGAAAGTTCATGAGTTCACAAGAAATTCATCAACTGCAAGATTAATAACCTCTGATGAACTTTTATGAACCCATCTGGCAGACAACATAATCAATGAAACAACAATGCATTCTGTCTTTTCGGTTCAAATGAGCTTGTTCATCCAAGTTCCTCTTGCGAAATGAATTGCCAGGTTTCTGGGAATCCTTAAGGAATAGGGACTACTGCATGGAAAGGCTACATAATTATTTTATTTGAAGGCTGGATAAACATCACAATAAATACAATGAAATTAGAAATAAAATAAGTTAAATTAGGATAACATGTCTGAGGAGGCTGAGGGCTCAGAGACCAAAATAATATTAAGCATTGTAGAATTCTCCTGGTTATTTTAGACTATAGAGTTAATTGACTTTAGTTGCCAATTTGACTGGCTTGTTCAAAAAGGAAATTCCCATCATTTATATAAGCAAAGTATTTCTGTCTGCCTCTCTGAAAATGTGTATTTCTGCTAAGAAATTCGAACAGAAAAACGTAGGACCTTCGACTCTACGACTGTTACTTTTATTAGTTAAGACTGGAACCAAGTTGACCATATTTGGTTGGCAGAGCTGCTTGGCCACCAGGGCCGGTTATTTCAAATGATGAAGGGATGTGTGTTGCTCGGTTGGACTTGAGTTTTACAAACTCAACGAAAGGTCAATTCAAATAGTATTTCAAGCACAATATTCTTTGGATTGGAATGAAAATAATAACCGAGGCATCACCAGTTCTGGATGACATGATTTAATGGATAAATATGTGCAGTAGCTGAGTTGGTACGCTTAAAATGTTTTTCTTTTTATTACCACCTAGAATGATACATGTGCTTTCAGTTTCATGCAACCGTCACTACCTAAATCCACTATTATAGCTAAGAGTTTTCTAGTAATTGAGTTCATTAACAGATTATTGCTCGTATAGAATATACTTCAAATAACTATAACAATGTCAATGTGGTAAAATGTTTCCCAAACATGTCATAAATACCTACTCGCCGTTATTTTAAATCTGACACATCCAATGGGGCCCATAATCTTTTGTAAAACTGTTCTTTACCATGAAAATCTTTCAGTGATGACTTTTGTAGATCTTATATATTTGCAATAAAGTTTATACAATATTTGTATTTTGTATACTTGAAGCTAAGTTCTAAACCACATTTTAAGCCTACGGGATTCACAGAACAACAAATTGTACTAAATTGTAAATTTCAAAAGCAATTCTAATCATGATTCCAGATTTATTGGTTATATTGTTGCAGGTCTTGGAGTTGCAGATCCATTTAAGCTTACAGTGACTGAAAAACCGAATCGCTTGTATTTAGAACTAGAAATTATGCTATACTATAGATAATAAACTAAAAGCTGGACTACTAACACATTATTGATGTTGTTTTTATGTTTTAAGTTATTAATGTTGTTTTGTTATTTTATTTATAATTGTATCACGGTCAAATCTGCTGTCTGATGTTCATGTCCAATTCATGAACTATTCATGAATGTACCAAATCTATTTATGAATAGTGCTGGTAAATGTTCACGCCTGATTCATGAACTGTTCACGAATCTAACAAATCTATTTGAACAGTGTCTGTAAATGTTCATGCCTGATTCATGAACTGTTCATGAATCTACACAAATTTATTTGAACAGTGTCTGTAAATGTTCATGCCTGATTCATGAACTATTCACGAACCATCGTCATGAAATGTGCATGTACTTTTAGGTCATGATCGAGATATTCATGAAAATCATCTTTCATTAATGTGGCCATTTAACGTTCATGCCCATTCATGAACAGTTCATGAATATTTCATGAATGTTTATGGACATAAATTCATGAACAATTCACAGTTTTGCCAGGGATAGTACCTATAGAAACTCGCCTTCTGTGCTGGGATATATTGTTAATGATATTCTGTCATTTTCCGATACTAACAATATGCGATTAAACCCGAGTAAATGTAAAACTTCTTACATTACAATACACGACTTTCATAATGGCCGCCTCCTAATTTGCATATGTGATTTTCCGTTTCGGTTGTTTATCCACATTTATAGAAAATATGAACATTGCCATGTGAAAGAGCATGTCGACATTAGTGAACTTGTGAAAGTTGAGTGCTGTAGCTTAAAAAGCAATGAAGTTACAGCCAGTTGAAATTAGAGAGATTTGTATGAGAAAAACAACGGACGCCTTTCTAGCCTCGCTTTCATGTTTTTCTGCATTAGAAATGCTCGTAGCTCAACAGCAATTCTCCACATTGCTCTAAAACTCAAAACTATTACTAGTTTTAATGTGATCTTTCATGTGGTAGCATTGGTTTCCCTCTACAGATTTATCTTCCAAATTATGCAAATGAGGAGGCGGCCATTATGAAAGTCGTGTATAGTGTGGTGTGGCATTCAATTACTATCGGTGGCTATGCGGAACGTGCCAAGTCATTTAAACTTCTCAGCATTTTTATCTCAGGACTTGACATAGGACACCCACTGTGACTATGTAATTAAGACTAACAAGAGGCTTTATACCCTCAGGAAGCTCAAGATGTACAGCGTCAATACAGGGCACAATGAAAATAAAAAAAGCAGCTGCTGCCTGTAGCCCAAAGCTCTAGGGAGCTAGCCCGAGGTAGGAAGCTTAATTGCCAAGTAAATTACCTCTTTACCGTTTTTTTTTAGAATTTTTGTTCATTTCTGAAGTTTACCTGCCAAAAGTGAGTTAAACAACTACACAAAGTGTGTACGATCCACAAGCTTAGTAACCAGACATTCAATGGTGCATATAATTATAAACTCTATATTTGCCTTAAAGTTTTCACTTTCTCTCAAAAACTGTCTGCTACATACTCCGTTCTGAAGTTTATAAATTTAAAATTTTAAATCCCCTTCGGGCAACCTGTAAACAGGAATCACTAGCCCGACAAGCCGAACTACTAGCCTCGGGGCTAGCATATCGGATAGCACTTACATCGAGCACTGCAATAGCAACGATATTGTGTTAGTATTGAGCACACTTAAAAGATCTGTAATATCGAATATGCTTCTGCTGTTTTTGCCAATCTCCCTGATTTTCTTGCTGCAAACTTAGAAAGAGTCCAGAAATGTGCTAAAACAATCCATCTGCGAGACTTCGTATTTAAATTAATTTACCTATTTAAATATCTAATTTATATACTTTAAAATTTATAATTAATCAATTAAAAATGTAAATCACCAGTAATTCAGTGGTGTACTGCAAGTGGTGTTAAACATTATTATTATTATTATAATACTTATTATTATCATCACATTTATGACCTGCACTCTACCACCTGAGCTATTGCGCTGTGTGCTGCAGACAATATAAATATGATCAAATCTGTTTCTATACCTAATGTTTGTCAATCTATCATCCAAAAGATTGTGCAGCATTTCCTTCTCTTCCTCCAACTTTTGTAGACTTTCGACATCAGCGACAACTGAAGTGTTGTTGAAATCAGTTGTATCTGAAGGTAGATCAGATGGAGTCCTCATGACTCTTTCTAAATCTATCTGGGTGTCTCGGATCCATTGTGCAAGATAGAATTTCTTGGCAAACTGCAATAAACAGGTGGTCCATCAGTACATTGTCAAAAATAAAAACAACAACAATGTATCAAATTATACTGTCAACCCTAAACCACATCCTATTTTTGTGGGAAAAAGTTTAAAAATGAAAATCGTAAAAGACTAGAAATTAAAGCTACATGTACATGACCTTCCTAGCTTGCTTCAGAGAACATAAGTTTACTTTCATGGAGTTTGGAACTGGAGACAAGTATTAAGTATTGTCCATAATTTTAGCTCTAAAAAAAGTACAAAATGTAATGTCATTCCTACTCAGAGATTGTCAGAGCCAGAAGGGACAGTTTGGCCCAATTGCCATTTAATTTCTTTTCGAAATGGCACAAAGCAGGACAATTTGACCTTATCATATTCTTTCAAGGGACAAATGTGTTTTTAAGCAGAAATGGTGCAATGGCGCAGCCTGGCTCATGGGGATCAGAAGCTCAATTCATTTGTTAACAAAGTATTATATCAGCACGTGACTGTTTCCTGCAAAAGGCCAATTCCATTGTTTTAGGGTTAGGGTTTGTTTATTTTAATATGGGTAGGCTATTGTTTGGGTAATCAATAACATTTCAGGTTGCAGCAACCCCTGGTATGAGTCAGAACTAAAGACTGTTGTTCATAGTCTTATACTTACCAGCAGAGCAGGATCATTTTGTCCTTCTACTGTTAAGTAGTTAGACAAAGCCTTCTGAAGAACTTTTATTCTCTTAGATGACCGTTCATCCTAAAAATACATTAAAAGTTTTTAAGAAGACTGGACATGTACTGCTGTGCATCAAAAGAAACAACTAGGGTGGTATATTAAGCAGTTTATTGCAATGAAGTGTATTAAATTACTGTAAGAACTCAAATCGGGGAGCTGATGTATATTATTGGACCTGGAAAGGGGGCACTAATACTGAATATGTCATGCTTATTGGAGACAGGGTGATTTTCTTTTTCTGATAAGTGAGACAAAAGACAACAATTCAGAAGACTTTAAACCTTGATAATGCTCTCTAAAAAAAATGCAAGACCAGTTTTTGTTTGATGTGGGATATAAAACATGACAAACAACAATAATAATTATAGTGTAGTTTCGTTTTAGTTTGAATGTCATACAATAATATTTATTGATGGAAGCCTCTAAATAGTTAAGTAAGTAAGTAAAGTAAGTGAGTAAATAAGTTGTTGCTTAATATATTATAACAAGTTTTCTGGTGTTTATTAGAATAATTGCAATATCAAAGGTTAGGGAGGGCACTAATATTGGAACAGGGACACTTATTTAAAAACATTGAACTCCCATTGATTGCTGGTTTTCACTTGACGTCATAGCCGCCATGTTGGTGCCCTTAAACAATAGATTCCTCGTTAGCTTCTTTTGTTGGGGCACCAACATGGCCGCCATGCCCTTTGTCATTTGAATCTCTGGGGATTGAGTGAAAACCAGCAATAGGGAACTCTCATAGATAGGGGATTCCCATAGATAGGAGACTCCCATAGATAGGGGACTCCCATAGATAGAGATAGGGATTCCCATAGATATGGGGGACTCCCATATATATATATATATATATATATATATATAGGGATCCCATAGATATAGATAGATAGATAGATAGATAGATAGATAGATAGATAGATAGATAGATAGATAGATAGATAGATAGATAGATAGATAGATAGATAGATAGGAGACTCCCACAGATAGGGGACTCCCACAGATAGGGGACTCCCATGGATAGGGGACTCCCATAGATAGAGATAGGGGACTCCCATAGATAGAGGACTCCCATAGATAGAGATAGGGGACACTCATAAATAGGGGACTCCCATAGATAGGAGATTCCCATAGATAGGGGACTCCCATAGATAGGCAACTCCCATAGATAGGCAACTCCCACAGATAGAGATAGGGAACTCCCATAGATAGATAGAGGACTCCCATAGATATAGGGGACTCCTATAGATATAGGGGACTCCCATAGATAGATAGGGGACTCCCATAGATAGGGGACACCCATAGATAGGGGACACCCATAGATAGGGGGCTCCCATAGATAGAGATAGGGGGCTCCCGTATATAGAGGACTCCCATAGATAGGGGACTCCCATAGATAGGGAACTCCCATAGATAGGGGACTCACACAGATAGGGGACTCACACAGATAGGGGACTCACACAGATAGGGGACTCCCACAAATAGAGATAGGGGACTCCCATAGATAGAGATAGGGGACTCCCATAGATAGAGGACTCCCATAAATAGAGATTGGGGACCCCCATAGATATAGGGGACTCCCATAGATATAGATAGATAGATATAGATAGGGGATTCCCACAGATAGGGGACTCCCACAGATAGAGATAGGGGACTCCCATAGATAGGGGACACCCATAGATAGGGGGCTCCCATAGATAGGGGTGCTTATTCAAAGGAGGGTGCTATATCGAATCATTACAATATTCAAAACGTCTCTTAGTTTGCATGCAATAAGCTCACAGGCCATGAAATTCAGATAACATGATGACAATTATTATTCACTGTAATTCTTAATGTTCATTTGGCTGGGCCAGATAAACATTACCAGTGCTTACCCATTTGGAAAACTCTTCTCCAGACTCATCAGATGTGTCTCCTAGCAACTAAAGAAAAACACATAACAACCAATCAGATTTCAGGGTTGTTTCACTATTAGCATTAATGCCATGGAAATTTTGTATTAGATTGAAAGACTTCAATTGGATACTAGACATGCATTAATTGCAAAGATGTAGCTGCTGGTAATTTATTTTATAGATACTCTTGCAACTTAATACTACAAAAACGTTTGTTTATTTTTCATATTCATATTCAGCTGTTGCAAAGTTCACAATAGGGCTAGGGAACTTACAGCAAGCGACTACGACGACAATGTCTAGGACAACAGCATAAAACAATTGCCTTCATTACAAAACACAATAACTGTATGTGAGAATGCATGCAGTCGTATTCATTTTCACAGTTCTCTTAAAAAACACAATGTGAAAACCCCATCATTTTAAAGAAATGCGAATGTAAGAAGGTAAATCAATCCGTTTTTTTTGTTCAGTGGGATTGGAATTCTATACTCATGTTTTTAAAAATTTAGATATGAAAAATTATTAAAGCCAAATAAAGGAAATAGTAAACACAATGTTTCAGGAGAAAACACCTTTACTACGTCTCATCATCACTGCTGCTAATTAAGGTTTCTAATGGCAGAGGAAAGGGCCCATTTCTCAGCTCTAATCTATACCATTCTCTGCCTTAATTCTAAAGCCATACCACAGATGTAGTTTTAAACATCCACTTTTCTTTGAAAATAGTAGAACAAAATTTAATGCTACAGTACTGTTCGAAAATATTTCCAAAGGGGAAGTGAAATTGCCATTGCAATAATCCAATTCATAGTTCTTGAAAGGTAATCTGATGCCTTAGCCTCACATGGAGAGATGGACCCTGCACTGATATAAACTCTCTTTCTATAAATATGGATAGATTTTAATTATCATGCTAACTACGTAGATACAAGCCTCTATTACTAAGCTGTCTTACACCAAAGGCTTGGGTATCTTTCAAAATGGCGGTCAAGAACTACAAATTGGACTATTAGGGGACATTTCACTTGTTCAGGTGAACTTTTATTTCCCGTGATGAAATATTTTCAACCATACTGTATTCTAAGTTCAAGATAAATTCTAGAGATTGATATTGTTTTATTCATGACCTTTTAATGCCATACTGCGAAGGATTGAGTTTTTGAGCGAACATTTTAGGATCGATGTACAGCACAATAAAGGCTCACATCAACCCTTGTTTATGCATACCAAGTATGAATTATTTTAAGCAAGCATCCAATTATTGTTGTGGCAATAATTCTTCATGTTGCTTGTGTTTCTTTTGGATCTTGAATAATGCCAAGTCTTGGTTAGTCTTTCAGGCAGTGTTTTTGTTTTCATTTTGTTGATTAGAAACCGTGTAATTTCCTCTTTAGAAATGACTACAAACCTTGAACTTAAGTTGAAGCTGCCATTTCTTTCAGAAAACAGCAAAGTGAGTGCGGACACACACGCCAAGCGTCAGCAGTGAGCAAAAAATAATACAAGCAATTTGACTGGTCTAAGTAATTTATTACGGGAAATTTGGTTGGGAAATCACTTCACCGTGAAATGATATCATATCACCACTCTTGATATTGATTTCATTCATGGCTTTATCACACTGATATAAACCCTAAATATGTAAAAAAATTGATATCTTACATCAACCAGCATGTCAGTGATGCTCTCAGATTCTTTCTGACTGGTGACACCATCTTTCCTAAGATGAGCTGCTACAACACCAAGGTAGTCAATGGCAGATACTCTCAAACTCACATCCAGGGATTTATTGTTGAATGTCACAATCTACATAACAAAACAATCATACAATTATTACAAATACTAATTGAGAGAATAATTATTGTGAAGCAAACTACTAATAATAATAACAATCATGCAACACATTTTATGCCGTTAAAGATATGTTAATTACATGCGTGACATCAAGTGGTTTGCACATCTATATTATTCTTTTGTCTTTGTATTTAATACAGTTGCACAAAATGACTATAAAGGGAAGACTAAAATTTAATAACACAAAATAAAAACCGGGTCGATTCTTTCACTTCATAGGCACTTCAAGAAGTAAATGAAAGAAAACAATAACATCTGCTCTAAACGACAAAATAATGATATTATCTAATAAGAATCTCACCACCTTCTTGGTTTTTGTAAAATAATATTAGTCTAGTCACATCATTAATGATTGAGTTGTAGTGTGTTGTAGACCACAAACTTACAAGCAACTTTCCCAGTAACGTAAGTAAAACCTCTGCAGATGGCCACTCTGGCTTGTTCAGCATCAACAGTAGATCTTGTAGGAAGTTTTCAAATAAAGGCCTGTAGTCTTCTTCATCTTTACTGACACTGCTGCATCTATAGATCAAGAATCAGAGTCAATTTATGCTCCAGTGATGATTATTGATTATTTGATGTGCCATTTCCTAAAATTTGTCCAACATGGTACTGTTGATGTTTATGAAATGCTATTGCTTTGAATGTTTCAATGAAGCACCATAATTATACAGTTAAGTAATGATTTGCGTAAGAACTATAGGAAAAGACAATAGACTGCAGCAATGAGTATGCCCTCTCAGACACTTTTGCTTGAATGCTGGCTGAGATGTCCTCAGTTAAAGTTACCAGCAGAACATCAAGGAAACTGTGTGCTGTTGGTCATTCTTACTGTGAAAACTTAAAGAAAACACCATCCAGCCAATAGGAAAGGGGGAAGACAAAAGATAGTTGAACCACAAATGTGAGAACTTTCCAGCTTAAAGAATTGAGCCCAGCAATCCTAGATGTGGAAGAAAACTGAGTTGGAGCAAGGCTCAAAAATAACACTTGCAAACTTAATTGCAGCAGATTTATTAATTTGCTATTAATAGAAAACAATTGAAAGGCTGTGTGCAAAAAGGGTGTGACTCTTGATCACATTCTAAATTCTCCCTTAGAAAACAAAGAAATTGAAAACCTCAAACAAACACATATTTACAAAAGTGTATAAGGCATTAGCCTAATTGTTAACTAACACACAATTATTACTATCACAAAGCATGCTAGCATAGTAGCACTATAACTAAAATATATTCTTGTATTAATGTACTTCAAATGAATCAAAGTGATACTGTGAAGGTAAAGAATATGAGTACCATATTAAATATGGTACTTAATACCACACTACAATGTAGCTTCTCTACTTTTTCTTCCACTCTATTTCTGCACTTTTTGTTTAATGACACGTTTTTGCTTATCATTCTAGTCTTGTTGATGCCTTTTTCCTTTTTTATCTACTCACCTCAACTATTTATCTAGTATGTATAACACATAATTATATAAACTCCCTTGAGAGCAAATGTGGAGGATATGGATAAATAAATAATATTGTTAATAATTTATATTATTAAATAAATAAATAAACAAACTGTAATGATAATGACTTATTGTTCTATTTGATTGACATGTAATCAATACTTGATTAGCCACACCCATATTATGATCATACATAAGGTTTGCTACTTGTAAAATAAACAGATTGATCAACTAGTCTCAGTGTGTGTACACTCTTTGTAAACCATCCTTCACAGCTCTCCATTCAAATATACGGTTCATTACACAAATAAAGAAAATATTATAAAAAAAATACAACTAATAGTCATGGATTAGATGCTGGCCCAGGGTCACACGAATGTCACCACAGGAAGCCTGATAGGTGCTGGAATATTTAACCATGCATAAATTGCATTTAGCCTCGATTGAATAATCCTTTTGAGCACTTTACATGTACCTCTATTCTTTCATGAACTTCAAGGTAACAAAAAAAAATATTAGCAGTGTTCCCTTAACAACAGTACATTGTACCGTTTCCCCCAAGATGTAACAACCGTTCCACCAAATCTTTTGATTGAAAAATGAAAGAGATTAAACTAAAACATTACATAGTACTACCATTCTCCACTCATGTAACATCTTTCACAATCCTGAAGAGTAACACTGAATTAGCAATGGTTGTAATTATTATTCTGCTAATACACATCAAAATGTCTTTATTAGACCAGCCATATAATAGTCAGGGTAACCTCTTCATCATCTTACTTGTTGAGGAACATAGACAGGAAGTTCTGTGCTGTCCTCAGGGCATTTTCATACGAGTTACAAATCAGGATGTCCCTGTCAACCTGAAAACAATATTACAGAAGAAATGAGTTACTAACTAAAGTAACATTTGATTAAACCTTTTCCCTACTGGATGTATTTGGGATCAATATTGTGTAAAATCAACCCTCCCCCCTCAGTCAAAGTTGGGCTAGTCCTGGCTAGTTATGCACTACTGCATGACCTTCTAAGCCAAGGGCTCAAGCTTTCCCCACAATACCATTCGGGAGAATTCTACAGGGATGTTGAAAGGTAGGTATCGCTTCTCCTATAGGATTTTGAATGAAAACTGCTCTAATTTTGGAGAAATAAGCCACTGTAAGAGAGCCAGAGTACATCATAAAGTCTGGAGATGGCTGAAAACTACTTGGCTTGCTTTTAGCAGGCTTTGTGAGGGGATTTCACTGGGGTTTTCTGTTGTGTTTCTGCTTGAAGACATATAAAAAGAAGTATTCACTGAAATTTCTGAATTTCTGCAGTTGGTGACCTTTTTACCATGCTAAACCTACAAGGATGTGTTGTGGCTTGTGTCAAATCACAGCTCTTACTTGTAGGGGAAAAAGACCTACAGGAGTCCTTGAGGGGGGAACTGGTCGATTTTTTGTTCAGTACCCAGCATGCAATTGAAGGTGGGTGCAGGAAAATGTGGTACAGTGAACTGCAGCTTAATCATGGAGTGGTTCACACATTTGCTTGATGTGTTTTGTGAAAACAAACCTGGCTGGTGGTTGGAAAGATTAAAGAAGGTACTGCAACCACCGAGTGCTGATTTTGTATTTGCTTTTAATTTCAAGTGCGAGCGAGGTTTTTTTGAGCCCATTTTAGCTCCCTCAAAATTTGTGCAATATGAAGAAACATCTCCAATAAAAATAATGTGTTTTTCTCAAAAGATTGGAGTCAATCAATCAATCAATCAATCAATCAATGTTATAGTCCAGGATTTTAAGCCATCTATCCATTGAAATATTGTTGCATTTCCAGAATTAAAGCCTGTCTAGATTTGATGCAAATTGTTTTTGGAGTTCTTTGCTTTATTGGGGCAGTTTAGGGCAGCATACATGTAGAAGGGAAAGAGTTAATAATGAGAATCAACTTAAAGTAAGTTGTGATCATGGTTTTCAATCAGGTGATGTTTTCTTGGTATTTAAACACTAAAACATTTTAAAAAATTGCCTGGGTTATACTGATCAATAGACTGAGACTGTTTTACTTGCCATGGAGACTTGGTATTCACAATAAATATTGCAACAATGTTCTTAGAAGAAGTGGCCAATTTGGCAAATGCACTTGTTCTAAACAAAACACAAAAGTATGTAGATTTCGAAAAGGCAGTAGAGTTGTGAAACCCTGGTGGCCAATATAGCCACCATCTTTGGTAATTAAGCCAACTGAAATAAATCTCAGCTTAGAGCACTGCATATAATAAAAGGTAATAACCTTGACAGTTTCCTCTTCAGCCAGCTCTCCATTGTCAGTCTTCCCTGCAGCTGCTTCAGTATCTGTTTTATCTGGAATCTTGACTGAACACTGTATCAACTGTAGAACCAAAGCTGTCACCATCTGGATAGATTCCTCTCCATTCAGTCTGACAATAACAGAAAATAATTGATAAGTTCTGCATCAAAAATCTTTGATAAACAATGAAAGCAATCAGACAAGTGTACTGCCATGATGAAAATCTGTTGGACATTTTTGCGAAATGAATGGTCATAGCCCAGTCTGACAACAGTCTGAATCCCAAGGGAATTGATTGAAAATCAAGAATATTCAAGGCTGAGGATAACATACATATAAGATCCAAGCATGAGATGTCCATACAAAAACAACTTATATTCCCCAGTAGTCCTGAGCGAGTAATACAGCTACCACTCCCAGACCTGTATTCTGATTATAATACTGTAGCTCTATTGTTTTTGTACCACTCCTTCTTTAAGTTAGGGTGTTTGGTATTGTTGGGTTTGACAATACAGGGTTTGTTTCAAGCGGTACCGTCTGGCCCACCTGGGCAAGTAAGGTGGTCTTATAATTATGGAAAAAATTGCAGATGGGAGACCATTACCATGGTAAAATTCCATACTGTAAAATCCCAACAGCCAATCAGAACACTCAATTTGGTTGTGTGTCTTGTGATGTAGTAATAAAAGTAATTGTGATTTAGTCAGTAATAAATACAATAGTTATTTACCTGTAGCTTCTCATGTTTCTCTTGCTTGATGGAAGTCTTGCAAGGGAGGTAAATATATCCTCAAGAATAAGGTCGCGGTGCTTAACATATTTACCAAACACTGATCTGACAAGCTTCAAGGAGCTGTGTTGCAGGTCACTAATGTTCTCCACAAAGAAGGGAGCAGTACCAAGACTGGAGACCTACAAGAAAATGTTGCAGTACATGTAGTTTTATCAAGCATTTTTGCAGCCACTGCAGAATACCCCACTGCTCAAGTCCACTATTGTAATTAGAATAAATTTTAAATCCAAGGCATTTTTTGTTGGTTGTTTCATTTTTCGCATAATTCACTTCCTCATTAATACCTTTACTCCCTTGTGATCATGCAGTTTTTTTGTATGATGGCTCTTACCAAAATTGGGTACATAAAAGTATACCTCAAATGTACCTAAGGTATACCTCAAATGTACCTAAGGTATACCCCAAATGTACCTTTGTAAAAATAAGTACAATCAAGTTCCAAATGTACCTCAAGTTCTTCTGGATAAATCAAGAGGAGTGAGGTACATTTCAGGTACAACTTCAGTGTGCCCCAAATGTACCTCAAGTTCTTCTGGATAAATCAGGAGGAGTGAGGTACATTACAGGTACAACTTCATTGTGCCCCAAATGTACCTCAAGTTCTTCTGGATAAATCAAAAGGAGGAGGTACAACTACAGTGTACCCCAAATGTACCTAGAGTTCTTTTGAATACATCGAAAGGAGGAGGTACAACTTCAGTGTACCCCAAATGTACCTAGAGTTCTTCTGGGTAAATCAAAAGCTTCCTGTGCAGTTGATCTAAATTTGGAGCTGCTTGGACGTTGCACTCTCTCATCAATATCAGGTAAACTGTCATCCCACATTTCCAGGCGATCGTCTCTACTTCTGACGCGAGCCCGAGACTTGAAATTGGAAGAAGCACGCAAGGATTCATCTTCAAACTCAGTACTTTCAATTTCAGCACTAAGTGGCACTTTCTTCACTCTTGTTCTGTGGAAAGTTTGATCGCTATCGAGAAACTTTAGGATCTGATTCACTAAGCCATGACAAATACGGTCCTCGGCTCCGTCATTTTGAGCTCGAATTCTTCAGATGCCATTTTGTAATCAGTACCAGTCCTTCGGGGCGTTTATATACCAGGAGCCTTTGCTGGCACTAAATTTACCCATCATGCCCGAGAACTTACTTGGAAAAGCGCGCAAATCTCATATTACATCGGTTGAACTCGCAGCAGTGGTATTTTGTACTTTTAGTTTTATTTCCTTCAAGATGCCCCCAAAGCGACAAATAAGACAGCTCAGACTCTAGGAAATGTAGGTATGTATCTTTTACTTCATGTTATTTTGGCAATCGAGTGGCAGTAAGTTCGGTTTGAATGAGAAAAGTTCCCCTTCGTATGAAGGTCACAAATATTGGATGAAACCTGTGACTTTTTGTGGGCAAAATTTTATGGGCCTCACAACATATGTACATGTACTACCCTTGCAAGTCAACAAAAAGATTAGTGTGTGTTTCCAGAAATTTAATACCATTCATTTATACAGTTTTAATACAGTTCATTTAATACCCCTCCTCCTTGTTTGTGATACTGCTACACAAACATCTTATCTTCACACTAAAGTCAATGATTTCGGCATGATAAAAATCTCAGCGGCCGTGGTCATGATTCTAACCCGTCGTTAGAGTTCTGAATGAAGCGAAAATAAAAGATTCTAAAGTTAACAGCGGTGTTGAATAAAGAATGAAAAGAACGGCGAGTCATTGCGCCAAACTCGCACGTTTGTGATACTGCTACATGTACATGAACATCTTATCTTCACACTAAAGTCAATGATTTCGGCATGATAAAAATCTCAGCGGCCGTGACCGCATCCAACTAATTACCGCAGTTGACCGCGGTTTTACCGAGGTACATGTATTACCACGGTAAAACTGTGGTCGTTCTGAGGTCAGACCGCGGTATTACCGCGGTCATTGGACGCGGTAAAACCGCGGTAAATGCTGCAATAATTCCAGGCGGTACTGTAGTTGATTAAAAAATCCCATACCCCGTAGGTTTTCCTGGAAAAAAAATGCATACCCGTACGATTTTTATCCAACCCAGTACTCCCCTTAAACAATGACCGGCCCCTAAATAAAGGTAATTAATATTTACTAGGCTATGTCCACTTTGTGTTTATTTGTTTGTTTTATTTATTTATTTTATTTCATTTTACTATAAAAGCTTTACTGAACAGACAACAAGCAGAAAAAGGGACAAATGGCCAAGTTACAGCAGCAATTTTTCTGAAAAATTACATTCTGGCAGTGTCATAATTCATTAGATACATGTTTTAGTTGTATTGTTTTTGCATGATGATGTCCATGTGTTCACTTTTTGAGCTGCTTTATGATTGTAAGATGTACATGTATATACGCACCAGCTACCGGCGATTTTCTATGCCTGACAAAGTTGAGATAATCAGGTAAATTATGGTCCACCAATTGGCCAATAAAGGGCATCAGGCAGAGCACTTTCTACTGTCACCTAGCTAGCTCAAAGGATTCGTAAACCAGGAGACATTAATTTCCTTTCCTACGACCCTGTTTAATTAATATCTGCCAAAAATACTAAGATACTATATATATTTGATGTACACCTCCTTCAGGTACATTGTGGGTATATTAGGTACAAATGGGGTATACCCCTAATGTACCTCTCCTATCTACACTTGCTAAATTGAAAAAGTACATTTGAGGTATACCTGAAATGTACCTAAAATGGTTCCAAAAGTGAGTGTGTTTGGGTATACCTCATATGTACCTCCTTCAGGTACATTTATGGTATATTAGGTACAAATGTACCTCTCCTATCTACTTGCTAAATTGAAAAGGTATAATTATTTGAAGGGCTGTGTGCAAAAAGGGTGTAAGTGTTTCCTGATCAGATTCTAAATTCTCCTTTCATTTCTTTGTTTTCTAAGGGAGAATTTAGAATGTGATCAACAGTCACTTACGCCCTTTTTGCACACAGCCCTTCATTTGAGGTATACCTAAAATGTACCTGAAATGGTTCCAAAAGTGAGTGCTTAAGGGTATACCTCAAATGTACCTCCTTCAGGTACATTTTGGGTATACCTTAGGTACAAATGAGGTATACCTCAAGTGTACCCACTTTTGGTAAGAGGGGGGGGGGGGGGGGGGGGGGGGGGGTTGTGCAGAAAAAGTTGTGGAATAAATGGAATTACTGGCAATATGACAGAAACTGTCACATTGCCACCAGCACTGACTGGCTAATCCAGACTGGAAGCACAGGAGCAGAATCAGCTAGAACTGCAAAACCTACAAAAAACTGATCATCACAAGGGAACGAAGGAATGAATGAGGAAGTAAATTATATTAAAAAAAGAAACATTACCAACAGAATAAATCCCTTTGAATTTATAATATCTAGTACCTGTAGAATGGTGGTATCGGTGAGAGTCTGAACATCAACCAAGTCACCAAGCTGGGACACCAGTTCACACATCTTGTTGTAAAATGCAGTGAGCAGCTTGATCTTGGGTAGGGAACTTTTGGATCTCTTGGATTTAGGAATGAATACACATCCATCTAAATAAAATAAAAAAGTTAATAAATTAATAACTTTACTTATATCCTACATGTACAGCTGTTTAGCTAGTATACCAGGATTCACAATTTTATCTAATTCCACAAAAAGCAAATGTTCACTGGTTGCTAGTACCAGCAGGTACGTAACACTGACTGAGTGGGAGGGCTGGACAGGAAAATATTTGGCTTGAGGTCATGACATACAGATCGAGTGCAGCAAGGTCTGTAGGAAATGACTGAGAGCCAAATATTCCCTGTTCAGCCTGACCTAACTCAGTCAATAAGTGTTTTATCATATGACCACTTAATTCATTTTAACAATTTTGGAAAAACAAAATCTTGAGCAGGCTGGCAGCTTTTTCCAGCCCACTCATGTCAAACACATACGATCGATGGCCCTCATTAGCTACTGTATATGTAAAAATAAATGTTATCACCAGTGACACACCTTTGGCATCTGGGTCCCTGTAGATTGGATCATATTCAGGAAAGATGTTATTCTGAAGGTGGAACTTGATCAGCCTGATTATTCTATCCATCACCTCCTCTAGGTATAACTGCTTGGGGATGTTAGGTGCCGTCAACACATTTAGAACTACAAGGGAACCCTCTGCTGCTCGAATCATCCTATCCAGGCAAAGGTCGCGCCATAACTTTTGCTCATCATCATCATCCTGTCAAATTCACAAACAATTTATCATAAAAATATAATGATTACTGCAATTACAGGTAGGATTTTGTTACTGACTATTTATTGAATGGGTACACAGCCACAGGGATTCATGCCATGTCAACATCAAATAAAATAAAATGTATAATCTTCTAGCTGAATCCACAATAGGTAGACTATTCAGGGTGGGTGACGTATCAATAAACTCAAGCTACTACAATGGCTCACTGCAATTTTCATATTATTTTTTTTCTAAACAAGGAGTCTTAAAGGGCCAAATTAAAACTGTTGAAACATTTTGGAAACAACTGTTCACAAAAGCTAATAGGTACTTACAGAGAAAATAAGGGAGTTGAAACATGAAATGTCCATACTTTGTTCTAGTGTCATGCTATGGATTATTCAGAGAATAAAAATGACCATATACATGTATATATATATTTAGTATAATTTCATCAGTGAATATAGAGATTCCCGTGCTCTGATTGGTCGAGAATTACGTCATATGTCGCTATATTCACCTGCAGAGTGCCTGGAGGTGAATATAACATACAAAGCATTTACCAAAAGGCCGCTCGCATATTTACCGTTGTTTCTCACGAAGAAATAAATAATATGAAAGAAAAAGCTTTTCCAAAACCCACCAAAGAAGCAACTAAATAAGTATGCCTAAACTTGAAGCTTTTTTTCAAATCCATAAACCTCCACAAACAAAGTTTACTTACGAGTTTTGGGTTGAGTTTATTCGGTCCTTGTGTCTTCATGGTTCAAAAACTTTCACAAGGAAATAACGTCTACTTAGAGCAATAAATAACACAAGACCTTTTCCTGCAAATTTGAGAACGGTTCGACTTAAAAAGAGAGTACCTACTTGAGATATTTTTTTCGTGGTTTTTGATAGAAAAACAACAAGTTCTAGTTTCATTCAGGGAGCCGGTTGCTGTTTGTGTTATGCTCTTCTCTTGCCGCTCTAGCTCTCCGTGTGTTCTCAAGCTTTATCTCATACCGAAATCATTTGCCTCTTGATTTACCATTGTCTTTGATTCTGTAGTTCGTAGATTCCAGGAAATTTGTCCTTTGAAGTGAATTCATGAAAGCGGTTCCTTTCGATAAATGTTCACTCGCCGTGGCAGATTTTCAGTTTTGTCCATTTCTACTAATTTTTGCTGCATTTCCTCTCTTTGTAACACAGTACGAGGTCTCAAAAGTGAAGATTGCTGCTTCAACTTGAATTATAGTGTGCATTTGGACTGTTTTTTGGTATTTCTATGCTTTTAGAAAATCCATTCTTGTAGTCCCTGCCAGTCTCGTGTCGAGTCGGTTTGTGCAATGAACCAGCCAACCGTACGTAGCGGCACGTGATTATGCAAATGTTTGTCACAAAACTATCTTGTCACACGCGCTTGTAAAACTTATAGTCTAGTTTTAATTGCTCTGATATTCACTGATAAAATTATACTAAAACAATTATTCACGAAGTCGAAGTGACTATTGGTGAATATTTACCGAGACGAAAGACTTCGTGAATAATTGTTAAATATAAAGCAAATTGCAAAAATTCTGTCAAACCCAACTATATCAATATATCGGGTGCATTGTGGGAAGGATTACTCGTCACTCGACTACTCTAATCCGTTGACCAGCACACGAGACCGACACAATAATTGCTACCTTCAGCATGCATCTGAGGGTTTTGGAGGAAGTTACCAAAAGAAATTGTTCCTACTTTAGTATTTCCGAGATACCTAAATTTTGTTCACCTGTTTAAGTCGTATTAATTGGAACACCATCCACTTCACAGTTATGAGCGCGTAATTTCAATAGCTGTTATTACGGCTGAGCCAAATACCATGAAACGGTCAGCAGTTTCACCAATCTTATCGGGTCATCGATTCGTTTGAGCTGTTTCAGCTTTGAGCTTGTTTGAGTGAAATTTTATATGAAATATCCGTTTTACTCTGCTTTATCATTCCTGTCTCTTCATTCGATGCACTAGCTAGTAGCGATTGTAAGACGCTGAATGGCCTAAGGATGGACTAACCGATTTCATAAGGCTGAATGCGAAGAGGAATTATCGTGTGAGTTGTTGACTTTACGGACCCAAGAAGCTTTTGAAGACAAGGCTTGTAAAAAAAAACGTCAAATCACTCCAGTGGCCAAGGGCAGACACCGCTTAACTTTAATTTTATTCTTGCTTTTCTTTAGAAAATAATCGTTTGGGGCATCATCTTCTTGGTGATCTCCGTTCAACGTGACTCCATCTCTGTACCATTTTGAAATGGTTGACGCGAAAGCCTCGTTTTCATGAGGACTGACGGGTGAAACCGCTGACCATTTGGCTCAGCCGTAATAACAGCTAGGTATTGTCACGATCTGTGCATGGCCACTTGAAGTGCAATGGCTTTAGCCAGATTAAAAGGTTTTACCACTTCATCATCGAGAAGGTACTTATATTTATACCAGATGACTTCAAGCCGTTCCAACTAAAAACCAGCTTAATCCGGCAAATACTTTAAACTTGAAATTGAGATATTTTGTTGAAGGTCATGTCGTGGTGATCCAGTGGTTAAAAGTTCGATATCGTGGGCTAAAGCAGCGAAAGACGAGTTTTATTTATCTTTTGGTTGACCCTCACGGTTCAGCAGAGTATACCAAAAATATATATGTAAGGCTAACTACGAGAAAGGTAATTTCGGCTGCATTTTTGTTATTTAGGTAAATTTCCATTTTACTAATATGTGTTATAAATAACTACGCCAACTACGTTGCTTCATTTGATCAGCATGTTCAAATTCATTCACATTTGTCACAATTTTTTTCGGCTGTCCGGTGAATGACGACAAATGCAGTAATTATATTGAGGGAGTAGAATTTTACAAATGCAAAAATAATAGAAGTGGAACAAACAAAACACAGTCAAAGCAAAAAGTAAAATGATATAATAGCATCTGCTCTTTTATTTTCATTAATTTGACTTACATGTAGCTACTAAACTTCTATAGAAACTACAGAATCATTAACTTCCCCAAATTCATAAACTGACACCACTGATATTTTAATCTCTCATCGTGATCATAGCAAGTTAACTATGTCGTGATCAAGTGACAAAAGTATTCAGTGCTATTGAACGGGTGACTGAATATACGTGAGGAATTTGAAAACACACCGATGAATGTACGATTTTGCACATAATTAGAAAGCTCTGAGGAGTAAAATCTAGGAGTGATGTTGAATTAAGTTTCAACCAAGCTACATTCCCAAAACTTATTCATGAAACAAAATGAAATTTCACATGGTATTCTATATACACTGAACTACTCATGAACGAGATCAAAGTTTTCATTTAAATGCTACACGACCTTAAGCAAAATATCTCAATTTGAAGTTTAAAGTCTTTGCCGGATTGATCTGGTTTTTAGTAGGAATGGCTTGAAGTCATCTGGTATAAATATAAGTACCATCTCGATGATGAAGTGGTAAAACTTGGTTTTAATCTGGTCGAAGCCATTGCGCTTCAAGTGGCCATGCACAGATCACGCTCATAACTGTGAGGTGGATGATGTTCCAATTAATACTACTTAAACAGGTGAACAAAATTTAGGTATCTTGGAAATACTAAAGTAGGAACAATTTCTTTTGGTAGCTTCCTCCAAAACCCTCAGATGCATGCTGAAGGTAGCAATTATAGTAGAGTTCATATTGTCACTCACGCTACGGGGCATTTCCCATAAAGCTCTACATACTCCACACAGAGCGCCGCCAGTCACCCCATCGATTTTACTTCAGGTCGCCAGTACCCTCCGTTATAGTTCGGATCCTACTGATTGTACATTATTTTATTGTTCCTTTTTATTTGCATTCTTTTTAATGGCCCGTCTCGCGAATATCGTAACGCTTTCACAGCCTACTTTTGACCACTGCCGTAATTTAACTCGTGGGGACGTCGCTTTTAATTCGACTGGCCTAGAGGTTACATTCAAGCATACTAAAACTATTCAATCCGGTGAATGTTTGCTTCATATTCCTTTACTCCCCATTGAGGGTTCACCCTTATGCCCCGTTGCAGCATACACGCACATGGTTTGACTTATTCCTACTGGTAAACGCAGTCCTTTGTTCGTTTTACCATTTCGGGGCTCGCTCATTCCCCTCACGAAATCCTGGCTTATCTCAGCTTTTCGCCACAGTCTACAAGCCGTAGGTGTTCCTAATTCAAACAGCTTTAGAGGTCATTCTTTTCGTCGAGGCGCCGCATCTTGGGCCTTCAATATCAGTATTCCAGGGAAAATAATTCAACTTTATGGTGACTAGTCTAGCGATGCATATAAGCTATATCTCGAGTTCTCTCTAGAATCTAAGCTTTGCTGGCTAACGTCGTATGCAATGCCATCAGTGTTATTGATTAGTCTTCGGATATCTTCTTGCTTGTTTGGCGCGGTTTGGTGGCAGAGAGGTTTATTGTTTGCATATTCCGATGTTTCACGTTTTGTATCTCGGATTGTTTTCCGTGCATTTTAATAAACTTCTCTCTTAGCCTAACAAGCAAGCGGTGTCAGTGTGTTCTATGGGGGGAATTATTGTGTCAGTCTCGTGTGCTGGTCAACGGGTTAGAGTAGTCGAGTGACGAGTAATCCTTCCAACAATGCACCCGATATATTGATATAGTGATATAGTTGGGTTTGACAGAATTTTTGCATGTATATGTATGTAATATATATATTTTTTATTTTTTCCATTTTTAAAGTTTTTAACATTTTATATAAATATATATATATACAGTCAATGCCAAAAAGGTTGTCCAGCAGAACATAATATAATACTATAATATCCATTGTTTTGGGCTATTGTCTAGACCAAGACAATAGGCCAAAACAATGGATATTAAAGTATTATATTATGTTCTGCTGGACAACCTTTTTGGCATTGACTGTATATATATATATATATATATATATATATAGGAATGAATAAAGTAAACTTGGCTTTCCAACGATGATGTCGCTAGCTAGGAGGATCCAACTGGATACAAGACGCTTGTACACTTGAAGAGTAGATTAAATAGTAAAATGAAGTGACTCGACGAACTCCTCACTGGTCCATAAATTTAATCAGACGTTTCGGCCGGCTAAGTATATATATATATATATATATATATATATATATATATATATAATCTTCCACAAGCATCACACGTTCAAAATCTGCTCCATAAAAGTAATATATGTAAACACAAATGAAGTAAGACGATGTTTAAACGATAGCCACCTATATTTCGGCCGTGTAGAACGGCCTTCTTCAGGGTGAATGAATAAACCGTTACATTCGTGATTCTACAAGTAATGATGACAAATACATACAGAATTGAAAGTGCGCGCGCATAATATAACTGGAAAATGGAATACAACTCCAAACTATGCGCGCACTATATAACGCTCTACAAATTGCGCGCGTAACCATTTAGGAACTACTAGCATAAAATGAAATAATAAGTTAAGACCAAGAACTATATATATGAGCCTATCTTCGCGCACGGCTCTTGCGATTCTCGTCATAAAAGAAATCACTCTCGTTTAGTCCATTAGGCCTGACAGTGTTAAGCTTGTAAGCCCACTGTCCTTCTTTAACTCTAAGGTCCTCCTTAGCAAACACCTTATCTATAAGCTGAACGCTTAAATTATCCAATCCATTATGTCCTTGGCTGTAGAAATGTCTGTATATGAAATCATCGGTTTCCTTGTTACTAGGCGATAATTTGGCATGAGCCCGTAGTCGACTCTTGTGATTATTAAACCTTAATCTAAACTTAGTGGTAGTAGAGCCGACATATTGAATACCGCATACTTTACAACTGAGAAGATAAATAACATTACTAGAGTTACAGTCTAGTACATAGTTAATTGAATACGATTTCTTTGTAGTATTGCTATTGAAGGTGTTGATACAATGAATATAGTTGCAGACGTCGCATCTTTTGTCATTACATTTCCGTGTACCTGGAACTGTATTGGTGTTCTTTAATGGTTTCAGTTTAGCACGAACCAAGTAGTTCCGCAAGCTTTTCGGGCGTCGAAATGCCATTATCGGAGTTTCCGTAATGGCTCTCCTACATCTATCTGAGCTGTGTAGGAGCGGGTGCAACTCCCTAAGTATCCCTCCAATGTTAGGTAGGCCCGGGTGGTATGTAACAACAAACGGTGTCCTATTTTTCTGTACTTTGGCTTTAGGTGTTAATGCCTGTTCCCTGTCCATCATTCTTGCTCTTTGTATTTGGCTCTTCACATAACTTCTCTTGTATCCCCTTACTATCAAGAAGTTACATAACTCCGCAGCCCTCCGTTCAAATAATTCCAATGTTGAGCAAATGCGTCTAAGTCTCATGGCTTGTGCGTATGGTATACTCTTCTTGCAGCTATTGGGGTGGCATGACGTGTGGTACAGGTATTGATGTTTATCTGTTGGTTTCGTGTATAAGTCGGTATCAATGCTGCCATTATTGTTGATAATTTGAAGATCCAGAAAGTTAATACGATCTTGTGACCAGTCCCATGTAAATTTGATGGTATTATGAGCATGATCTATATACGTTAAGAATTCTTGGAGTTTCTCCTCACCCTCCGTCCAAATCATAAAGATGTCGTCTATATATCTCAACCAAGTATGAGGTTTTATCTCAGCCTCCGCGATAAGTTTGGTTTCCAGTCGATGCATAAACAGGTTTGCGTAAGTAGGTGCCATTTTTGTACCAATTGCCGTCCCTAGTTTTTGCAAGAAATGTTTATCATTAAATTGGAAATTGTTATTCTTCAATACCAACTCTGCTAGGTCTACTATGTCTTCTGTTGGTACTTCCTGGTTTACTCTGCTGTTAAGCGCCTCCCTGATAGCTTGCAATCCTTCATAATGAGGAATGTGTGGATAGAGACCTACGACGTCAATAGTAACGAGCAAAGCCCCTTCAGGAAACGTGCCAATGTCTTTAAGTTTTTTCAGGAAATAATTAGTGTCCTTGATATAAGAAGGAATCAAAGGTACCAAATCTTTTAACTGATGATCAACAAATTCTGATATTTTTTCTGTAGGTGTGTTACAACCAGAAATAACAGGTCTCCCAGGACAGTCTTTTTTGTGAAGTTTAGGAAGAAGATAGAAACGCCCCGCTTTAGCATCACTATTTATCAACAAGTATTGCAAAGTTGAATCACTAATATATCCATCGCCTTGAAGTTTTTTAATCCTCTTGTTGATTTTCTTGATCATATCCTTTGTGGGATCTGTCTCCAAAGTAACATACACCTCTTTATCATTAAGCTGCCGCATAGCTTCTCTAATGTATTTATCCCTGTCCATTATGACCACTGCTGATCCCTTGTCCGCCTGCTTAATAACAATGTCCTCATATCCACGCAAATTCTATATATATATACAGCAAAGTGCAAAAACTTTGACCCCCGCTCCTCAACTATATCAATATATCGGGAGCATTATGGGTAGGAGTAAGTTCATTAAAATGCAACTACAGCCAAATATCCGCGCGCGTTTGCAAATCATCACAGCGAAAACTTGTGTACGTAGTTGATTTAAACTTCAAGAATTTATCTAGAATACAACACTTTTACTCGGAACAGGCAGGAAAGTTTAAAGTAAAGTAAATGCACTCTCTATTTTCTGTTTGGACAAATATCTTTCTTGATTTTATATTATAAATTAATGTTTACTTTAGCAGAACGTAACGCGGACGGAACTATCATGCCGAATTTCATCTGCGAAGCAAGAATTCAACGCTATTTTTGAAACTGTTTCGCGGAAAATTGAAGAGATTAAAATAGCTTATAAATTTATTGACAACAAATTCATAAAACATTTAATTATATTGATTAAGAAACGGTAGAAATTAACGTATCCCATATCATTGCCATATTTTATGGTATTAAACGATTCTAAATTGTTTTAATAAACACTTAGTTATTCCTCTTGAAATTCTCTTATCCAGTTTTAATCAAGGTTCGGAGGGATCCTGTTTTTATGGTATAATTGTTTTAGTAAAAGCTTTTATGAAAGGTATGTTCGATAATTCTTGGATTCGCATCGCTGAATGTTCTTATTATTGTTGCACAGTTTTCTTTCATTCTTAAAATGTATTTTGTATGCTATTTAAATTGTGACGAAACTGTTTATTTAGCTTCGTCATTAAACCAAAAACGTTAGCAGCTATGGTCCCATTTAACATCACTTTATTGTGAATCCTAATGTCCTAATTTCGTAGATAACGAGCCGCGACAAACGTTTGAATATTTAATTTTCTAAGTTTCATTTTGTAATTATATTGCAGCTCGGAACAACATCAGTTTTTTTATCAGATTGTGAATTTCGTCTCATCGGGATCAGCTAAAAATAAACATTACACAACAGTTAAAGAAAACGATTCAATGTTCAAACTGTAAGAGGTTTCCTTGCGTTACACTATAAAGTGTTTATTTTGCTTTGTCGATACGTTTTCCAACTA
Source organism: Actinernus sp. WN-2022 (assembly GCA_030867875.1). Classification (NCBI taxonomy): domain Eukaryota; kingdom Metazoa; phylum Cnidaria; class Anthozoa; order Actiniaria; family Actinernidae; genus Actinernus; species Actinernus sp. WN-2022. The sequence goes on from JAOWCC010001679.1 coordinate 44,683,851, forward strand.
TAAGCCAGGCTCTTGTGCAGTCTGTGAATCGGGTCAGCTCCGGTCAGTACATATGAATCCTTTCATTCTGCTCTTTGAAACGTTATATCAGTCTAATAACACTGATCAGTTCAGTCTTCACAGAAGTAGAAGACAGAGAACAGAATACCTGCGCTGACAGCGAGCTGAATTTTTTCATCGCTCTCAGTTTTGGTTTAGAATCACTGACAACAAATGTAGAATGTCAAAGTTTCAAACGAATTGATATTGGCCCTGAACCCACAGATCAGGTGTAATCATGTCTCCTCTTCATGGGTTATCTCGATATTCTAGGTCATCAGAAGATCTCCTAACAGCTTCACAAATAGCTCTGAATTCACGCTTCGAACCTGAAACTTCGGCATGATCATTTCCGACCAGGGATATGTTCTGTTTTGCAAATATTCGATCTAACAGTAAATATATAGAGTGCATTTAAATACTCAGGTTTATTTAAGCTGTCCTGCCTGTTCCGAGTAAAAATATTGTATTCTAGATGAAATCTTGAGCTTTAAATCAACTGCATAAGTCTTCTCTATGACGATTTGCAAACGCGCGCGGATATTTGGCTGTAGTTGCATTTTAATGAACTTACTCCTACCCATAATGCACCCGATATATTGATATAGTTGAGGAGCGGGGGTCAAAGTTTTTGCACTTCGCTGTATATATATATATATATATACGGAATAAAATGGCAACTGGCTTCTGTGTCTAGACTGGACTGTCATGCTAGACTAGACTGTATTTTCCAAATATGGTACTTTTTTTCACTGAATAATCCGCAGCATGGGGCCGCTGTTACATGTACATGTTTTAACTCCCTTTCATGTTTCTTCTACTTACTGACTGAATGGAAGGGCTGGGCAGGTAAATATTTGGCTTGAGGTCATGACATGCAAATTACAAATTGACCGAGAGCCAAATATTTTCTCATCCAGCCTGACCTTACTAAATCAAAAAGTTTGTTATCATGTGACCACTTTCAAATGGCAAAACAACAAGCAAAAATCCAAGTAGGGCCAAACAGCCTTTCTCTGGTCAACACACATCAAACACATAAGGCCCCTATCACATGACTTTTGTAAATGGTTTTGAAAGGAAACTGCATGCTGGGCCATTAGGGTCACATGTCACAACTTACTTCAGAATGGTTATTAACCTGATCATTGTTGAGTCTAAGAAGTATGCCATCTCTGATGTGTCGCTCCATGATTGACAGCAGTCTCAGTAACTGGTCAGTTGGTACCTGAAAAAAAAAAATCAATATTGCATCCAGTAAATTTAAAACTACTCGACATCTCTTCAAATACTATTTACCATGAAAAATGAAAAAAGGACTGGGACACAGTATGTAAATGTATTCAAATTAACAAATAAACCCCACAACAAGAAGTATATCACACCAAAAGAAGTGTATGGACTGAGTTTGGGGGCATTTGTATCAATATTAACGGGGTGGTGAGCTCTCAAATATCACAAAAATATGAGAGCTCAGTACTTATGGTTTTTTGGGGATGGCCATGCATCCATACCGAACTCTCTTACTTTTATGGTTTTCAAAATGTTGCTATTCAGTTGATATTTACTAAAAACATATTTAAACCCAGTGAAAATACTAATTTTGATGTGACCTTTATGTGGTGTGGTTCATTTTAAAAATTAGAATTTGGTGTCAGTCTCAGTCCTTTACCAGTTTACAAAATGGCTAATTGAAGTGAATATTTCTTTGTCTTAAATTTTATGAGTATTTTTGTTTTTCTTAAAGTGCCACAGACTATGATCAAATTTTGACATATCAATGTTTTTGCATATTCATAAAGTAGAGTTGATATTATTACCAGTTCAAATTGTTTTTCGATATGACGACAGGAAGTCTCATTTTTTTAACTCCGAATGTTGAATCTAAGCGTCCGCCATTACTGGAGGCTGTTTCCTTTGTTCAGCTTTATACAAAGGGTTATTCAGCGGAAGTGATGTCATACATGTACACTCAATGCTCGCCTGCACAACACAACAACTTGGAGGCATATTTCTACTAAACATGTCTTCATGTACACAAGAAGAAAGTTATATTTATTTTTGCGAGGTTGGCTACTTTTTTATGCACACTATTTCGCGCGATGTGGCCCGTACGAAATGAGCAAACTGGCTGGATGCAGCAGCTGCGAATTTTGGCTGCCGAAAACAGCGCCGAGCAGTTATTTGGCATCGCAATGATAGTGGTTCTGCAGCGGTACTAGAAACACGAAAAGTGCACTAAAACGCTTCATAACGCTGCAGAAAGGCTGCAAACATTACAAAAATGCGTATACATAGCAGTGGTTTAGCAGCGCGAACATCGTTCTGCAGCGGTAATCAGCCACAGATAGGCTGCAAAAATTATAAAAATACATATTCATTGCATCACAAAAATTATAACGTTTATTTTTAGCAAGCCATCTACAATGTTGTTTTGCGATTGTAGCCACTCTTACAATCACAGACTTTATTATAAATTATATATTCCGGCATGTTGAAAACGTATCTTGCCTACAATATGTCTTTCATGAGGACTGACGGGTGAAACCGCTGACCATTTGGCTCAGCCGTAATAACAGGTATTGTTACGATCTGTGCATGGCCACTTGAAGTGCAATGGCTTTGGCCAGATTAAAAGGTTTTACCACTTCATCATCGAGAAGGTACTTATATTTATACCAGATGACTTCAAGCCGTTCCAACTAAAAACCAGCTTAATCCGGCAAATACTTTAAACTTGAAATTGAGATATTTTGTTGAAGGTCATGTCGTTGTAATCCAGTGGTTAAAAGTTCGATATCGTGGGCTAAAGCAGCGAAAGACGAGTTTTATTTATCTTTTGGTTGACCCTCGCGGTTCAGCAGAGTATACCAAAAATATATATGTAAGGCTAACTACGAGAAAGGTAATTTCGGCTGCATTTTTGATATTTAGGTAAATTTCCATTTTACTAATATGTGTTATAAATAACTACGCCAACTACGTTGCTTCATTTGATCAGCATGTTCAAATTCATTCACATTTGTCACAATTTTTTTCGGCTGTCCGGTGAATGACGACAAATGCAGTAATTATATTGAGGGAGTAGAATTTTACAAATGCAAAAATAATAGAAGTGGAACAAACAAAACACAGTCAAAGCAAAAAGTAAAATGATATAATAGCATCTGCTCTTTTATTTTCATTAATTTGACTTAGCTACTAAACTTCTATAGAAACTACAGGATCATTAACTTCCCCAAATTCATAAACTGACACCACTGATATTTTAATCTCTCATCGTGATCATAGCAAGTTAACAAGTTAACAAGTTAGCGTGTCGTTCGTACATTAAAAGAATTAGTACTTCATGTTTAATCCTTGGTCTCCTAGTACAATAGAGATCTAATTATATTTACAACGACTATAGGTAAATTATACATTCAACACTTCGATACGAACCGAGCTTACTGACTTGTAGCTGCCTAGGAACTTTTACATTTTAGTGCAGACGGATACTATTTTTTGTGGCACTTAATTATAGCTGAAGACTGTTCTTTGTAGTTTACATGTATATCTCTTCGCTGACCTGGCCCACGCTTGTTTCGAATCTTCAAATGGTTTTGGAAAAATCTGACTTTTCTTTCCCCTTCCACGCCACTGCACATCGTTTCACATACGCTGGAAATAGAAATACAGATATTTAGTTATTGTAAGTCAAGAGATGTTTACCTGGTTTACTACTTGAACTAGAAACGCGCAGACGCAGGCCTCGGTAAAACTTCAGCGCAGAGGTCGACAGTTTACTATTTAAACTGATCTGCATACATTTTAAAACTACGAATTATATAAACTGGTTGAGACTTTTATTCTTTCAGGAGGGTTTTTGAATTGTGTTCATCATCATTCCAGCAGGCTGATAATCAGAGCTTGATATGGCTTTAAAATTTGAATAAATTATTTTGGCTTGCTCTGGTTTCTTATCCGATCCACTCACAACATTTCCAGCTTTATGACATGTCAAATAAGCAATGCCGGTTGGAGGAAAAGCGATTGAACAATTCAGTGATCGTTAATTTGCAGAGTAATATATGTTTTAGTCCGATTTTAGCCAAATACATTTGATTGCTGCATATTAGATGGAAGGCCGTGTGTATCGCGTGCGTGCATGATTTCAAATCACATCACCTACATGTACGTATAAACCTCAGTTGTTTAATAACTATTTTGACTGACCGACTAATTAAGTAGAAAGACATGAAACGAAACTTACCTGACGTGGCCTTAGCTTGATCTCTTCATCGTGTATTGAAAGACTACCAGTTTTCAACCTGGTTTCCTCTCTCTCCATTTTACACCCTTTTACAGTTAGACACAATTCCCTCTTGAGCTTGCGCCAAAATAAGCCTCCATAACACTATGTATATTGCTGGTCAATTAACCAGAAAACTAACTACATGTACAGACATCGGTGAAAGGCGATGCCTCGTTTGAAATAAATTGAAATAATTGTGGAAGAACTACATTGTATAACGAAGGATGCACGTATCCCAAAGACTTCATTTAAACGGCAGATTTGTATATTTCCCGCTCTTTCCGTTAAACTGGATTCCTTGTTTTGATTGGACAAAGGCCGGTATAATAGAACTTCAGATTCCATCCCTATCAGCTTACACAATAAGATTCGATCCAAATAATACCTATACCCAAGGCATATATATATAAATGTACCGGTATACTATTACGAAATTATATAATATGATAGTCTAGTGGATCAAATGAAAAACCTTCATGACTGGTTTAACAAACTTGAAGATGCAATTATGGATCACGGAAAGCTCATCGATCAAGTGACACAACATGTTCGCAGCTGTCAAGGTAATGTACATGTATGAAGACTGAAGTAGCTAGAACATAATCTAACATCGTGATGTGGTAAATCAACGAACCATTACTACCATTTGCAAGCTACCGTTAAGCGTGAACCTTTTTCGGCGTTCATTTATGTTTGAAACATGACGTCTGGCGGCACAAACCTTTGCAATTTAACCGCGATAATGACAACCTTTGACATGTCCCGCCTTCACGTTTCAGCGATTGTAAACTTTTCAGCTAGATTTTCTTTCGCGCTACGTGCTAAATCATATAAATGTCGGTTCAAGTTAAAGTTTTGGACGCTCAGAATTATGAGAGATATGCAAGACAACAACTGTCTCTTCCCACACGAAATTTTTGGTATGTTTTTGGTATGTATAATGTATGTATCGGGTACTTTATAAGTTGGTCTACTATGTTTTTGGTATGTCATCTTTCAAAACATACCAAAAACATAGCAAAGAAACATACCAAAAAAGTACTCTATTTTGTAAAAGAACTTGACATACCAAAAGCATAGCCTCGAGACATACCAAAACAATACCTAAATTGGGGAAGGAGAAGTGACATACCAAAAACATAGCTTTATAGATATACAAAAAGGGTACTAATTTTGATCAAAGAATATGACATACCAAAAGCATAGCCTGAAGACATACCAAAACAATAGCTAAATTGATAAAAGAGAAATGACACAATGACATACCAAAAACATAGCAAAGAAACATACCAAAAAAGTACTCTATTTCTTAAAAGAACTTGACATACCAAAAGCATAGCTTGAAGACATACCAAAACAATACCTAAATTGGTAAAAGAGATATGTCATACCAAAAACATAGCTTAGAGACATACCTAAAAAGTACCTAGCCAAAAGACATGCAGTCTCAGTAATTTACCTAACAGATACTGGAACTACTAAGCTACTGTCTTCAAAGAATGTTGATTAAATTAATTACCACAAACATAGTTTAAATAAACAAATTAATTACATTTTACTGTACATTTTACATGTATTTCAGGGTTTTCAATAGAAGCCGGCAGCCGGCGAATCTCGCCGGGTATTTTACATGAAATCGCCGCCTACTTTGATTGAAAAATTAGGGAAAACGTGATATTTGCGCCAATGGCGCTCGATGCTCGCCGCCTACTCTTCAAGTTTTGCCACTTACTTCAAATGTTATTGAAAACCCTGGTATTTACCATGTTTTGCATCGTCACTGCACGATGTTGTTGTTGATTAATTTACAAGGCAGTTTGTATACCACTGTGGTAAATAGAGGATATCTGGCATAAGTTTTTTGTACAAAAATAAACTAAAAAATGAGTGGTTATTTTTATAGCCATAAAACATGGAATTGGGGGAAGAGTGATTATTGTACACAATGATGCAGTCTACTATATCCTAGCCCTTACATCCAATGGTAATTAATTAGCCAATCATAAAATGAGAACCTGAACAGTTGTTGTAAAAATAGTGGATATATGAGATGACATAAACAGTGTTATCACATGACCTGTACGGCCCCCCGCGCGCTTTCCTTTGAAAACCATTTACAAAAGTCACGTGATGAGGGCCGGTCGTTTCTTGCTGTTTTGCGGTTTGATCTACAAAAACAATATGGTCAAATAATAAAATTAACCTATTGAATGACCTCGAACCAAATATTTTCCCGTCCGGCCCTCCCACTCAGTCAATAAGTACCTATTATTTTGCAAAGAAAATGATATACCCAAAAAGTACCTTAATTTTATTAAGGAGTAATGATATGTATCGAAGAAAAAAGTTTTGAGGCACTTCAAAAAAGTACATTTAATGCAGCTACAATAAATAATATATTCTACCCCTCCCCCCTCTTTTTTAAGCCCCCTCTTCTAATGAGCCCCCTTCTAGAAGTATTAATTATTGCCCCCTTACTATTAAGCCCCCACTTCTAATCTCCTGTCAATGTAAGTTCTAATGTGAAAAGTGGTCTGTTTGTTTGAGTGTAGATTGGGGGGGGGGGGGGGGGGGGAATGGGTGGTGTCTAAATTTTGACATAGTCTGTTTGCTATGCTAATGAAATCCTGCTTGGTAATCACACCTTACTTATTAGCTTGATTGAAAAATGCAGTTATTACACAGATGACCAAATTTCAGTTGCCCAGCTTATCATCTGGGTTGCTGCTAGCCTGCGTACTATCTTTCCGAAATCCTTGAATGTCTCGACCCATGTAAAAATGAAAGTGGGACAGAGGTGGGATCCCGCCAATCCCACCTGGGATCCCAAGTGGGATCCCAGGTGGGATGGTAGGATCCCAGTCATCCCACCTGGAATGATAACAAAATCCCACATGGAATTCCAACCTTGAAGCCGGGATCCCTGTGGTGATAACAAAATCTCACATGGGATCCCAAGCCTAAAGCTCGGATCCCAGGTGGGATGGTGGAACAATAACATATGTATTATTATAGTAAACATACGGTATATTATATTAACATAATTATATAAATATACATCAAAAGCACATGTATATCTAACATTACAGCTATAGATACTACTTATATATTTTTCAGAATGCATTGATGATAGGTAGACAACTTGAAAAAAATATAAGCAAAGCTAAACATCCTATCATCTTAGAAAGAATTTTGAATTGAAAGCTGAAAGAACTTGGTACTGTAAAAATGAATGTTATAATGACATTTTATTTGTAATCATGTCAGCAAAAAATCAGTTATCTTGCTCATTGTTTTGTAAAGGTTGTATATAGGCATATACATTTGTAGCTTAGCCCAGCATGCATTAATTGGGCTATTATAATGTTACATTTATGTTTGAATTAATTAATTAATTAAAGAATATTATTTAGCCACTCCCACTGTTATTGTTTACATCCTGGAAATATATGTAAATTGGTTCTCAGTGTCTGGTCGATGCAGACATGATCTTTTGGGAAAATGGTTAGGAGGTTAAGATATACCATATTTTGACTTATACGTGAGGAAATATGATAATAAACTTGCAAATATTCATCACAAATAGAAGCATATTGTTAATATCCTAAAGTGATTCTGAAGCAAAACATCAACCAAAAACATGAGCAATGAACTATGGGTTATTAGTGTTTTTGTTGAAGTGTGATCCTGGAAGTTACAAGTCACATTTGGAAAATTGTATTTGGCTGACTATCAGTCAAATAGTCTAGTCTCATACAAAGCTTCCACTGCCAAGGCTCAACTAAATTTTGATTGGTGGTCAGCTAAGTGCAATTTTTCAAACACGACTTCAAACTTCCAGGGTCGCACTTCAACAAAAACAGTAATTATTGTTAGGTTTATTTAGTATGCCCTGGCTAATAGGAGATATTGTAGTTGAGTCTACGAATAGCAGTTTCAGCGGTATTGACCTGAACGCCTCACTTCAATGTAATGAAGCGCTATTCAATCTGTGTATCTAAATTAGTCGTGCTTGTTTAGGAGAGTGTTGATGTCGTGTAAGAATGACGGTTTCAATGGGCAGGTGCTTCATTACATTGCCGAAGTGAGGCGTTCGGGTCAATACCGCTGAAACTGCTATTCGTAGACTCAACTACAATATCTCCTATTCAAGTACCAGTGTATAATATTTTGCAAATGAAATATACATGTAACATGATTCCAAATGAGATACATGTATACGTACAAATTAATAATAATTACATTCATTATTAGAACCATGCATTGGCTTACAACCAAACCTTATAGAACAAGTTTTTATTTCAGTGCCTGTTTCTACGGAGGATCTGTTATTCAGCAGTCTCACATTCATTCATATTGAGACAAATACCGATTTAATTGGTCGCCATTGATTCAATAGGTCTAAATATGGCCTAGCTTGCCTTCTTCAATTAAATAAATGTTTAAAATATTGGATGTGTGTTCATCACGTCTTACTCAAGATCCATGTAAGAATCTTTCACAAGTGAAAGTGGAGCCCAAATTACTGTACCTGCAGATCTGCGCCATACATTATATTGATGTCACATGGCAAATATGGGTTCGACTACCATTTCATTTTCTGCGGCAATAGTATCAGTTATGAAGTTTGAGATGTTGTATGAACTCACTTTGAATGTCTCATATGTTTTCTTTTAAAGTTCCATTGGAGTTTGGATGATGAACTAGAAAAGTAGAAGGAAAATTCATGTCCACATACACTGATACATGTACATCATACAGCCAGTAGGCAGTACCATTATTCGATTCACCTTTCCAAATATCCTCCGACTCTGTCACTGGAATCGGTCCAATACTTCACCATATTAACTTAAATGCATCACTGGAATGTTAAATTCTTGAGTGATCGGTTTTCAAGCCTTGATCACCTTGATTTTCAATGCACTTTGGAATCCATGTCCACATTTGTATAACAGTTAACTCCAACTTTTCCAAAATGGCTGCCAATAAGGCTTCATTGCATCATGGGATGTATTGGTGCATTGTGGGATTGATTTGCAAGGTTCGCATTGCATTGTGTATTTTGAGCGCGATGTTTATTTTACCAACGGTTTTCGGTGCAAAGTACGTGCAATCTCTGCACAATATCTGCACAATATCTGTATAATATGGCTTCAAGAAAAGGCAAGCCTTTGGAGCAAGCCTTAGAAGACAAAGGAGGTAAGATGGGATCATTAAATGTATGTGATTTGTATAAAACGGTGGAGTGAATCAACCCCCTTGTAATTTGAGAGAAAGATGCATGAAGAGGCGGCCGAGAGGTTTAAATTTAATAGAACTTCTGGTTTCCACTGGGTACTAGCCTGGGAAACCAGCCGACTCTTATCGCTCCCTACTCGCGAAAGAGACACTAGCATTTACGAGAAATGATAACTTAATTATCAAGTCAAGAATAACTTAACCGTTTGAAAACTTGTCTTGCGTGAATATGCCCGCCACGCGCCAGGAACCCATTGCGTGATAAACAGAAGAGCGAAATTTAGAGTTAGTTTTCTTGGTGTATTAAAGAAACCCGAATTTGTAGGGTTCCCTGAAAGTATACAAACTAAAGCAACACTTAGAATATTTAGAACGAAAATACTCACAAGTACGCCACCTATATATTTAGCGTCTGGGAGGAATCGAAACAAACCCTATATAACCCTGATTAGCACTATTACATGTAAACGCCACGAGGGAGATTTCGCTGCCGATGATCGCTTAGATCGACTTAGAGTTAGAACTTTTATTGCTTTTCTCATTAGCATACACCAATCGTTACTATGTATTGTATTGTATATGATTGTATTCTTAAACACTGCTCACTCAGAAAATGATTTGAAATTCAAATATTCGGGTTTCTTCATATCGTGCTGAGGGATTCTTATCGTGACTCGATTCCTCCGGTGGCGTATTTGTGAGTATTTTTGTTCTAAAAACTTCTAAGTGTCGATTTAGTTTGCACTTGCAGGGAACCCTACAAATTCGGGTTTCTTACACCAGAAAATACCCACTCAGATCTTAATCAAAAAATATTTTTTAACTGTTATAATGCATGAAAATAAATGTATATGTATTGTATTTAGATACACTTCATCTCAATCACATCTTTAAATTTAACAGAAAACCGAAACTGCAGACAAAATTGTGAATGTGCAGAACTCGCCAACAAAAGGCAAAACATTTAACCTCTGGAACCCGGAGTATTAAAAAATCAGCTATCCATGCAATCCATACTTATATAATTATTATAATTTATAGTTGAATGCTTCTGTAGAATTAAGCTTACATTTTTCATATTTTGCACAACCTTAGAACTTGTTCACAAAGTGAGAAAGGTAAGCTTATTTTTGCATGCACTGTTTCATAGGGAAAAAAGGTCAATTTAAAATCTGCAAGTGCTAAACAAATAGAGATTACTTAATAGCACATATGCGGTGTACAGGTTTTTATTCACGAGGTGTGAAGTTTGAGAAAAACGAACGAGTGAGTCTTTTAGCGAGTGAGTTTTCTCAAGCTTCACAGCGAGTGAATAAAACCAGTATGCAAAGTACTTACATTTTTATTTGCTATGCTGTTATCTGTTTATTATGCATCACAGAACAATAAATGATAATATGTTTAATTCTTCAACGGCTCAAACTAGCTAAATGCAGTTGATAATGCATATCGAGTTTTGATAAAAGTGTTTAAAATGTTTTCAGTCAGATTCAATGCAGTCACTATAAGATTCAATCACATAGCGACGACGATGCTTTGTTGACTTTTGAGAAGTAGTCAGCAATGACATCTCTGTGACTTGCTAAGTGTATTTTTGTTATTTTGTTGATCTATAAATTCATCTAAAGAGCAGTCACAAGAAACAAAGCGAGAAGAACCTTCACAACCGTCAGCCATTTTTCAAAAGCAAACCGAGAAGCCATTTGAGTGCCATTCACAGGCACACATGAATCTCATTGGCTGAGTCGCTGTTTTCTTGTTGCTGATTGGTTATATTTTTCACATGTGAAAAAGCTATATGTGATGGCCGGTGATTGGACGTATCACTATAATTTCACAATTGAAAATATAAGATATAGATTTTTACACAGGCTTTATGCAATGAAATTCTCGTAATACAGTATGTATAATAAAGTAAGCTTAATAATAGATAAAGTAAACAATAATAAATAATTTGTTTTTATTTCTCAAAATAGATATAAATCACAAATATTTTCAGCATTAAATTGTAATGAGGAATCCAACTGGCAGGTATAATGGACACAGTGATACTACATTAACATTAGGCTTGCAACCAATGTTTTCTTTTTCAGATGATTGAGCTCATTGGTGGAAATGGGATTTACCTTTATAAGAACCAGCTGCTGTAATCCTGTGGAAACTGATGATCAGAATTAGGACTCAGCAGAATCACATCAGGCCTTATTTAAAGACTGGCTGCAGAATTTAGACCAGGACTCAGAACCTAATTTACACTTGAATTTATTTGAATTATTAAATAGTCATTCAAGATCTATGACATTGGATATATTCGAAAGCAAAAATATCATTTGATTTCATTTGTAAATCTAAGTTGTTTTATATTAAATTTACTGAGTGCACTCTACAAGAACGATCCAATTTAGGACTTAACCATGGATTCTTGCACATATAGAACTGGAGGAGATAAAGTGTATTTTTTTGTTTGTTATAAAATTAATAATAATTAACAACAAACTTGAAAGTATTAAAAAAATGTAAAAATCAAAACTTCAAATTTAGGTGTGTCTTCATTGGGCACATTTTTATACAACTTCAGGTATGATGTCAAATATAACTAAATCAGATTTCTAATACTCATATTGTTAGTGTCTAAACTAATACATTGTCTAAATAAATAATATAGTGAGCTTAACCTAATCTTCTAGCAGACTAGTACACATTTTAGAGAGCTCAAATAATTGTATGTTTTAGGTATGCCAAAACTCTCCAATGGGTATGTTCTTGGTATGTCACTTGTAAGTTTTGAGTATGCTAATAATGCATACTTTAACTATACCCAAGACTGCAACATACCTGAACATACTTTTGAAATATGCGATTGAGGTATATTTTAGGTACTTCACAAATAGTATGTTTTAAGTGTATTGTTGGTATCTAAATTTTGTTCCAAAAATGATACTTTATGGTACTTTTTTGGTATGTCTGAGATACCTGAACCATACCAGTAACATATCTTTGACATACATATATGGAACATCAAATGAAGGTATGTTCTAGGTATGTTATACTTATGCTTTTGGTATGTTGGAATGGGTATATGTTTTTGGTATGTTATTTATATGTTTTGAGTATGGTAAAACATACCTAAAACATAGGTAAAACATATATTTTTTAATACCTGATTGAGGTATGTTTTAGGTACTTCACAAATAGTATGTTTTAGGTATATTGTAGGTATCTAAATGTTGTTCCAAAAATGATACTTTATCCTACTTTTTTGGTATGTCTGAGGTACCTCAAACATACCAGTGACATATCTATGATATACATATGGCACAGCAAATGGAGTATCTTCTAGGTATGCTCTACCTATGTTTCAGGTATGTTACTGATATCTTTTAGCTATGTTCAACTATACTTTTGGCAAACCTTAAGCATACCAAAAACATACCAAAAATTTCGTGTGGGTTGGCATAATCTGAGTTGCACGACGGTATAGAAGACATATCAAAGGTTTTCAACATCAAGGTTGAAACTAATTAGTTTGCCGACAAATTGCGGACGAATTGAAAAGGTTTGGGATGCCAAACGTCTAGTTTCAAACATAAACGAACACGCTTAACGGTATATCATAGCCCTTGGTACAAATTTAATTTTTACTTATATTCATTTCGTGCAGCGCCATGAAGCTAATAAGCAGTCAGTTGACAGACTTGGAAGGAGCTGCAGAATGGCTGTAAAGCAAATCACACCGCTTTGTAGTACAGACCTTAGAGTCGGATTACCATGCAGCGCCGTGAAGCTAACGACAGTCAAATGACAGTGTTTTAAACGGAGCTGCAGAATGGCTGCAACGTGATGCACGCCACTTCTACAGCTGCACGGCGATATTACAGCCCGCTGCAACTTGACTTTCACTGCTAAACAGCGGCAGACAGGATGCAGTTTGGCTGCATTTCCGCTGTGCAGACATTTGAAAGCGCTGTTGCAGCGCTAAACAGCGCTGCCGGTTCCGTACAGGGGTTGTTATGATAAGTGTATGACATCACTTCTGCTGAATAATGAGAATGGCTTCCAGTAATGGTGGACAGGATTTTACCGATAAACTCTCCTAAATTGTGTGGTTTAACTTGCCCATTTGGGAATATTATTTACTATTTCGGATATGTCTAACACTGATTGACCCATTGACACTGATCTTTTACCTGGTGAATAACTCCCAATGACTTGAGCTTTGCTGTCTCAGTGTACAGTTCAGAGATTTCTGTCCTTGAAGCCAATGATTCTGAAGGTGGTTCTTCATCATCTACATTACACAACATTTTTTAAATGATTGAAAACAGGTAAATCACAAAATCACATATTGTCCTTTTGCAACCTTTCACTAGCTAGTAAGGATAAAGACAAATTAGACATTGCACTAGCCCCACAATATTATTGCTGGTTTTTACCGATAAGAAATCAAACTCTATGTAGGAAAAAAAAGTGAGGCTGCATTTCTGGTCGCAGATGCAACCAGATTTCCTGTTTTTGTGACCAAATTACGATTTTCATTCACCAAACTGGTGACCGAAGTCCAAGATAAAATCTTCCTCGAGTTTTTCTTCAGTTATTTTGATCATATCAATGTTTGAAAAAGGGAAAGAAGCAGACTGTCTTCCACAAAATGTTATCAAGCAAGTACTTAGCGATGCCTTTTGGATACAAAACCATACATGTACAATGTATGTTTGTATCCAAATCTCAGTTAATTGTGTGAAATGCTGAAGCCAGGACTTGGGCTACCTGCATTCTTATCGAATAAACATTTTGGAGAAAACGATTGGTGACCAAAGCCTACGATTTGGTGACCAAAATATTTTGGTTAGTCACCAGTTGGCACCATAATGGCAAATTTAATTTTGGACTCTGAGTGTATTGTTAACAGCACTTGCACTGGCTTGTTTCTAAGATTTCAAACATCTCTACCACTAATGGATTTAAAGGTTTTCATGCACAAAGGATTGTGGGTAAAAGTACAAACTGACATCTTTTTCTGTACCGTGGATTATTACCTATCTCTGTTGTGTATGATACGCCACACTCGTCATCAAATTCAAACAGGTTTTCCAGGGCAGTAGAAAATCTCTTGAATGTAGCAGATTCCATCAATGCTGTGTAACAGAAGTAGCTTTCTATTAAAGTTAGTAAAACTTTCTTCTTCATTTACTGTGAATTCAGGTTGAGTGTTTAATGTGTCAAATTTCATGTTCGTTGCAACGGTGGATCAGTCATGTTTCTAGACAAAAATTAACATGTTGCTAATTGCATAAAGTAGACATTTTGCACACTGTCCAATTGTTTCATTTCGTTCAATCTGTCGTAAATCAAGATTCAAGTACCAGTAGGTAGAATGCTTGATCTACTATTGTGGAATAGGATAAAAAAATTTTTGCTTATATACTCATGCTTATACACTTGACATTCATGATATCAGAATGTGTACCACACATTCCACACTTATGCTATTCTTTGCAAGAATAGCATATTAAGTGACTTCTGATCACATCAAAATTCTCCTTTATTTTCTTTTTTCTCTCAGGGAGAATTTAGAACTTGATCACAAGTGATTAATGATGTTCTTGCTACTGATCAAATTCTAAATTCTCCTTTATGTTCTTTGTTTTCTAAGTGAGAATTCAGAACTTCATCACAAGTCACTTATGCTGTTCTTACTACTGATCACATTCTAAAATCTCCTTTATATTCTTTGTTTTCTAAGGGAGAATCTACAACTTGGTCAACTCAAAAGCATTAATAATGCTCCTTTGACCTCTGTGCACAATGTCTATATTACATTTATCTTTCTATATTTATCTGTACTTGCAATTTTTTCCTTTTATATCAATGTTGTAGCTTTGTAACAGAACATGTGCAAAAATTAACTGAACTGAACAAGTCACTTATGCTGTTCTTACTACTGATCACATTCTAAATTCTCCTTATGTTCTTTCTTTTCTAAGGGAGAATTTAGAACTTGAACACAATTAAGTCACTTATAAGGTTCTTAATGGACCTCTTCCATTCATCAGGTACAATTACCTGCCTTTCTACTTTTTCAATTGCCCTATATCATTATGACATCACGGCTTGTTTATGAGGGGGACAGAATCTACATGAACAATAGAATTTTGAACTAAATCTGCTCTACTGAGGAAAATTTAACTTCGAATTGTCTAGTTTCCAGATATCAGCTGTATCAATGTTTTATCCCACAATATTTACCATATTTGGTGGCTGTTACCGCTATTCTACGTTCTACAAAATGCATTTGATAGTGATTTCCTTTGTGTTGTTGCTGTTTTGTCCCCCTCCCCACGACCATGATCCTTAGCGTTCAAACAATAGATTGTGTTTGATTTGACGTCATAATGATATAGGGCAATTGACAGAGCTTTCCAATAAAGAAATGAATGAAATGCAAAAAGGTAACTGTCTTGTGGATCTGGTAAAAATATTTACTTCAGGGACTGGTCAGAACTTAGCAGAAGGGAGAGGGGGGTGGATAAACGGTGAGGGCCATAAATTTTTTGACCCCCCAAATTGAGGGTCATAAAAAATGAGGCACTGAAAATTAGGGGTTATAGGGGGAAAGGGGGCAAAAGGGGGGAGGGTCATAATATTTCATGCCTATTGTAAGGGAGGGGCTATATATTTTTAGACTTCTTGATTTCATTCTCCACTCCCCTCCCCCCCCCCCCCCCCCCCCCCCCCCCCCCCCCCCCCCCCCCCCCCCCCCCCCCCCCCCCCCCCCCCCCCCCCCCCACGTCCAGTCCCTAACTTACATTCAATGTCTGTTGGATCCGGGGACTCCCATGGATTTTGTCTTTCTCTTCTTCTTTGGTTGAACTAGAAATAGGACTTACAGTTAAAACTACCAAGCATGTGCCACATGTGTATGCCAAACATTTTTATGAATTTTTAGAATGTCTAGTTATTTAATGGTAGGGACTTGGTGCAAGGGATTACTTGGAATCATAAATATCTGTGAAGGCTTTTATTCACTGTATGGCGAATGGCTCTTTTTCCTTCATAACTGAATGGTCATTTTGCCAGCATTATTTAAGATCGTCTTTATGTCCATTCATGCAAGCTTGGATCTCCCTTCAGCTAGAAGTAGAATTATATTGTCACCTATTTCAAAAAAGGTCCCGGACAAACGGCAAACAACATTCCCAAACCAAAGTGAATTTTGGTTGTAGCTGAATTTTGTGTGAATTTATTTGGTTTTGGATCAGAAACTTTAAGATGAATATTAATGGCCTCCTGTGAATTTTCAAATTACACTGTAGTTTATCTGATTTGCACAGCTGTATGGTTACCGTAAATGCTTGAAAAAAATGTCTACCATATTTAGGAGGGGCACTACATGTAATTCGAGAGGGGGTGCTTAATTGAAGGGGGGGCCTTATTTAATTTCTCAGATCTTGCCTTTAATTTTGTCTTTATAGCAGCAACAAAACTGTAACAATTAATACCCAAACAAACATAGCAACATCTAACAGCGAGTTAAATACCGTAATCGTTTTCTGTCTGTAAATGATTGATTCAAATGCTGGTTACATTTCTGTAAAGGCATGTAGAAGAAAAGCTGTTCCTTTGTAAAGACATAACATTCATTCCACATTAAAGTTACCGGTAACCAGATACCACATGCACGTTCGGCAGGGTGATGACACATGTATGTGCATGTGCTCTTTTTTTGGGGGGGGGGGGGGGGGGGGGGGCTTATTAACAGATATTGGGCTTTAGGAGGGGCACTAATTAGAGGGGGCACTTATTTGAAGCTGGGCACTAATTTGAGTATTCACGGTATATTACCACAATCAGTTTTGGTCTGGGAATATTGCTTGTCATTTGTCCGGGTCCTTTTTTGAAATAGGTGTATAAATAAGAAAGCTTTTAATTTCTACCTTGTTCTACATCACTTTCCTGATCCTTGATACTGTCCTCACTACACCTTCTCCTCTTCTTTTTAGCGACACACTCACTGTTGCCTGGTATTACAGCCCTGACGCTATGCGTCTCAAACTCTTTTGAGCCCCTTCTTTCCCTGATCTTTGTAATAACCAGCTTTGGAATACAGAGTTGTAATTCCTTGAGAGGTGTACACATAGTTGATGGAATTCTTGTTGGAATAGCTAATGTTTTCTCCACATTTATAACCTCCACTGATTCATTTAAATCAATCATGTCAGGTATTGCATTTCTGCTACTTTGCACAGGGTGCTGATCTGAAACAGAACTTAAATTTGTCCAAGCATCACTATTAGCATTAGTGTCCTTCTCTCTGATAACAGTTGTAGTAGCAATTTCTTTATCCATTAAAATTTCAGGCTCCACACGTATTTCATTATTTGAGGTATGGTTCCTCTACAGATTTCTGGCTTGATGACCTAGATCTTCTTTTGGAAACAGGTTTAGAAACCCCTTCACTGATTGTCTCTACAGTCATACTTGTCTGTTGTTGTTGAGAAGGAATATTGTCTTGGTATTCAGGGTTATCATCTAGTGAATGCACACCAAACTTACTGTTCAAATCAATAATTTCCACTGCAGGAGGTTTACTTCTAGACCTTCTTTCCCGAGTAGATTCAGAAAAACTAGTTGAAGCAGATTCGCTTATAGATTGTACAGGCTTCTGAATGGGGGTGTGCGACCCCTTGGTGTCCAGTTCTGCATTGTAGTTAAATGTAGTGTATTTTCTAATGAACTAGTAGGCAAAGAAAAGCCATTCCTCGATGCCAGTGCTTCTAGAGCAGAAATGCTATTGTAGCTAGATTGTTCCTGTGTGTTGGAGGGATGTGCAGTTTGGTGCATGTACTCAATATTCTCTGATAGATTTCTTCGGATGGATGGATCCATCTGCCTTGACCTGGGTGCTGCTCGAGGCAATGTTTGGGAAACAGCTTTGAATAAAAATTAAGTAATCAACCATTCAAAACATTGCATTCAAACTATTACAAATACAGGAGAACTTTAAACGCTAAGTCACCAGAACAAAACCTGTTTTAGTTTTGAAGGTACAAAGATGAGCTGCAGGACTAAACAATGACTACTATAATTATACACAAAACAGGTAAAGTACTGTAAATAGGCCACACCCTAAATTTAGATCACTTTTATTGGGGGGGGGGGAGTTAGAAGGCTCATAAATGCTTGTACTTGAAGCAAAACTTCTTCGGAAGAGATGGTTGTCATTCCAAGTCACGCCAACTGCTTTCACAATTAACTTTGAATATGATTACAACTTGCCTCATCATTTCTTTTAACCTGCTGTCCTTAAATCACTCTAGAATTCTTCTGATTTTATTCCCCCATTAACAAAACAATTTTCAAGTAACCTCAATTATATAAGTACAAGCGATAGCAAGGTTTTCTGGAAGAACTAATATCAGGGCTTGTGATATGCTGGTGCGATTCTGCACAATCGGTGTCAAGGAGGATTGGAAGGCCTTCCCACAATCCTTTGCGTAGCAACTATATTATCAATTTTCCCGGTCACGTGAGCAATTCATTCTGCGTTGAATTTCGTGGAGATCGGACCTCAGCAGCACAATTTTATTACAAAGCATCTCAAAACCAAAGTTTTTCCTGGGATTTTGACGTATGTTTTAGGCTAGCTTTGACTTCCCCGTATTTCTGGCCATTATTTTACAATGAAAGCGTACGAAAAAATGGTAAATGTATCGGTACAGGATATGACAGTACACAACAGTAGGGTAACTCCTTTGTATTTGAATTGCTTCCGTACAAGCGAATACCGGTAGCTCTGTCACCACAACTAGACTGTGAACCGGAAAGCATGGTCCCTGCATTCACGCGTGACTGGTGCTGACGTCACCGGAAGTACATATCGTCACATCTCCCTTTTTTACAAAAGAAATGAAAGCTACAATAATTAATGAAGTAATTAATGAACTACAAAAAAAATGTCTGTGTCCTTGTTCTAAACAAATCTAATATTTAAATCAAATTGTCAAATCCAGTTCAGGTTTCTAGAGCAATAAACTTAACATGCTCTTAGGTCAGATAGTCCTGCAGATGTTTAGGTCTCTGAACAGCACGTCCACTCCTTGTCTTTGTTACCACTTCCTTGGTAGTCTGTTTAATAGGTTGTTCTTTCTTTGGAGAACTTCTATTTGGTAGACTGTTTGTTGAAGTCTCTACCTCTTTTGTGGATGTTGCTGGTTTGCACTGCTTTGGAGTTGATGGCTCTAACTTGTGCTGACTATGTGTTGGTAATGACACAGGCTTGATAGGCTGAGCATTTGTACTTGGAGTCCTCTGTTAGGAGTGGTGGTCGTCTCTCTGTTTGTTGTTGCTCAGCTGGTTCCTCTGTGTGTCTCAGGTGTTTTCGGTTGCGACGAAATACTCGACCATCCTCAGTCCTCACCTGGTATGACCTAATGTCAACTTTGCCCTCTACTCTTGCCCTTGTCCACTGCTTGTGCTTTTCTGTTGGTTTAAGAGGCTTTATCCTCACTATGTCTCCAACCTTAAGTTCACTCAGCTCTCTAGTGCCTGTGTTGAAGTATAAGGCTTGCTTGGCCTTCTGTAGCTTGAGTTTTTGAGTGGTATTGTTAGGCACTTCAGGTTTCAGTAGACTGTTAGCTGTTGGTAGCAGAGTTCTGGTTTTGCGATTGAAAAGCCGTTGGGCAGGTAAACTTCCTAGTCCCTCACTAGGAGTATTGCGCCAGTCCAATATAGACAGGTATGGGTCTCTCCCAGACTCTGCAGCCTTTTGCATTAACTTCTTGGCAGTCTTTACTGCACTTTCTACCTTTCCATTTGACTGGGGATACCCAGGTGAGCTTGTAATGTGTTCAAAACCATAAGCTATGGAAAACTCCTTAAATACTTGTGAATTGTATGGGGGTCCATTGTCTGAAATGAACTGGTTTGGAAGTCCATGTCTTGCAAGATGTTGTTTCAGCTTTCTAATGACTTCCGGACTTGTTTTGGATCTTAACCGGTCTACTTCAAAGAAACTGGAGAAGTAATCTACTGTTATGAGATAATCTCTCCCATCTAGCTCGAACAAGTCACATCCAATCTTTTCCCACGGTCTCGATGGGATATCATGGCTGATAAGTGGTTCTTTAGCTTGTTCTTGTGGGTGGGCACAGCATATCTGACACTTAGAGATCTGCTCTGCTATGTCTTTGTTCATTCCTGGCCAGTATACCGTCTCTCTGGCCCGGCGTAAGCAGCCTTGTATGCCTATGTGGCTTGAATGTATTCTGGTTTGGATGTTGGATCTGATACTCAGCGGTATAACCAAGCGTTCTCCTTTGAACACTAGACCATTCTGGAGCGATAGCTCATCTCTAAATGGAAAATACTCTCTAAGATCCTCAGGAACATTGTCCTTTGTCTCAGGCCAACCCTGTCGTATGATTGTCTTAAGTCTCTCCATTTTAACATCTACTTCTGTCGCTTGCTTGATTAGTGTCAGAGTGTCTTCAGAAACTGGCAGGAAGTCAACCATGTCAATGCTTTCTACATCCCTTTCAGCTTCGCTTCGGTCATCCTCCAGTATCAAGACCTCGCTGTGGTCCTTGTGTTTGACACTGTCTGATAGATAGGCTCGGCTGAGCGTATCAGCTAAATACATGTGCTCTCCTTTCTTGTACACTACTTCTAAGTCAAACTTTTGTAGTCGGAGTATCATCCGTTGTAGTCGTTTGGGTGCACTCAGTAGACTCTTCTTCATGATGCTTTCGAGAGGCTTGTGGTCTGTCTCAACTTTGGCTTTACGTCCATAGACATACTGCTCAAACTTCCCTGTCCCAAACACGATTGCAAGCATTTCCTTCTCGATTTGTGCATAGTTTATCTCGGTGGGAGTCAGTGATCTGGATGCATATGCGATGGATGCATCACACTGAAGTACAGGCACTATTGCAGGATTGAAGTACTTCAACACCGGTGCTTCGGACAGAATCTTCTTTGTTTCTTCGAAAGCTAAGCCATGAACATTTTCATCCCATAGGAATTCATTTTCCTTCTTTATGAGATCTCTTAGTGGTGTTGTAACTTCAGACAACCTGGGAGCAAACCGTTGGACATAATTTGTCATTCCAAGGAGTCGTTGTATTCCCTGTTTGTCTGTTGGTGTTGGCATCTCTGCTATTGCCTTTACTTTGTTTGGATCTAGTTTGAGTCCCTCTGCCGAGATCTGGTGGCCCATATACTGGACTTCCTTTAGTCGTAACTGCATCTTTCCTGCGTTTAGCTTTATGCCCTTGTTGCGACATCTTTCTAGCAGATGTTTTAGCTTTTTGTCATGATCCTCGATAGCTTCCTCGTCTGTATCACCGGCTCCATACACTAGTATATCATCAGCGACTGCTTTACAGCCTTGTAACCCCTCCAGCGCTGTATCAAGGCGGCGCTGAAACTCCTCGGGTGCTGGAGAGATGCCGAAGGGCATCCGTAACCATCGGTATCTGTTACATAGCTGCTCTGTTCGTCAAGCTGTACATGCCAGAACCCATTCTTGGCATCCAATACCGAGAAGCATCTCGCTTTAGACAGTTCTGGTAGGATATCTTCGATTGTTGGCAACGGGTAGTGGTTTCGCTTTAAGGCTCCGTTCAGTGGCTTTGGATCAATACAGAGTCTTATTCTTCCATCTTTCTTCATGGTAACTACTGTTGCCGATATCCAGTCCATGGGTACATCAACAGGGGTGATTACACTAAGCTCTGTTAAGCGATCTAGTTCTTCTTTTAGTTTTTCCTTAACAGCTAAGGGTACCTTCCTTGTGGGAAGCTGTACTGGTGGGACTGAAGGGTCAATCTGGAGGTGTAAGTCACCTTCCAGTTTGCCTTCCCCTCTGAATACATCTGAGTATTTCTTATTTATCTGGGTCTTATTTAGTCCACTAAGACTTTCACTATCTGGTACATTCATTACAGGTGTTTCTACTGTCTGAATGTTTTTCTTGTTTACCGTGATGAGCTGCATTTGTTGACTAGCTCTAGCACCTAGTAGTGATTTACATTTACCACTGACTATCATGAACTCTATGCTATACCCTTTCTTATTCTTAGGGTTAACTACTCTTATTCTCTTCTTGCCTAATGGTTTCTCTTCAGCCTTATTATACACGACTAATGTTGCATCTGTACTCTCCAAGTGCTTAATACTTTCGTCTCCATAAACCCGTTTGTAGGTTTCTTCGGATATCACGTTGACTGTTGCTCCGCTGTCAAGTTGGAACTTTTCTTTGCGACCGTTCAATACCATAGTTGCAAAGAGTCTCTCTGCGTGCTTGTGGTTCTCCACAACACTAACTTCTCGGACATCAACATAGGCCAGATACTCATCTGAATACTCGTCTGAATACTCGTCTGAGTCCTCGTCTGATTCTCTGTAAAGTGCCTTCACTGGTTTTCTGCTGGGCCCCTTGGTCTGAGGTTTGCACATTTTTGCAAAGTGGTTCTGTTTACCACATTTAGTACAAGATTTTCCCCAGGCTGGGCACTGTAGCTTGTCCCAGGGGTGTTTCTTTCCACAGAATTTACACTGTAATTCTTGTTTAGCACTGGGATCCTTTGTGCTCTTTTTACCCTTTGGTTGTTGTTTACGTGATTTTCTCTGCACTGATTTGACCTCCTCTTGGTTCATTTTTTTCAGCTGTTGGGAAGTTGTTTCATAGGATCTACAGATATTGATACACTCTTTCAGGGTGAGCTTGGGCTGCTGTAGCAGCCTTTTTCTTGTAGCTGTATCTCGTACTCCAACTACAATCCTGTCCCTGATTAGACTTTCTTCTAGTGCACCAAAGTTACAGGTTTTGCTTAGTTTCTTAAGGGTCATTAGATATTCATCTAAGGTTTCACTTGGCTCCTGATCCCTTTTATTAAAACAATACCGTTCATAGGTCTCGTTTGTCTCCCCTATGCAGTGTTTCTGCAATTTATCCACAACAATGTCTATATCTTTCTTCTGATCATCATTGTCGAAGTCTAAGCTCTCATACACATCTAATGCATCTGATCCGATGCAAGATAACAACGTGGCAGTTCTAAGTGCTTTATTTTGATTCGGGTTTTCTGGATCTTTAAGGCGCGCTGCCACTTCATAATTCTCCCAAGCTCTAATAAATTTCTTCCAGTTTAGGGCTAGATTTCCTTTGAGCTCTAGTTTAGATGGTAATGGAATGTTTATCGGGATTTGTATGAATTTTGCCGCTGTCTGGGCTTGTTGTGCTGCCAGGGCTTGTTGTGCTGCCTGGGCTTGTTGTGCTGCCTGTGGCTGTGGCAGATTTTCTCCTTCGTGATCTGACATATTTTATTCTTTGGGCGCTTTCTTCGCTTTCTTTTCAAGCTCGCTTCTACAACTGCGACAAAACTATTGGTAGTGCCTCCACTCACCGTTTTCCTGATGTTTTGTGTAGTTATTCTCGTATTTTCTACCTCTTTGGCGTCTTCAGTTTCACTTTTTTCTCGACCATGTGCTCTCGTATGAAGATCGCACTCGGTGGATTTGCCGTCAGTTTCCCAAAGTTTCTTCCTTTTAATGTCCAGCAGAGGCTTCCTAATTAACTTCTGACACCATGTATCGGTACAGGATATGACAGTACACAACAGTAGGGTAACTCCTTTGTATTTGAATTGCTTCCGTACAAGCGAATACCGGTAGCTCTGTCACCACAACTAGACTGTGAACCGGAAAGCATGGTCCCTGCATTCACGCGTGACTGGTGCTGACGTCACCGGAAGTACATATCGTCACAGTAAAATTAAGTGAAAATTAAGTTTTCAATTTTAGAGGTTCGCGCGCGCTGCTGATGCAATCTGATCACGCCATTTTCGAACAATGAGCGCGCGCTCAAAGCTGCTTTTGTGTGAGCGTGCAACTAAATAAACCAAAGTATTACTTATTTCTGCCCCTCATCTTTTCAGGTAATCATAATCGTTTTTAAGTAAAATGATTAACAAAGAATCGTCTGGTTTTTTTTGGTATAATTAACAATAAACACCACTCGTACTGTTCGCGAAATACTTCACGAAAGATCGGTGTGAGTACTGTATATCCAGTGAGCGCGACATTTTGTGAATGGTATCGAAACACCATAAATACGCATTTTCAACGGCTTTGTAAACCTCTTAAACCTGGAGCCCTTTGCACAAATTAGACACTTAATTTACTTATGTCACTGCTCATGATAATTTCCAGGTAAGGTTAGTTGTCTAAAAGGTTTGTAGTTAATTTCTTTCAGGGTAAGATTTACGACTTGAGTTCGTGGGAAATTTCTCCCAAACAACCTCTCGAGAAATTAAGTGTCCAATAAATATGCTCAGATTGTTTGAAAAGTTCAAAATTTGAAGATGTTTAGAGAGTAGTAAAGTTAGAAAGAATATTTCTGACTTTGATGAATCCATCTCTAGTTTCCAAGATGGCAGACACGGACTTGTACTCATAGATTACTTGTATAATAGTTTTGTCAGAAAACCTTCTTTTCTCTTGTGATTAAAGGAATGAGGTACCTTGAAAATGTTGCTATTTAACGATGAATGAAAAAGAAGAATTCTGGAGTGATTTAGACTGCAAGTTAATATAATTATACACAAGAAATCATGAGGCAAGGGACCTGGCACGAGTGTTTTCTTCGGTACTTCATGATAATATGCTTGTACCTGCACATAAGCCACACTCCCAACTCTGGCCATTGATTTTGTCCAAAAAAGTGTGGCCTATACATGGCTGTTTGTATGGTAATGTGACATTGAAAACAATATATTAGCTACATCAGGGCTAATTACACTAATTATACAGTCTGCTAGCCTAATTTGATTATTGGTAGGCAATTTTGTATTTCCACTAGCCACTTTGGCGAATACAAGTTCTGTGTACAAAAGCCCAAGTTATTCACTTAGTTCTAAAAAAATTCTGAAATGCCTAGGAAAATAAAACATTGCATTGTCGTAAGAACACACATGACACCAGCTATTAGGATACAATTGATATCAAAATACTGGTGTCAAGCCTTCTGCTATGATTAACCTCTGTGAATATATTAATTAATTATAATAAATCTGGATAGAGAATAGAGGTAGTGAAACACATACATGTACATATGGTTGTTGTTGGACATGTACTGATTGTATATGAATGGCAAACTATTAATTTTAGAAACACTTACATTGACTTGGTGGGATCGTAGGATGCTGTAGCTGCACAGTTTGTGACACATTCTGTCTCATTCTTCTTGTTTTAACTGGTGAGAATGTCTGAGGAGTGATATTTCCTTGGGCTGGAGACATGTGACCAAGTGGTGATATTGTATTAACAAATGGTCCTGGAATATTATAACACTGACATAAGCTTGGTTATTTCACATTACACAAATTAAAGTACATGTACCACAATGTTTCTTGCTACAAAATTATGAAGCATGATGCATTCTAAACCCAGAAAATGTGTACCACATGATTGACAGTACACAAATGTGTCACAATCTTACTGAAGTTGTGAAATTCGTTCAAGGCTTCCAACATTTCCATAAAAGCCAGCCTTTTTCGGTGAATTACACTGCATATACCTCCTCTATTGCACTATAATTCTAGTATGCATACAGCAACTATTTATGCCTATCTTCCCCAACTGTACCTTCAAATTTAATGAAAACACCTAGGCAAGAGCTTTTTTCTGGGTGTATTGTTCTACTCTTGTTAGGCCTGTTAGCGCTGTGAGGCCAGTGATGGCTCTGTTAGGCCTGTCCAGGGGTTTCAATAACTTTTTAGACAACTGGCGGTCCTGACGTTAGAGGCGGTGGTTTACCTAGTAAACTTTACTCAACACTTAACAAAAAAATGCAACGATCGTGTGAAGTAGGCGGGGGAAAGAAGCAAAGTAACCGGCAGTTTATCGCCGGTAGCCGCCTTCTATTGAAACCCCTGCCTGTCAGCAGAATAGCCTGTCAGATAACTTAAAATGCTTCAGCAGTGAACTGGTTGAGGAAATTGGTGTTTACTACTTAGCAATGTTAGCGTGCCTAACAAATTTCGCGAAACTCATAAACAAATCCTATAATGCAACAGGTATAGTTTGGGGTGCAGCTTATGTGAGTTTTTCCCTTAGAATTGTTTGGAAATCCAGTTTCTGTTTGACAGGCAAAAGTTAGGGCTGCAGCTTATACGTAATGTGCAGCTTATGTCACTGTGAGTCAGGAAATACGATAATTGAGCAAATTTCCTTGCCAGAACCCTGCTATTGATATTAGGCCTGCCCTCATATATATGACTTGTTATATGGGAATTTTTTAAACATATTTCTTTCTATAAATCCTGATAATATTTAGATTAATTATGCAAAAAAGGTTTGTTTTTGTTTGAATCCTAGATTGTCTGCAACTACATGTAGTTAAGGTATGGCAAAAGGTTCACGAGGTCACTTGGGGAAAAAAATCGTGTAGCGTCAATATTTACGCTACAAAGACATACTATATATCAATTTAAAGCTCAAAGATTGAAGAATAAATATGAATGTTTAAATTTACTATTTAAAAAAATCTCTCAATGATGTATTTTTTTATTTAAAAAGCTACCTTTCACACTATCGTAACTTCAAATCCGGTAATGTTTAATGAATGACAACTAAATTCTTTGTTTTCGAATCTCAGGTAAATTGTCCCAAAAAGTGTGTCAGCGATTTTTCATACGTTGCGTATTACAAGAATTATCCGTAGGTAAAGTTGGAGTAAGTTTTTTCATGCTAGCAAAACGCAAACTACATAATAATTACGAAATGAAACAAAATTTTGCAAAACGCTGGCACACTGGGGAAAATTTGGGTTTAATCGAACAAAACATTCTCGAGTTTTGATACGCCAAAGTTGTATTTTTTGCATTAAAACACACACGGAGAAACGAGGGATTTTAGTTTTCTGACCATTTCACGGTTGAGTAAAAAGCCCCGCCTCCAAAGATAATCTTATTATATTCAGCCAATTGAAATACAGTATTAGGCTGACAGGCGGGACAGGCGGAGTTGTGAATGATCTGCTGTGACAGCTTTCGCGGTAATCTTCAAGGAGGTTCATTTTACACTCGAGACTGGTCACAGAGGTCGTAAAGCTCGTGGGAAAAACACAAGGTCAAATAAATATGAAGGCCAACCGCAAGTTACTGTAAATGATGCTATTATCAACGCCATCATGCTAAAGGAGATAAACAGTTCTGGTTAAGTCGAACACAAGTTATATTCATTCAAACGGCGCAACTTCTTGCTAAACATCATAAACAAATCGCAGGCTTCATATTGCATATTATTTTTATACTCTGGAGCGGTAAAGATCATGCTGAATCTACCTTCTCTTGACTGCCTTGTAATTGATAAACATATCTGACTCCTTTTCTAGGTATCAGGGCGATCACTTCACAGATAATTTGGTTGCAAGCATAGAAAACCGTAAAAACCGGCAAACAGCAGCTTGATCTAATGCCCGACTCAATTACAGTCAAGGAATTCGAAGTTCGCGGGTGAACTTCATCACTGCTAGTCCGAAGCTTCCTAGAAGTGATGCTTTTTGGCCCGGGCTCATTCGTTTCAGTCAACAGATCTTCTTCGCTTGGCCATTGTTTTTGTTTGAACCACGAGCCTTTATCGCTCGACGCTAAACTTGCCTTCTTACTCTTAGTCGGCCTAAATTTACCTGTTTTCAACTTCTTCTTCTTCTTCGAAGATACCCAAGAATAGCCTCTATTAAGTTTCGACGACATAATTTTAGATAGAATGCAATTCAAGAAAAACAAACGAAAACGAAGCGTAGCGTACTATAAAGACGAGCGTAGCGTACTATAAAAGACGATTGTTGTTTTAGTTTGTTCGCGTGCCGCTTTCACGTAGCTGTCAGCGTCTGTCAATCATGTTTCGCGCGTCACTTTTCGCGGGAAATTAAAACATGTTTTTTCGGGGCGTTAAAAAGGAATTTTAGTTTGGATTTTTTTGCTATAATAAAGCTAAGACCTAAAGCATTTAAAATATGGGAAAAATTTTTTTTGGGGAAGTTTTACCTGTGAACCTTTTGCCATACCTTAAAGTTGGCTAAAAAAGGTGAAAAGTGGCCTGGCTCTTTTCAGGACTAAGTGGCAGTACACTAATTAGAAGCATGGGTTTGATGTAAGATAAGGAATCCACAACAACAGAACCTACAACAAGCACAAGTGAACAATGGCTTTTTGCCTGATCGTACATCACTCGATCAAGACCCCAAACTGCCTGGTTGTGAAACAAATTGTCAGGATTTTAATTACAATTTAAAAATCAGATATTATACCGTTTCCTTTTTCATTTGTCCTCAATTTTCATCTACGTAGACTTTGAAAAGAAATGAAACTAAAATGCACTTAGGAGCACTTTAATGTTGAAACTTCTTAACACAACAGAATACAAGGGTACAGCATCTACACACATGAACATGACCTGACCTTGGTGCCCTGGGCTGACAACATTAGCTGGCACTCCCCTGTGTGGGGAGAAAGCCTGGGGTACTTGGCTGTACCCTTGCTGTGGACTTTTCACTCCCGGTGGACTATTATGCATGGCCTGGTTATATGGGGAGTGAGCCTGCACAATACCAGGTGGTGATCCAGCATACATGGGTGATCCCTGCATAGGCATCGGCTGGTGAGGTGACAATTGTGGAGACACTGGAGGGTGACACAGTGCAGGAATACCTAGAAAATAAATACCATCTACATTGTATAGAGTACCGAATTGGTGACGTACTCATGAATAAATAAATTTCACTTTAAGAACATTTGACCACAGCTCCAGAGAGAACATGATAAAAGAACTTTACATACCAAAAATGACTCAGGTGAATACGATGAAAAGCAGCCGAAATATAAAATATTTGCTTGCGAATAGGAAATTTATGCCTTCCTCCTTCTGATTGTAATTATTAAATGCTTGGTATTTCATACACAATGCAATGTTGTAGGCTTCTTGGGATTACAAGTGTCATTATAATTGACCACCCTATATGGGTTACAGAATGATCATATGACCTTTGGTGGTTGTTTGTCAGTCATTCTCTTTGATTTCTCATTGAGAGGACGTGTGAAACTAATTTTAACAAGGTAAGACAATTTTACGTTTATTTCACACTCCCCTGTTGTGTATCATTATTCGTATGAGGGACAATACAACTTTATAATTAAGTCTATCTTATTTTCGTCGAGATTTTTCATCATTAATTGCGATATTTTGATTCGGTTCCGCGATCAAGGATTTCGTTTGCTTGATGCGAGAGCGATTTTCAGTTAGCGTGATTGCCGTTTGCGAAGTGCTCCCGCGTGGCACTCCCCAAGACCATGCGTTCTTCTCAAATTTCAATGCCCGTGCCGACATGCTAAATCATTATCTTAATGTTGTGCTGGAGCCTCTGCCTAATGTTTTCTGGTGGTCCCATAAAAAGATCAATGATCTTTCCCAAGGTTTCCTGTTAAAAGATGGTGTTCACCTGAATCAATCGGGTCAATATCACTTATATCGTAGCTATAGGGGAGCCATCTTAAAAGCATTGTGCATGCTTTAAATAACACGGAGTCGTGCTTAAAATTCCTTTAGTACAAGGCAGTTCAGTGTGTTGTCCCTTATCTCATTCGTATTCATTCATTGATCGTTAATGTGTGTTATATTATGTATTGGGGAATTCGTTCTCCAGAGGGTACGATCCTCGAATTATTTTGTATTGGGGAATTTGTTCTCCAGAGGGTACGATCCTCAAATTATTATGTTTTTGGGAATTCGTTCGCCAGAGAGTACGATCCTCGAATTATTCTTTATTGTGGCACATACATAGGGACTTGCTGGTGCGGCAGACTTTATGTCTGCCATGGTTTGGACCTGCCATTTTTTTCTTCTATTCTGCCAACAACAATCACTCCATTGTTCATCAATTGTTATTCATGGGCTATGTTTCTGCCTTTTTTCGGGATATTTTTGTGTTGCAGCATGCCTCCTAAGCGATCCCAATGGCTGAAGCGCCTATCTGTTAGGGCCACAGAGGCACTGGTGGCAAGGCCAATTCGAAGTGTACGGTGTGCCACACCAGCTCCTGTACCAGCATCAATACCCGCACAGTCCACTATTCCATCAGTGGAATCAGTTGTCGAGCCTCCGCCACCCACCTCAGCCCCAGCATTCTCCTTTCCTCCAGGCTTCTTCGACCGCCTGGTCACCACAGTTACGGAGGAAGTGGCAAAGAGACTTGCACCGCCAGTCACCAATTCTTCTGGTTCATTATGTACCATGTACCTCAACAGGAGCTGCTTCTCTGCCTCTTCCCTCTATCAGTCCAGAGGCTGATGCAGAAGCTATAGCTATCCCGGATGTCCCCCTCGGGGCTTTGTCAACTACCCTCCCAGGGACATGTGCAGCATCTATTGTACAAGGGTCTGTAGATGCTGCACATTTTGCCCTGTCAGGTGAGCACATTGCTAAACCCACACAGCTATTCCATTCAGTTAGATTGCCCATAGCTGGTGCCAGGATATCCTCAAAACTCCGGGCAAAGATATGGAACGGTGATTACAATGAGTTTGGCTCTCTTTTGGAAAATCCTATGCTGGATGAAAAATTCCAGATTTGCATTAGCAACACCAAAGGGGGCAATGCACCATGTCTCTCACTGGAACCATCCAGCAGGCCTAAAAAGATTAGTACAATTGATGTTTGGATGGCCGCCTTCTATATCTTTGTCGGAGTTTACACCTCCAAATATCCTAACGAGGCACCAGCCCTCATGAAATATGGTGATATTATTAGGGACTTAGCCATCAGGGGACAAAATTGGCATTTTTATGATGATAACTTTCGTTTTTTAAAGCAGACTTGTGCCAGTGCCTTACCCTGGGGGATATACATGGTGAACTGTGGCTTCGGTCTAAGTATCCACAGATTCATAGCCCCCAGTTTAACCGCAATCTGGGGCCCATGCAGTCAGGCAATGCTAACCCTAACAGATTAGGTCGCCCTGCTGCACCCTCGGGCATTATATTGAGCTAGTAAGCTATGACAATATTATATAATTTATAGTGAATGGTTAGCAAGGGCAACCATTCTATTAGCTATCGGCTATTAACAATTTTATTTGTATTGCAGTATCCCTTAATTTACTAAATGGTTAGCAAGGGCAACCATTTTATTAGGCCAGTAGCAATTATATTATCATCCATTTTATACTGAATGGTTAGCAAGGGCAACCATTCTATTAGGCCAGTAGCAATTATATTATCATCCATTTGATAGTGAATGGTTAGCAAGGACAACCATTCTATTAGCTATCGGCTATTAACAATTTTATTTGTATTGCAGTATCCCTTAATTTACTAAATGGTTAGCAAGGGCAACCATTCTATTAGGCCAGTAGCAATTAGATTATCATCTATTTTATACTGAATGGTTACCAAGGGCAACCATTCTATTAGGCCAGTAACAATCAGTATTCTATTGTTTATTTTATACTAAATGGTTGGCAGGGGCAACCATTAGGCCATTATTATTATATTATCAACATGATGAGACATTTGTCAGTGCTGCATTCGCCTGGGGTGGGGCAGCATCACTTCTTTCATCGCGATGCTTTTGGCGTTTTCTTTGCCCTCACCTTTACTGGGCAAAAAATTGATTAGATCAACATTTGTAAATAAGTAACTAATTACTATTGAAATGAATATTTTTTATTAAAAGCGGCTATGGGCTTTGGCTCATAGCCATATTTCTCCAAATCATGCCTGTATGCGAGTTATAGTATCTTGCCCAGCAAACAAGCTCAGTGAATGCAGCACTTTGGGTATTACACCTTCAAGGAAGGGGGAAGGCATAAATAGGCATTGGAATATATAATTTTCTTTAACAAATCACTGTATTTTTGTCCTGGCTCCTAAGTTTATGAGGCAGGGCAAAAATACAGTGATTTGTTAAAGAAAATTAATGCCGATATCTTGGCCGCTTTTCATCGTATTCACCTCACTTTTGGTATGTAATGTTCTTTTATATTGCTCTTTCCAAATCGCCACTTCGGTACTCTATTACTCACAGTTGAATCCTGCTTTATTTAAGAAATAGAAAACAGTTTCCATGTTTACCAGTATATAATATTATTAGCAGTTCTTCTCTTCTGGCCCAAGCACAGGCCCCAGTGGCGTGTGAGAAAACATTTTCCACTTACATGTACATGTATTTCGTTCCTCAGCCAGTGGAAAATCAAACTTAATGTTAATTAGCATAATTCAGTTAAAAAGGTGGGACAAAATAGTCATCAGCCAGAGTGTGGCAACCCCAGTTACCTAACAATTCCTCAAGTATTTCCTGAGTAGCATCGTTTTCTTGACCAAACACATCAGGGGCTTGTGTCAACAATGTTTGTAGCAGGACTGATGATTCCTCCATCGATAATGGTGTATCTCCAACTTTAAATTCATCATTTAGGACCCTAATAAGAAACATTAACAATGTAACATAAATTTGTCATGTCTTGGATACTGGAGTCTCAATGGTATCACTCGAAATTCATGGTTGCTACATCACAATACTGTAACTCACTAAATGAGTTGTTTTAAAAATTGTGAGTAAAAAATATAACCATTTGCTTTTTCTGCAAGTCTACATTTTACTGCAGCAGCACTATGGAATACATAATTTTAAAGCTAGTTTGAACCTTGATTTCCAAAACAAGAATGTGACTTCTCAAGATCAACATCAGTACATTATGTTGAAATGGTCAGTTTCATTACCAGTAATATATATATTTAGGTAAGCCTAAATGTATAGCTCCCAATTACTTGAACTGAGATAACAATCCCAAAAAAAACGATAAATTATGCAAGGAAAACAAAGATAAAACACACCAAAATAACTGGTACAATCAAGGGAAATCAGTGCAAAAGTTTAGAAGAAAAGAGAAGATAATGGAATATGAAAACAAAAACCAGCTACTGGTTGAGATTCTGGGATGCCTGGTTTCAACAGACTGTGCACACGCAGGTGCAGGACTCTTTCAGGCACGTGTTGCTCGCCTCTCATCGGTGTTCGGGAACTGGAAGTCAGTCAATACTTGCTTTCATCCTATACCTATGGTGGCTTGTGTGGGAGCTCCACTATTGTGCATTTCACTGGGTCGTATAACTCATATGACCACTAATAAATTGCGGATGTTAGGCAAGTTAATTATGTTCTACTTTGGACATTTTAGCTTGCTGCTTTTTTCATATAGTTTGTAGGTTCCAAACAAACTTCTGGGTTTAAAAATTACATTTGAATTGACACATAATAAAATTAATATCTTTTTCAATTTGTTTGCTTACTCCATTATCATAGCCCGTGTGCTCTGTAAGGGCCATGAAACAGAAGAAACTAGGTACATAACTTATGGTCTACAGCTCACACTGAAAAAATCAACACCAGTTTTATTTTATTTCATTAAATTTTAGTCTAAATATTTCCCATGTGTTCCCTTAGTCATTTTGTGCAATTAAAAATACATTTAGAGAGCGCAAACATTATTTTTGTGTGTCGAAGTCAGGCATTATTGTCAAAATCATGCAACAATTTTTATGCAGTTAAAGATATGTTAATCACATGCATGATGTCAATGATGTGGTATGAATATTTATATTCACAAAAGTAAAAATATGACCGATGGCAAGGCTTCTTTGAGAAAATATGACAGATGACAAGGCTCCTCAAGTAAGACATATTTAGAATGCGAATTAGACAAAAAAACACTGTATTTTGTATTATTTACAAAGACAAATAATTATAGATGTGTAAACCACTTGATGCCATGCATGTAAATAGCATGTCTTTTAACTACAGCATAAAATTTGTCACACGATTTTGGCGATTATGCCTGACTTCAACACAAAAAAATATTTTCGCACTCTCAAAATTTATTTGTCATAATTATTGCACAAGACTAAAATTTCAAAAATAAAATAAAAAACAGCTCGATTTTTTTTCACTTTACAAGCACTTTAATAAGAGATTTACATGTCGTTTATGCACTAATTGATATTATTGAAACCCAGGAAATGGTGGGGTTTGATTGTCAGAGAAAAAACCTTCAAAATAAAGCCTACTTTGACCTGTTTTATCCTGGCAATTTAAAAAAATACATTCATCATCAGCTGACTTAAGTCCTTATTAAAGTCTAAAGTGAAAACTGTTAAAATTCGCATGGTCAGATTTTTTCTTTCTGTATAAATTAATTGTACTTAATTAAATACAATATTTTAAAAGGAAATTTGCATTTGTAACTTATAAGGCCATTTCATAAGTCATTTTAAATGCAAAAGAGAAATGCAGGGAATCGTCAACAATTCACCTCAGGTGCAAGAAAACAACATATTTATTTAGTAAGGACACGGTAATAATAAATGACACGAAGCCAGAATAAAAACTATGATTTTGATCTTTGCAGTTATTCAGGTAATAACACAGCTAATATTAATTAAAAGAAACAAACTACATTCAGATTGACAAATACTTCACTTTACGCCACTTACAATTGATCGTTAGTACTAGTAGTCGATTTGCCGTTTCGCAAGGCTTGAGCGATTTGGTGAATAACCGTTGAATCTGGCCTAGTGAGTACTTTCGTCGCCTCATCTGCTATCCTTGGACTTTCCAGAAGACAATTCTTCTTCTTATATGACACAGGACAAGGTAGAGGTAGTTCAGGAAGAACTAAAGGGTAGAGAAGTCGATCAAATCCGTTAGAATAGAGAGATATTTTTTTTGTGGAGGCTTCGTTGCAACCGAATTAAATTAAAATGTGTCGTACCAGTCAATGTTTGTGTAAAAGCCGATTTCCTATTTGCAGTCACCTTACTAAATGGCTAAAGAGTGGCAACAACTTTAAATCATACAGAATATGTCAAATCCGGTGATAAATCTAAAGGAACATCGAGAAACTACTACTTACGATTCGTTAAACTTGTGATGCCTGACAGAGTTGCGATCGGGATGTTCTCATTCATTTTAACACGCTAAGCAAAATGCCCCTTCACCAAACCACAACGTTAATCTCGCAGTGAGTTAGAATAGGTATCGTAGAAAAGTAAGAGCATATTTTTGGCGAGTTATTTGAAGATTAAGGTACTGTTTCGCTTGAATAAAGTTGGTTATCAGAGACCTTGTTGCCATTCAATTCGGCCATTATGGCGGGACGCATAATAACACGATGTTCGAACGCGCGCCAAACCGTGACAAAGGAGCGCGGTCGCACATCCGGGACTTAGGGGAACGATTGCTTCCCACAAAACTGTGCGTTAATTGGCGGGAAAAGTTAGTCGCGAAGAAAAAAGAGGATTATATTTTTAATAAAAAAGCGCACGGAAATCAGGAATATTTTAAGGATCAAATAAATAAATAAACGCATGGTATTAACAGAAATGAACTGAAAATAACTCTCGTGTGTATGAAAAAGGAAAACACATGTCAACACCATTTTCGAAAGCACGCCAAACATATACATCCGGGACTTCACTTGCTTCGCCTGGCGGGAAAATTCACATCGCGCCCGCACATCCGGGATCCTACAAAAATATTCGCGTCGTACTATAATTATAGTCTTCATCACATATTAAAATACATTTCATCATAAATATCATATAAAGATAAAGTGTCCAGTAGCCTGCTAGTCTTCTTCGCAGCCGTTATTTGTGTCGTCAAACAAATGAGGAGAAGCGTTGCGTGACGACACAAATAAGCGAGACCAGTAGCCTGCCTGTACCAGACATTTTTTTGAGTGAAACAAAACGTCTGGTGTAGGACTGATGGCGGTTGGATGATTATTATTAAAGTGGCAATGCATCGTATCTCCTGACTCGGGCATGTGTCTTCGTACGATAGGCAACTAGTTCCTGTAAAAACTAGTGTTGGTCTGCGTCGGCGGGGAAGATAAACACTGGTATGTAATCAACTAAAGTCGATCGAGGTATGCTAACCGCCGTGGAAAGCGAGTAGCAGCTGACGTTTCGAGCGTTTGCCCTTCGTCAGAGCAAAAGAGGGAATTGTGGGTGGGGAAACGGTTTATATAGTGTCGAGTGCATGATTACCGCTGAAGAAACATGTGCTCGGATCAATTGTGATCAAAGAAAAGTGCGCCAACAATAGAAATGCTAATAGTTGTAACAGCAAGTGTTGATGAGTAAACTAAGGAACATGCTGATCTAAGTGTGAGTGAATACGTGAATTCTGAAATTAAATGAACGAAAAGCGTTCATTAATACCGTGAGGTGACAAGGTTCCTAATTTGAAAATAAAGTTCTGTATGGGGCGCCGTTTTGGACAGTATTACGAACAGTATAAATAGATCCGTAACTTCAAATATTCATGGCAATCTTTTTATTGCGTGTAGTTAGATTACGTTTGTAATGCCAAACGTAAAGAAACATGCTAAACTTTTTGTCGTATACTTAATTTTCTTGTATAACCATGGCAAACTTAAAACAAACGTGCTATACTAAACTATGACACATTCGGAACACTACAAATATACGTGGTCTTTCTCAAATATACATGCTAAACCCCTGGGTTGCCCGTAGGTTGCCCGGGGGTCGCCCCCTCGGGATGGCCGCTGATACCCGCATATAATATCTAGCAAGTGTTCGCGGAATCGATCTCCTAATCTTCGCCCTGTTTCTCCGATGTAGAATTTGTTACAAAGTGTGCAGGTGATGCAATAAATGTAGTAAGTTACAAGCACAGGTATTGCATCGTGTCCTAGAACATTTAAAAGTGCATGGTTGAAGATCAGGCTGTAGTGATCCTTTGACTAGGGAATCACGGAGATTCTTGTCACCTTTGAAAGAAATGAGAGGAGGCTGCGGGAAAATAGAGGTGGTCTCTGGATCGCTCTGTAAAATCTTAAAGTTCTTCTGGATAATTTTCTTGATAGACAGATTAGACGGATGATATATAAGTCAGTGGAAACGGAATCCTATCTTCAGTCTTCGGTTCGGACGGTAGCAGAGCCGTTCTTCTGTCGATGTCACGGGCGCGGTCCAGTGCAGTTGTCACAACAGCGTTAGGATAACCGCGCTCGACAAAGAACTGGTGCATCTCCTCGGACTTTGAATTGAAGTCGGATTCATCGCTGCACTACAAACGGCGAAGCCTAAGGAATTGAGAATATGGGATAGAGGTTTTAACATGTGTAGGATGAGAAGATGAAAACAATAAATAACTGTGCGAATCAGTTGGCTTGTAATGAACAGTTGTGGTTAGACTATTGCCGCTAACAGAAACATTGACATCCAAAATAGTGAGAGAAACATCTGAAATCTCCCATGTGAAGTCGAGAGCCGGATGAAAGTTGTTAACAAAATCAATAAATCGTTCTAGATCCCATTTACTACGTCTACAAGAAGTTGCACCGATGCAGTCATCGATGTAACGACCGAAAAAATCAGGCGTAGGACCGTCGTACTGATCAAAAATGTGTTCCTCTACACAACCAACAAAAAGGTTAGCATAACTGGGGCCCATTTTCGTGCCCATAGCTACGCCGTTAGTCTGCTTGTAAAATTCACCAGAAAATGAAAAGCAATTGAGAGTAAGAAACTTAAGAACGAGCTCGGCTAAACGAATTAGAGTTTCGGTGCTAGGTTCCAGGATAGTTCGGCGGTCAAAAAAGTGTTTAAGTGCTTTAAGTCCCTCGTCATTGGGTATGACAGTGTACAG
This sequence comes from Actinernus sp. WN-2022, assembly GCA_030867875.1. NCBI lineage: Eukaryota > Metazoa > Cnidaria > Anthozoa > Actiniaria > Actinernidae > Actinernus > Actinernus sp. WN-2022. Next base: position 44,722,150 of record JAOWCC010001679.1, read on the forward strand.
AGATTTGACGTCCATTGTGAATAGGAGCTTATTGTCGGTATGAAATGTAAACTGGTCAAAAACTGGAGTGCATGGTTAGTGTCCTTAATGTAGGAAGGTAAACGGACTGTACGAAAGGAGCCATCTGCTTATCCAGGTAACTAGAAATTAATTCAGTAGGACAACTACAAGCAGAAACAATAGGGCGGCCGGGATTGTTAGCCGTTTGTGGATCTTAGGCAAAAAGTATATGTGTGAAGTTCTAGGAGTAGTAACGATAAGGTTACTAGCAGTATACGGGAGTTCCTGTTTAGAAATTAAACCATTAATGGTCTCGATCCTTGACGAGCTTTTGATTAGCCGGAGTGAGATATTTTTTGACCTTAGTGTAAAAATTAGTGTCGGCGAGTTGCCGAAAAGCGTCCTGCTTGTAAAGATCGGTGCGCCAAACAACTACGGCATCGCCTTTGTCGGCTGGTTTGATTACCACATCTTTACGATTGCGAAGAGTTTTAAGTGATAGGCGTTCCTCTGGGGTAGTCAAGTTAGACAACTTAATTGTCTGATTAAAATTAAGGTTTTGAATGTCACGACGACATTTTCTGACGAAGAGGTCTACTGAAGCTTATATTGCCCAGATATAAATCAAATAACAATATCGTCCACAGGTACTCAAAAACTGCTGGATTCACTTAATGTGAATAAGGCAGGTGGTCCTGATAAGTTGCCCACTCGCATCTTAAAAGAACTATCATTTGAACTAGCACCTATTTTGACACAACTTTTCCAGCAGTCATTAGATCAGGGTGAGTTACCAGATGACTGGAAATCCGCAAATGTAGCACCAGTCTTTAAAAAGGGCAAAAGATCACTTGCGAATAACTATAGGCCAATATCATTAACATGCATAACTTGTAAAGTCCTGGAACACGTTATTTGCCACCATATTTGGGAACACTTAGAAGATCATAATATCCTAACTGATTTCCAGCATGGTTTTCGTAAACGTAGGAACTGCGAAACCCAGCTTATAGTTGCTTTACATGACCTAGTGAGTGCAGTTAATAATGGTAACCAGGTTGATGCCTTTATATTGGATTTTTCCAAGGCTTTCGATCGGGTACCACACGAAAGATTGCTGTATAAGTTAGGTCATTATGGTATAAGAGGTGACATGCTGGCCTGGATTAGAGCGTTCCTTACTCAGAGAACACAGAAAGTGACCTTGGAGGGTGTCGCTTCTGGTCAGCGTGATGTAACTTCTGGTGTCCCACAAGGCACAGTGTTGGGACCGCTGTTATTCCTCTTATATATTAATGACCTACCTCATTGCATCTCATCAACAACACGTTTATTTGCAGACGATTGTCTGTTGTATCGTACCATATCTGGCCCGGATGATAGTTTACATCTTCAGGGGGATTTAGATGCCTTGTCTAAATGGGAAAAAGATTGGCAGATGCAATTCAATGTGGAAAAATGTTATACGATTTGCTTTTCCACAAAGAATGTTACCAGTACATCATACACCTTGAACCATAATACATTAGATAGGGTCCACCATCACTCATACCTAGGCGTTATACTTTCCGAGGATCTAAAATGGGCCAATCACATTTCACACGTAACTACAAGTGCTAAACAAACCCTCAGAGTCATCAAGAGAAACTTTAGACATACATCTGCAGTTTGCAAATCCAAACTTTATTGTAGCCTAGTTAGACCTAAACTAGAATACGCAAATTCTGCGTGGTATCCATACTTACAAAAAGATAAGTACAAATTAGATATGATACAACGTTCCGCTGCCAGGTCTTGTTTTAATAATTACTCTAGAGAACCAGGTGTCGTGACAAATATGTTAAAGGAGTTAGAGTGGCCATCTCTTGAGAGTAGGAGGAGGCTCTCTCGATTGACAATGTTCCACCGTATTGTGCATGGAAGCATTGATATCGAGAAGGACTCGTATTTGACCCCAGTGCCTCGTACCTCAAGAAATGGTAACTCATTATTATTTTTAAGACCTCATTCGAATTGTAACCAACATAACAACAGCTTTTTCCCATGGTCAACTCGAGAGTGGAATAAGCTTCCCGGCACTGTAACTAATATTAATGACATTAACAAATTTAAGACCGCTGTAAACCAACATTTTATTGAATTAGGGGAATGATTTTAACCTAAATTTTTTTATTATATTATTATTATTTTTTAATATAAATTGTTTTTCTTTTATTGTAATTTTTTTTTTTTTTTTTTTTTTATTATTTTTTTTTTTTTTATTATTTATACTGATGTGATACGGATATACCGTTTTATCAGTCAATAAAGTAGAAGTAGAAGTAGAAGCGAATTGGCCTTCTTCGGACAAAACAGCCTCGACCATGGCACAATCCCAAGGTCCAAAGAAGAATAGAAAACGCAATCGAAGCTCGAGCCACACGGCCTCCCAGGCCACAACATCCCTCCCAGCAGTCTAAGACTACAAGACCCTGTACTGCCGACGGTAAACAGCTTAAGCCTGTCACAGTGATAGCCCGGCGGTGATTCCATTGTACAGAGAGTCCCTGGTTGGGACTTGTCAAATACTTACAATGTGGAGTGGTGAAATCATTCTCAGGCGCAACAACCGGTGATATGGAGGATTACATAAGACCCATCACGAGAAAAGAGCCCGACAGAATCATTCTACATATCGGAACGAATGATTTGAAGTTCCCTCAGTCTGCCCAGAACATCGCTGACAGTATAGTCAACCTGCATGGCAGAGCAAATCGAAGGTGACTCACCGAACACACATATCTCGATCTCCGCCCTTTTGTGCAGAAAAGAAGCCGAGCTCTGGGCGAAGGCGCAGGATGTAAACAAATCCCTGAGAAGGTTCTGTACCAACAGGGGCTGGGGGTTCCTCACCAACCAGAACATTAATCCCACCTGCCTAAACCGGAGCGGCCTCCATCTCAACAACAAGGGGGTAAGCCAATTGACTAAAACCTTTAGTGCACACATCGAAGAAAATTGAACTGATCTAGACAACGATCTGAGAACTAATAGTAGCACTATATATCCTTTAGCAAAATCAGCATTAGCCAGCGATGTCAACACTGCAGAAACCCAAAATATTTCGAACATAGAATGAGAGCCTCTCATCAGAGTATGAAACTCCTTCAGTAGCTAATGATTCTAGTAGCTCATGTAACCCAACCAATCCAAGCTTGTTGCGTCCTAGAAACGACTTACCGAATTTTCGACTCGGAATACCAAAACTAAAGGGTTTTAAAATTGCCGCTTTAAACATAGCAAGTCTAATCAAACACATTGATGAACTCCGCGTTCACATGACCTCAAACTACCCTGATGTGCTAGTCATTAACGAAACTAGACTAGACCAAACTGTAGATTACTCGGAATATCAAATAGATGGCTACTCTACTGTTACTAAGTACCGCGACAGAAGAGGCGGCGGAGTTGCAATCTATTTGAGAAACACAATAAATTTTATTAACAGAACAGACCCAACTTCGTCCCCAGGGTCTTCTCGGTCAGATCCAAGATGGCGGCTACTCAGAGAGAAGACCCTGGTAAACGCTGAACTACACGTATTCTGATTGGCTCTTCGATTATGACGCAAGGGTGGTTCTAACAATGCTTTTTATTGGCCAAACGGCCAGAGAGATGAACTTGTATATAGTTTAGATTGTTTAAATTTTATCAATAAAACGATTTTAAATAACCTTAAAACACGTTGTGTAGATAGAGCAATGGATGAAGTGCATTACTGGGTAGTTTTCTGGTGAGGTTCATCAGTGGGAAAGCCAGGAGAAGCCGTTAAACCTGAACATGTGCTATCGATCGCTTCGCTTCAACGCTAACGAAAAATGAACGGCTTTTTAGAATTCTCTTCTAGCTTAGATACGTCCTGGTAGCTTTGTGATACCTTTCCACTGTTTCTTTATCCAAGTAAACTCCATTTCGAGCCATTTAGTAGACCTGTTTTCACTGCATCGTTCGCCGCGTGGAAATACCGTTAATCGCTTCTCGCTCACTCCGGATTGGGATACCTATGGTTTATACACGTCATGAACTATTCCCATATTTAGCTTGGCCGCCATCTTAGATCGCCAAATCACGTGACAAAATACTCCCAAAATCTTATTTGATCACGTGATCCAGCCTTTACCAGGGTCTTCTCTCTGAGTAGCCGCCATCTTGGATCTGACCGAGAAGACCCTGGGGACGAGGTTGGAACAGACCTACAAGATGACAATCTAGAATTAATATGCGTTGAGATTAGAAAACCTAAAGTAAAACCTTTTCTCATTAGCTAGCACTTGGTACAGGCCGCCAAACTCCCCCATACAGTTGTTTGACAATTTTGAGGTATTTCTCGATAATAATAATTAATAATAATTTATTTACCGTCGGTAACGCAGGAAGTGGTTGCCCAATCTCCCGAGCCAGGGGCTCATGATATAAGCGCTCGACAAATTAATAGTAACAAAATATAAAATTTGTAGTAGGACAATAAAGCTAGGGCATGACATTATAACACGAATGGAAGCTAAGATAACTCTAGTTTCAACTATTTACATATATATAGTAATATTGTTAGTACATAACAATATTGATAAAGGCTAAGAGAACTCTAGTTCAAACTATTTACATATATACAATAATAAGTAAGCAAGTCTAGCTATACTAATATCATACGATATATATACAAACTCTAAGTTAAAGGTGCCAAAATTTAAATATATCAATGTAAACTAAGTAGATCAATTATATAGGTGCATGTGTGCAAGAGCTAGTTAGAGGCAGTTTTTACACTGGCATCCAATAAAGTCAGACTTATTAAGATATTGCCGAAACTGTGTTAAAGAAGTTGTAGTTTTAGCTGCCGATGGTAGCTGGTTCCAAATGTGAGATACTATGTATGAAAAAGAATTATGCTGGAAAAGGCTGTTATAGGATGGCTGAACTACGTTATTACCGCTACCTCTTAAGTTATAGCTAGTGACTCTAGGTTTAAAAAGATTTGATATGATTTCTGAAGCATTTAAAGAATAACATTAGAGATTGTACGTTGCGTCTATGTTTCAATGACCGCATTGAGGCCATGTCTATAATAGTGTTTCTTGATGATTTGCGTTATTACCTAAATTAAGTAGTGTTCTGATAGCATAGCTATTTGCAGATTCGATTTTGTTGCTAAGACCTTTACCAATGCCTAACAAAATGGGACTACAGTATTCTAAATGCGGTAATACATACGCCTTGTAGAGTCGTATCAAGTGAGCTGTTGGCACAAGGCGCTTGAGATCGAAACGGAGAATATCGAATCAACTATAAAAAGAGATTTTAATTGTAATATTGCATCAGATCCACTTAATCAATGCAATAAAACCCTAGTTGAATTATGCGAATTGTATCAATACTCGCAGCTAATTAACGAACCCACGCGTATTACTCCCAGTACATCTACTACCATTGATCTTTTTTTTTACCAATGAACCTGCCAAATACAAATATTCTGGGGTTTCGCATATTGGTATAAGCGATCATAGTGTTGTTTATGCAGCCAGAAAGCTGGTATCACCTAAGAGTACTCCTAGATATATCGTGTCACGTAACTATAAACATTTTGATTCTGCATTATTCGCACGAGATATCAAACTAGTCCCGTGGAATAAAATTACGTCTACTAATGACCCAAATACCGCATGGGAACTCTGAAAAACACGTTCTTGGAAATAGTTGACTGGCATGCACCAATCGAAAGAAGGATACGAAATTCCTTCGCTCCGTGGCTAACAACGCCATTAAAAGATCTCATGCATACAAGAGACAGACTAAAAAGAACAGCTATTACAACTAACGACGTAGCTAATTGGGATGCGTACAAACAATGCAAAAACCAATTAAACACTGCCATCAAACAAAGTAAAGTATACTTCCTAGAAAATCAAGGCAAAATGCGTGAGACTTGGAGAGGAATCAACACTACCTCTCTAAGAAAAACAAAACAACTGGGCAGCCTATGTCTGTTATGGGAGATAAATCCGAAGTTCTGAACCCAAAAGAAATAAGCAATGTTTTTAACAACCATTTCGTAGAGGTCGGTCCCAAACTGGCGTCCCAAATTCCTAATTCTACTGTAAACTTTGAACAGTATATTGAACGAACAGATTCGGAGTTTGACCTTAAGGAATTTAACATCAACGATATTTATAATCTCATCCAAAAACTACCAACAAATAAGGCTAGTGGACTAGACGACATCCCGGCTAAACTTTTGAAACATTGCGCCTCAACCGTAGCAGAGCCTTTAACACATATCTTCAACTTATCTATCAGGCAAGGCATCCTACCGTCAGACTGGAAAAAGCCAAAGTCTATCCCATACAAAAAGAGGGACCCAAAGCCATCCCTAACAACTATAGATCCATTTCGGTTCTTTCAGTTGTCGTTAAGATTGTAGAAAGAGGCGTTTTTAATCAGTTTTACACATACTTAGTTGAAAACAATCTGTTAAATAAGTTCCAATCGGGCTTCAGACCATTACATTCCACAGTAACTGCCCTCTTGGACCTTACAAATGAATGGTTCCTAAATATTGATAATGGCCTTACAAATGCTATCATATTTTTGGATCTAAAAAAGGCCTTCGATACTATTGACCACTCTATCCTACTATCGAAAATGAAGCTCTACGGAGTGAAATCTAAAACCCTATCCTGGTTCTCGAACTACCTTACCAATCGTATCCAAAGGACACTAGTAAATGGCACTCTGTCTGATCCAAACATAGTCAGTTGTGGAATTCCTCATGGGCTATTCTAGGCCCATTACTTTTTTTGCTTTATATTAACGACTTGCCAAATTGCGATTTAATGTCTAATGTACGTATGTATATGCAGACGACACCAACTTTACTTTTGCCTCTAGCAATCAGGAGGAGTTTCTCTCTGCTATGAATAATGATCTAATTAGTGTAAGCACAAATGGCAGTCAAATCAATAGAGTTAAATCTTATAAATGTCTCGGTGTTCACGTCGATGAGTTTCTTACATGGGAGACTCATATTGACAACATTTCTAAAAAGATTGCCAAGGCACTTGGTATTTTACGAAGACTCAAGCCATTCGTGCCTCATAATCTTTTAATTTCTATCTATAATTCACTGATAGTCTCACATTGTGATTATTGTAGCACTGTCTGGGGAAGTCTGGGTAAAGGCCTTTCTCAGAAACTTCAAAAACTTCAAAACAGAGCTGCTAGAATCATTACAGGTTCTAATTACGACGTTAGATCAAAAGACATCTTAGCCATGCTTAATTGGAAAGACTTAGAAGAACGACGCCACTGCCAATTGGGAAGCGTTATGTACAAAATCATGAATAACCAAGTTCCGCCAATAACTGATTTATTTACCAAAACAAGCACAATTCATCAGCATAGTTTGCGCCGTTCTCAGAATAGTCTCTTCATTACAAGACCCAACACCGAAGCCCTAAAAAGAGTTTTTCACACAGAGGGGCATCTCTATGGAACAGTCTACCTAAAGTAGCACAAGAGTCTACAAGGGAAGACAGTTTGAGTTTACCGTGCAAAGAAAAGTGTGGAAGCCGTTCTTGTGTCAAAGAACCTCACAGACTGCTTTCCTGATCAATCGGCTAGTTCAGCAGAAGACAACACGGATGAAGATCCTAATTTTAGTCTAACTTATTAGTCTGATTGTGAATTAAAGTCGCTGACTAGAAAGTACATGTACAGTCGATGAAGTCGATAAACAAAGGAAACCTGGAAATTGAGCATAAGGGTGATAAGATGTTTCTGTGCAAGTCTTCACAACTGGTCGACTTCATTCAGCAAATAAATGCCACTTCTAAGTGCTCTACGCCGGATTGTAATGGTTGATTCTGAAGTTAGATGTTTCATTCATAATAATTATGATAATTCTAAACGGCCAGTATTCGTGTTGTTTAATACACGCTGTTTCCTGTTTCACAGCATGTTACTTCTTAGGAAGTGTGCTTATGTTAAACTCTCAATCTAAACCAAAAGACACTATAATTTTAAATTGTGACCGGCCTTGGTTCATAACGTATTGACTTTGTAGATGGCCGTATATTTGTCATTTTTATATACATGTCATGTTATACGCCATATACCATACAGACGTGAAGATAACATGGTTCTCAAATTTCAGACTTCCTTGGAAACAAAATGTAGCCAGTTATATCCGGTTCCTGTTAAACCAGCGATTTTTAACCCACCGTTACGTTGCTTTGAAAAAGGAAAACTCTGGGGAAAAGCTATTTCTCAAAATTAGGACACTTATTCTAATATTCTGTTAAATATATAATGTTTCTAAGTTGGTCAAATTTTGCCAGTGCAGATACCTTAAACAGTTTTTAAAATACTTGTAGCCTCTTTTTTTTTTTTTTTTCTCCCGCATCATCTTTTAGTATTTAAGAAGCCAACATATTTGAATAGAATATTCTTAATTTCTATTACCTAATTATTATTAATCTTGTTAATATTATTATTGTTATTATTAGCTTAGAACTAAACACACGGCTCTCTGGAAGAGCATCTTTGTATTTTCACGATGAAAGTTGAACGCGACGGAGAAATCTCTCAGAATCCTGTTTAGCAGCAAATTCGTCGGGTTTTTTAGCGATAGGTACAAAGTTTAAGCCCTTGCTGAGAATCGATTTCTCAGTATCGGAAAGAGGTAAATTGTCAGGAATAGTGACAAGTTGATTGAGTTTCCGAGTCTTAGTTTCTGCTAAATAGTTAAAGAGCCTAGAGTTAAGTTTCTGAATCTTAACGCGTATGGAATTAACTAAAACAGTAGGGCAGTTACTTACGAGTTCAGAGCGGCAACTTATAGAATATTGCGGTCAAGTCCTGGCGTTTAGACGACATAGCTCTAATGGTAGATCTCATAATACTTCTAGAAAATGTTACACAAGCGCGATTAACTTCCTCGTTTCGAGCGTTTCGAGCGTTAGCCCTTCGTAGACTGATGAGAAACTAAGCTTTTACAGCGAACCAGGAGCTCATGGGCTCCTGAGCGAACCCATTATTATATAGAAAATATCTCCTTGATGTCCTTGCTGTTAAGACAGAGGGCCTCATGCAGCTGATTTTACACGCCGATCAAGCCGGCTTAACTGTTTGTAACAATTGCAGCAAATAAATTAATCGCAGTTTTATTTATATTTTGAAAAGAACTGAGGTAATTCAACATTCACCGCACGTTGAATAAGCTCCCCCAAAATGGGTGTGTGAAAAACGAAGATCTTAAAAAGGAAGACCGAAGACCCTTAAAAACGAAGACCGAAGACCTGGGTCTTCGTTTTTAGGGTCTTCGTTTTTCAGGTGTTTGTTTTTAGGGGTCTTCGTTTTCGGGTCTTCGTTTTTAAGGTCTTCGTTCGTTAAGTATCAATCTTTTATTATTGAAGATTTATTTCGTAGGAATCGGAAAAGAGAATTCACAAGGAGCAATTATGTAAACTCTTCCGAGATCGCTTATGAAACATACCACAAGTAACCCAAAATGCGGGAAATATATGTCGAGTCTGGGCTGCCTGTGATGTAATACTTCGCTAACAAAAGAATTGAGCTCGTGATCCCCATGGGAAAGGCGTTCTCATGGATGCTGGACGGCAAGCTATCTTTAAAAACGCTGTTTTAGAAAGATCAACAATCGATTAGCATTTACAAACAGGTTTTGCTAATAGCTCAGTGCGGTTACACTACCTCAGATAAAGTCGTTTACCCAGTAAAACTGGTCCCAATAAAATCCATCTGGGTTTGAATTTACCTGGGTACAGCGGTTACACGAAGACCGTTGAACATCACGCCCCAGTAACTTTGTGGCGCGAAGGTCTATTCGACTATTGTACTGTCAGATCCTCGAAATTGCATTGGCTGAACTATCTGGGGTCGGCAGCGACCCCTAAGATTTATCTGGGGTGCTGTCAAGGGAAAGTTCCATTGTTCTTTCTTTCGTAACTATGGAAATATACCTAGGTACGTTCTCCTGGGGAAATCGGTTAGACACGAAAACGCGAATTTACCAGGGTAAATTTCCAATATACATAGGAAAACTGGTCTAGTGTAACCGCAGCAAATAACACCACCGATCTCGTACAAGTGTATTTTCATAACCGAAGTCAGATTTGTTGCTGTCCAGTACGACCACGTGGTTGCATTCCTGCAAAAGGTCCATTAAGCGCTTGCGTAGAGTAACAAGAAAACGTCTAGTGGCAAGAGCCCATTACCAGGAGCGTCCATCTTCCCCACTGTGTCTGTACCCCAGCACAGAGGTAGATGAGGCTATTTTTAGCATTGCGTTTCGCGCGAAAAAGAACAAAGGTAGGCTATTCTTAGCCAATCAGATAGCTATTCATTATCATTCTTCTCACATTCGAATTGCTGGTTTTCACTCAATCCCCAGATTCAAATGTTGGTGCCCCAACAAAAGAAGCTAACGAGGAATCTATTGTTTAAGGGCACCAACATGGCGGCGACCTCTTTTCGCGGGAATTTCGAATCTAAAAATAGCCTCATCTACTCCTGTGCTGGGGACCCAACCCATAACAGAGGAACGCTCCTGGTAATGGGCTCCTGCTAGTGGCTATGAACAGGAACTGTGAAGCAGAAAATTTGTTTTAAATCTTGTGCCAAATCACTCCATGAAAGTTGTTTTTTGGCTTCTATGAGATTTATTTTTTGTTTCAATTTTACTTTGTCTTTTGTCAAATCGGTTATTTGTTAGAAAAAAAATTGCTGGTTGAAAAAAATGCTTACTTCTATTATTTTTAAATCAAACACTGAACTCATTAAAATATTTTGAGGTTTATTGGCTAAACCAGTAAAGGTTAGTAGGAAATCAAGGTATTACCATAGTCCAAGTAGTAGGCATATCCTTTATAGGACAACCGAAGTTAATAAGCTTTTAAAGGTAACCAGAGTACCATTTAATTATTGTTGCCAATATATCGGTAGTCTAAAGTGCATTTTTTTGTAAAAGATTTTTGTTTTGAAAAAAAAAAGGATACGTGAGCCACTTCGGGTTTTGAATTTCGTTGCCGTTGCCAGAAAACAATGGACACTTTGCACTTTACGTCATAGCCGCCATGTTGATGTACAGTTAACAATATATTCCTGGTTAGCTTCTTTGTTCTGTACACCAACATGACCGCCATGCCCTGTCATTTGAATCTCTGGGGATTGAATGCAAACCATCCATTGCTCTTTTGCTGGGTAACGGGTAAGCCAAGATGGCGGTGCCTTTGAATTCAAGACGAGACTTTCCGAAAATTACGTTTATTTACCACGGAATCTCATGATTTATCGAAACCTTTGTGTGACAAGTGAAGCACATCGAAAGTAGGCTATTCATAGCCCGTGTATTTACCTTTATTCTGTTTCACCACTCGAAGGTGGCCGGAGAACTTCGACAGGCTAAAAGCCCCCCTATGGAGAGCCTGCGATTTATCGTCCTTATAGGACAAAGGGAAAAAACAGCCACTGCTCACCCAAAAAATCGGGTTGAGCAGTGGCTGTATACAGGCTAGGCTATTCAAAGCCGAAAAAGGCTGAATACCGTACTTTAGTGTGACATCATGTTTTCCAGCTTTTATTCGACAAATTTTCAATTTAGACATTGATGTGCAGCCAGTGTCCAAAACTGGTTTTACAAGGACTGGTTTAAGAGATAAAGGTAGCTCCACAACGGATTTCCAAGATGTGATTTCTTTCTGTCCAGACTAAGATGATCTTTTATGAATAACTCTCATTTATTAGCCGACTCAGGCGTCTACAACATGGAATTATTAATATTATTTACACAAAACCTGGACCTTGAAGTCTAATACCTGCATTTTGTCAACCATCCTGGATACTGCGGGATCGTCCCGGATTTTGGTCATTTGTCCCACGTCCTGCACGGCCATTTTCGCTTCAAGCGCATTTCCATTCACAGTTGTTATTTATTATTTTTTGTTTCTATCCTGCATTTCCCTTGTCGCAGGTCTTTTTGGGGTTGCAGAGATAATTTAAAATAATTTCAGCGTCGATAGTGTCCCGCGTTGGAATTCTGAAAAGTTGGCAAGTATGATGGACTCTGTACTGTCCAGTTGATTTTAAAGTGCCTATGAACAAAAACTTTTTATTTTAGATATCAATTCTAAATCAAGTGAATAGTAGAATGGTGAAATATATTTTGCTTTGAATGCTGTGCCGCTGAGTTAATGAGGTTTTAATATCCAAAATGCTAATGACATGACGTCAGGGGAGGTATCTGCAATTACTTCTTAGTGGTTGTCAATGGGCGTTTCTACTGATATAGGAAAACAAATTTCTAACATCATTTTATTTCAACCATGGGTATAACACTGATAATTTGAAGACAATTTTTTTATTGTAACTAAAAAATTTGTATAATAATTGATGCCTCCCCCGACGTCATGTCTTAACTCAGCGGAACAGCATTCAAAGCAAAATGTATTTTACCATTCTACTATTCACTTGATTTAGAATTGACATCTAAAATAAATAAAAATTGTTCATAGGCACTTTAAGGTCGCATCCTTTTGGACTTCACTGATAAAGAATTTCATTGTTTTAGGGTTAGGGTTTGTATTGTTTTTGGGGTAGGCTATTGTTTGGGTAACCAATAACATTTCAGGTTGCAAACGGTGAAGTCTGCCCCGAAATGTCACTCTGTACACCCCAGGTGTATTGCCAATACCTTAAGTAATGCTCCGGCGAAGAACGCTAGCATGAACGGCAAAGGAATGTAAAAGGTGCTAATTTTCTATTCTTCTTTCTCGTAATTTCATTGGTTGATACTCATAAATTCAATAGAAACCCATCGAAATAATGCATTTTAATTCGATAATTTTCGAAGTTTAAATTTATTTTTGATCAAACTATGGTTTAATTTCGAAGAACATATGTCGGAAAGTTATCAAATTTGAGATTGAAATATCTTTTGTTTTCTCCCTTTCCGATTGGCTGCATGGTGGCTTCTTTGAATTTTCACAGTAAAAAGAAGCCATAGCATGAAAATACTTATTTTCTGGGTGTAGTTTGGATTGTAGACATCTCATACAGCACTTTAGGCATATTCAAGCAAAATCCTACGTGGGGACAGGGTGCCACAAAACCTATGTCCGATTGTCCGGGACAAATATAAATTTGTCTTGATTCGGACAAGTAAATCTTTGGCAGGAATTACAAACAGCAAACACTGAAATGAATTAAACAAATTAAGGCAAGATTGGAATGTATCCTATACTCACAAAAAGAAGGCTCTTACCTGACAAAAAAGTGTTTATACTCCTACAAATTTTGCCATTTTGAAGCCATGTTGTTTCCGAAAAGTTCTTATGGCTTAGGAACCTTGCTTTAAGTCTTTGTATTGTTAAGAAATTTTTTTTGGACAAGCACTTTTTGGCTTCGGACAACTAAATTCTTTCTGATGGTTGTCCGAAGGACAAGTGGTTCACTATTTTTCTCTCTTTCATTGCCGCAGCCTATTTCTCTTTTACTACAGGTCTTAGCTGAATCATGACTTAATGGTATTTTGTTCCAAGTCCTTTAACTAACCAGTTGTAACTAGATATCGTACATGCTTACGTAAAATGAAATGAATGCTCTATAACATTAGCATAATAAACCTCAGGACCAATCTGAGGGCTAGTGAATGGTCTGTAAAAATATCAAAGTGCCTGAGTTGTCATTCTTAGACTGTGCCGAGAAACTCGCAAAAAAAATTGTATGTGCTGCTAATGCTTGTGCTAGTGAAAAAATATTTGGTGTTCGTGCTAGTCGTAAAAACAAGATGCTCGCTTACTTACGAATGCTTGAATTGACCATTTACTCACCTAATCTGAGGTAAGGATAGGAAGTACATGTAGTATAGAAACTATATTACTAATAATGAACCAGACATGTATGGGCCTAGGAGGGAAGGCCATGACCTTGACTTTAGACTTGCCAAAGATGTTGCAACAGTAAACTGAGCAAAATACACAGATAAAAATACAATAGTTGATTGAAAATTAAAGCATTAATTTTTGTGGATGTTTTGATTTTGGAGTACCATAATAAATTTATAAACTCTCACAGCACCATAGTTAATATTAACAATGACACCACTAAGCGATCATTTTTGATTAATTGGCTTGGTATCGAGCAGCTACCAGATCATAATGGTTGAATAATGTTTATACGGTACATGCATATTAACTTACTAACACTTTACGCATGTAGTAACTATGTTATAACTTAGAAGTTCACTATGAGAATACCTTATTTCACAATTCTAATTACTTGGCTGTTTAAATAAGTGCTAAGTATGGTAACTGTTATTACTATTACTATAATATATACACATAAAATCAGAATCTTATCTTGCAAGAATATTGATTTTAAACAAGGAACCACACTATAAAAGGGATTGCTCCTCCCCTTTTCGGCTCAATCTCGGATTCTGGGAAACTACCCACCCACCCCTCCCTTGGATATGCATTGTTCTATTAATGATTAAAACCATTAAAGGTTAGGGTGAAGTGTGGGGGAGGGGTGGGGGTTAGGTTAGGGTTAGGTCTCTACCCACCCCTCCCTTGGATATGCATTGTTCTAGTAATGATTACCATTAAAGGTTAGGGTGAAGTGTTATGGGGGGGGGGGGGGGGGAGGGGTGGGGGTTTCCCAGAAACCATCATTGATCCAAACCTCTTCTCTTTCTTTTTATTTTCTCACCCTTTGGAATTATAAATTTGAAATTAAAATTCAGAACAGTAAAGCAAGTAAGGAAGCTTTCAGTTTTCTCCTGTTAGAATACTAAATTGCCGAGACTAAAATAAAGATAAGCCAAAGAAAAGTTAACAGCAAGAAACTGTAGTTGCTCTGTAATGCTAGCCTGTGTCGCATCCGAACTGAACCCCGGTTAACCGGGGTTCATTCGGATGCGACGCAAGCTAGGTAATGCCTGCCAATAGAGGGAATTGGCTAACTCTGTTGCTACCCATTTCAGATCATGTGACGTAAACAGTTACTCTGGAGAATCGTCTCTTTGAAAATTATTATTTCTCAGATAGGCAAGACTGCATTATGATTAGAATGAAAAAGGCACAATTCCTCAGAGTATCATGTGTTTATGTCGCATGATTGGAATTGGGTAGCAAGCTACTAGCAACACAGTTAGCCAATTCCCTCTTTGGTGTTTTAGAACTGTTTACAAACTCTTGGGTGCATTTTTTTGTCATCAAAAATTTAAGTGTTCGATTATTAACAAACTTAAGGACTAGAGCTGATTGCATATTGACAACTGAAGGTGTCTTCACCCTTATGGAGACTTTTCTACAGTGAGGTTCCTTGTTTAATTTTATTCATTTTGAAATCACTGGTATTTTCTGCAATAATTTATTTGATTGGTTAAGCAGTAGTGATTACCGAACAAATATTGTGTGTCTGTAATTGCGTCACAAGCAAGCCAATGAAAGCAAAAAGGTGTGTGATTGCTCACTCATAGATTTCAATCTCACTCCTCTTCCAAGCTCTGCCCTCTCGACAATTTTATATTAGTTTTTTGTTCTACAAAACTTACGGTAGTTTATTGTTTTTGAGGGTATGGTACAGTGTTTATCTCTACAATGTATTGTTAAATGCTCTCTCATTCAAACTGACAGTTCACCAACCAGTTCTTAGCCTGCAATGCAGGCGTTTCTAGTGGTTTTCCCCACTTTCATGGACGTTCCATTTTGTCGTCGCGCCATTCTTCCCTCGTCCAAATATATTGCGGTTTCCCAAATAAAACGCCTGCATTGCAGGCTAACCAGATCAATTTCAATCAATATTAGATCAATTTGTTTGACAGTTGAATTGCAGAACATTTAAGGCCATGTGTTGCAATTGGTAATGATGCAACTTTGCTCCATTTCTTCTTCTCTGGGTCATAGCATTCCGTTTCAAGTGTGCACAATGCATTTCTATCACATCCCCCGACGACAAAGATTTTATCACTCTCGACGGCGATTCCAGCATCCCATCTTGCAGTGCTGGCTTGTGCAATGACTGCCCATTGGTCAATATCTGGTTCATACATCTCACACGAGTTCAAGTGCCTAGATCCATCCCACCCACCTATGAAGGAAATCATTAAAGTGCCTCTAACATTATTATTTTTATCATCAATGTCGATTCTATATCAAGTGAATAGTAAAATACATACTGATTTGCATGTTGCATTTATATTTCCAATATGCTTTAATGAATGTGATGTCAATGTTACAGGTCTAATTTATTTTCATGTAAAATTCATTTTAATCTAGGTAACATTTTTTTTAAACCTGGGTTATTTTTTGCAACCTACATTATTTGTTTTGCAACCTAGGTTATTTTGTGGATTCACTTAGTACTTTTTTACATTAATAATTATAGTCACTGTACACACCCGGACATCTGCCAGTGCTTGCCAGAATGTATTTTTCAGTTGTGTTGATGTTCAACGGGGTACTGGGTTTGTGTTATCAATTTGTATGCAGTTTTAGTGAAATTCCAGGCTATTACAAGGTTTTTACTCCACATATAATGAGCCATTCCACATGAGAAGTGAAAAAATGGATTTTTTTTAAATCAATATCTTTTGAGTGATTTCTATACCATTAAGAAGAGAAACCCTAAAAGTATTCATAACAAGTATGCAACATTGCATTTGAGCCACGCCCACTCCCTGGGGGGTCTGCCATGTTGGGGTTCAAGAAATAGAGAAAAACCACTTATCAAGACATACAACTTCATGACAATCTACCACAATTAAATCAGTGCACTTACACATATATGTTGGTAGCCACCAAGTCTAGTTTTTACTAGAAATTGATAATTCCAACTTTTGAATACTACTTCTGTATTTTATTCTGGACAAAAAATTCTACAGGTACTATGTAATGTCCGTCACAAAATGGTAAGGTTTCTCAGACAAGATTCAACTCTGTTAGTTATATTACTTCTGCTGCTCTTTTAGTTTGTTAGGTGCATCATTTCAGTCATTATTATTTTAGTTCAACTTAGTTCTTTATTTAGCAAAAAAGGTCAAAAGATATGTAATGTCCGTCACGTAATGTCCGTCACAAATGCTAGGCCAAAGAGAGATAAAAGAAGTAGATAGTTAAGAATCAGACCAATATAATTCTTAGTTATAAAAGACTTAAATGTTGCTAGTCAGGATAGGTTTTGACAATATACTTTGTAATATCAACAAAATGGAAGGTTACCATGGTAACAGGTGGAAAATCACCTCCTAAATAAATCAACATCCTCCTCAAAAGTCACAAATGTTCAGATAATGTTATGTGACTAAAAGATTACTGGGAGTGCATGTAACTTTATAAAATTCTAAACTTTTCTTTGCTTTTTGAGTTCTTTGAACAACTTCTCAATTTCAGTTTGCTTTGGAACAACAAAAGGACCAATGTTCAGCAGAGTAATTGGCCCATAGAACACACACAAGTTGTGGACATTGTCAATGTCATCACGTCTGGGCCAATAGAAATGGTTTGCACCAACTCTGTGAAGTAACTTGAACTGGCTATAATCACTAGCCTGACTGCAGAGTGCTCTACTGATGTAATAATTCTCTATAGTCTACAGCATAGTACTTCTCTGGTTGTATGACATTTGGTGGCAATGGGCGCAGAATACGAAGATGTAAATCTAGGAGCATGATCTTTCTGTATGCAGAGATACAGATTTGACTTATCATTGGACTGTGGCCAACAAGGCACCTTGCATACATGCAAGTGAAAACTCCACAGTCAGTCATTCAGATGGACCAATGGATTTGAATTTGCTTTTCCTTTGAAATTGTCTCCTCTCTTTCTTTTTCTTTATAACTTGTACCTTTCTGTGTCAAGCTTTAGCTTTGCTCAACACATTCTTTGCCTTTCAGCATCTGTTTTGGCCATTTAAATTTAACTAATCAACTAACTGAACACTGCAGTGTAAAGCATGTACTTACAGAGCACTGAGAAATGCCAGAAAAGATAAAAACCTGGTCAGTCATGGTTTATGCTTTTACAGAATGCTCTGAGCATACTTTGAAAGCAAAACAGCTGACCAACTTGAAACATTACTAATTTATGCAGGTAAAATGAAGAATAAACTGAAGAAATTTGATTTTATGTGGTGTTTACTATTACTTGACAAGTGATAGTTTATAATGACCACAAATAAAGATAAAATATTGTTTAAAATTATTTTAAATTTGTACTTATAAATGTTCAATTCACAGAGTGTAATGTCCGTCACGTTTTTTGTAATGTCCGTCACGCTAAATATATACCTTTTAAAAAAAAAGGAATAAATTTGTGAGAAATCTAAGTCTTCAATAAGAAACATTCACTTATGGTCAAATACAAAAAAATACTTGTTTGCTTAAAACTTCTCACAATTCACAGGAATTTAACTTTAAAATTCAAAATACAAATTGATGGTAGTTTTAGCTGTAATGTCCATCACGGTCCTTTCAGTTAAAAAAACAGGCAACTAGGAATAGCTACTGTAAAATATATTTTAACAAGTTAGAGAGAAGGCTCTAAGGCAGTTGTATTTAAACATAAAATGTAAAATTACGCAAGTTGTGTACAGAACATAAGTCTATTTAGTTCAAAAATGTTCTCTGGGTGTAATGTCCGTCACAGTGGAATGGCCTATATACAAATTTGGACTAGATCATGGGGGACTGGGTACTAGTAGCATCATCATATATAGTAAATGAGGATGGTGCTTCACATCTATCACCTCTATGGCATAGTAGTTTAGGTTCTGACCAACAGATCCAATGGTTGGGCACTCGTTTGAAAGTAAAATGGAACAATGGTAATGGTACTGCTAGAAAAGCCTTTATCTGAGAAAAGTTACCAGTTACCAGTGAAAAGTTACCTGTTACCTGTTGAAAGTTACCTGTGGAAAATACCTTATTTGTTATTCATTTCAATATTTTCTAGATGTTCTCACAGATAAGCCACAGCCCCAATATAAAACAAAGAATTAAAGTAGAAAGGGTGGCTTATATACAAGTGTTTATGATATATCTATCCTCACCTACGACAAAGATCTTTCCATTGCAAACAGCACCACATGCACTGGCCCGTTTATCATGCATAGGGCTTATTGGTATCCAAGTATTAGCCATTGGGTCGAAAGACTCCCCACTGTTCAGCGACATACCGACATAGTTGACTCCACCCACCACATATAAGGCTCTGCCTGTAGCAAGCACACATGGACTGCTGCGGCACGTAGACATGGGAGATACATAATGCCAGGTGTCTGTTATAGGGTTGTAGTGTTCAACACTGTTTAGCCGGAAATTATTCTCATCGCAGCCACCAACAGCATACAAGCTTCCTATGATTTAAGTGGAAAGATACATGTAAAATTTCTGCTTAGATTTCCATTGCTTTTTCTATTCAACAAAGTTTTATTTCTTTAGGTGTCAAAAATGTGAGAGAATAATATGTTTACCATCCAAAACGGCAACATTTAGAAGGCTGCGGCGAACTTTCATTGAGGCCACCATTGTCCATGTATTGGTGCGGGGGTCATAGCGTTCAACAGAACTCAGGGAGCTCTGAGCTGCACCTATATGTAAGAGATAAAAGAGAAACGATTTGAACCAATAAATTATACATGTATGCACATAAATTACACTGGGGAAACGATGTACACTGTAGTGTAGAGCACACTTTATTTATATACATGTATGTAGGGGATGTGTGCAAAAAGGGCATAAGTGACTCTTGATCACATTCTAAATTCTCCTTCAATTTCTTTGTTTTCTAAGGGAGAATTTAGAACGTGATCAAGAATCACTTACACCCTTTTGCACACAGCCCTTCGCATGATGTATCATTGCACATACATGTAATATGGGATAGGCAATGAACATAATGCAGTCCATATAATAATATATATATACAGGCAAGCCTATGAGCGGAGCTCCCAATAATTAAAAACGAAGAGATGCACGCGCATATCAGGGCTCGAAATTGCGCCCGATACGGGCATAAATACGCCTAGATTTTTTCGTTTTACGCCTAACGTTTTCCACTTAGGCGTAAAATTTTGGAGAATTACGCCTAAAAATTTTAAGCTGGACATAAAATTACGCCTCCTTTTTTCCTTAATTTCGAGCCCTGCATATATCTAATGGAAATTAATTTACGAAAATAAAAAGTGCATGTGCAGTTGAGATGCACGCGCATATGTAACGGAAAAGGTGACGGCATACAACACAAAGAACATGATGCGTTTGAGTGCATGCAAAGATGTAACGGAAATTAAAGTTGGAAATTTAATGTTTCATGCATTACGGCAGATAAATAATTACACTGATCTTTGAGATAACTTAGAAAATTACAGAATCCTATAAACGGAGGATTGAATGTAAAGGATGGGATGGCGTTAAAAGCCATACAAAACTGAGTTCAAAAACGTTGCATGTTCCGCGCGCCTAGGGATCCAATGGGCTGAGTACAAAGCTGTATTTAAAGCTAAACTAGGTAAAACTCTAACCTTCACGTGATTGTCCTCCCACTGCATATACCATATCACCAGTAAGGGCCAACCCATGTCGACACCTTGCAACAATCATGGATGCCAGTGGGTGCCACTTATTTGCTTTTGGAACATAACAAAAAGTGTTCTTCATCACAGATGACCCCTGTATTCCCCCGGCAGCAAATATAACAGTCACAAGACCCATTGATTTCCTTGGTCGTATTCTGGAACCCTTAATCAGGTGTCTCCTGTCTGGTAACATGTGATAATTTTTGGCTTCAAGTAAAAGAGCAGTGGATTCTGGTGTCGAGAGTACAATTTCTTTTGTTTCTACGAAGTCAGCAAGGTAATACGGCGACATCAAGGGAAAGCGAACATGTTGAATAAGTTTGGGAAACTCTTTTTTTCTTTCTTTTTCATTGTGTTTCACCCAAGTTACCAACGCTTCAAAAACTTGCTCCTCTTTTTCCACTTTTGTCTCATCACTAACAAGAAACTCTTCAAGTCTTTCAGCCGAGAGCACTTTGAATTCATCAGTTTGTGAAACAGTAGCGAAGTTATCGAATATGTACTGGTTGGCTGTTTTTCGTAGTGTATCACAATCGAATCTGTCAGCAGCAGTCTCAATTCCGAGGCAATTCGAAGGGTTGATCATGGACTTCATGAAAGAAACACAGGCTTCCTTCAAACTGGTCATGAGAAGATAATTCGACGCGGAGACTAAATCCTTCACATTGAACGGCGTGATCTTAATCGTTCCAGTATATATGAAGTTCAGTAGTTCCTCCATCACATCTGCTGTGATATTCTCGAGTATTACAGGCTTGCTTTCTGCCTGCTCTCGGAAGTGACTCGAAAACATGGCGCGGAAATAGGGACTCGCGGCCGCCAAGATGTTTCGGTGGGCATAAAACGGTTTGCCATTCACGACAATGGTTACTTCGCACAGAACATTGTGCTTTCTAAAGTCATTTAAACACTGCATTAAAGCAACGCAGTAATTGGCCTCGGGAAGATCACATTTTGGGCTAAAATAAGCCATGTTCTCGACTGGAGTGTGGTTCGCCATCTTTGTAAACTATTTCGTTACTTCTCACAAGATATAGTGTTACCAAGAGGGGAGGGGAGTAGTAGGAGTGGCCGCCATATTTAAAAAATTATATTCCGAATGTCAGTTATCGATTATAATCAGCCTTGATTTTTCAAAAGTAAGAATTGGTCTCTTATGACGTTAATTCGAGGTAAAGTGCATACATCTTTATAAAAACTTTTGATTTTCTTGACCCGCTCTTCTATGATTTGGACCCTCCCCTCCCCATATAAAAATTATTAAGCCCGCTGGTCAAGTTGGCAGTGGGCTCACTTACAACTGTAACATCGAACAAGATGGCTGAATACATTGTTGAACCGGTGAACTTTCAATGGGATTTATCCCCAGAAAACATCGCCAAAGAAACTGATGAACTCTTAGAAAGATCAAGGAAAGTCTATGATGCTGTGGGTGCTCTAAAACCCGAAGAGTTGACATTTGATAACTGTTTGAAGGTCAGTTTTGGTTTCTTCATTTCCACTAGCTACTAAGTACTATATAGCTAGGCACTAGTTTCTATTTAGAATTCAGTTTTTAGTTTCAGAATTATTACTCAAGATATAATTATAAACGGCTAAGGTTCAACTGCAATGTATAAAAAAGGGCATATATCAGGACAACTGTTAGTTCTAGTTTAGTTTATACTTATAAGGGGCTGGGTGGGGGGGGGGGGGGGGGGGGGGTACTTATATGGCTTATACGGGGACGTGCCGCTGGACAGGGTACGGTTTTTGGCCTCTCTGTCCTGAACAGGGTATATAATTTCATGTGAGTCTGTCCTAAACAGGGTATTGATTGCACGGTTATCCTCCTCTCACCAGTCTTTAATATGTCATCAGTCAACATCAGATTATTTCAGTCCTACACAGGGTATGTATTTAGAGTTTTTCTGTCCTAAACAGGGTCAGCGGCACCACTACAATGGGTATGTTCAGACTACTATCGTGCAGCTAGCTAGAGTCTTGAGATATCTGTCAGCAACTCCTACCTCGCAGCTAGTTAATAAATTAGTACTGTTCAGAACAAATTCTGGTATGCGTAATCTGAGCACTTTAGAGATTTAGTTTGTTGACCCAGTACCATATGTGCCACGACTTACATTAGCTAGCCTAGTAACGTAGTAGGTTTTACTTTTTGTTTTTCCCTCTTCTGGTTTGTTTCTATCTCTAAAAGATAGAAATTTGGTCTATAACTGCCCTTGGCGCAAGTGTTTCGTAATCGCAAATAATTGACCGCCAAAGTGCTCAATTGAAATTTCAACTAAAATATTAAAACTGTGCGAAAAACTGCTACTGACTGGTGTTCGGCGATCCTCGTTATCCATGATGACTCAATTGACGTACAATACACCCGGTAGTTGTCGTGGTAAGAGAAATTACCTTGGAGCGAGTAGTGAACGTGGTCGTAGCGAGAGCTAGAGTAAAGTCGGCTAGATCGGATGATAACACTGACTTGACATTTGTGTACATTTCAAAACCTTAAAATAACTAAAATCTGTCATCGATGAGCTTTTAGCGCGCTAGATTATATTCAAGCCACCTCGCTAGGTAGCTTGGAACTTCAAAGTATTCCACCGACCACTAGCTAGCTAATCACCAGAGCAGAAAAACTGTTCAGACTAGAGAAGCTCGCTACCTCCTGTGGTTAGCTAGCTAGATTTACTAGTCTGAACACGGCCAATGTATACCCAAACATGGGTCAAGTAAACCCCCCACCCCGGGAGTTTAGGGTATTAACGCGCTAGCCAATTGAAACCCCCACCCCCTCCAGGATTTGAAATAGTCGACCCGGCATGATCTGAGCAAATAACACAAAAAGTCCCAACTCCTGGGGAAAATGTTTAAATCAAATTCCCTACCATTGGGAACAAATTAAATGGATGGCCCGAATAAAATCATGAAATATATGGATTTAAAACACACATACCATTCATTCCTCAAGCCGCCATCTTTGTAGCAGCTTGTAGTTGTACCCATACAGTTCCCCTCATATCTGAGGTGGACAGGAACAGGAAGCAAAAGTAAGTCTAATCTTCCACCGCCAATGGGCAGATCGTTGTCCAAATGGGATTCTCCCATTACCCCCCATATCCCAGGACTTGGGGGCATTTGACAACTCAGTTTGTCCTGGGGGTGGGGCATTTGACAACTCAGTCTGTCCTGGGAGGGTTGTCCAATACTCTGACAAATTTATGCATAGCATTGTATTGTATAATATCGACATAACAATAGTTTAACAATACAATACAATAGAAGAACGATGCAACACAATAAAATACAAAACAATGTATTTTGTATTTGTCAGAGTATCAGACAAGTATGTGTCCTGGGGTGGTGGGGCATTTAACAACTCAGTCTGTCCTGGGTGATGGGCATTTGACAACTCAGTATGTCCTAGGGGGGGGGGGAGGGAAACATATGACAACTCAGTCTGTCCTGGAGCAGGGCATTTGACACCTCAGTCTGTCCTTGGGGTGGGGCATTTGACAACTCATCTGTCTTGGGGGTGGGGCATTTGACAACTTATCTGTCCTGGGGGTGGGGCATTTGACAACTCATCTGGCCTGGGGGTGGGGCATTTACATACAAAGAAAAGTTGGGTGGGGGTAGGGATTTGTCAAAAAGAGTCAACGATAGCAAATTTTCAAATGAAATTTCTAAAATAATTTGCCTTTACAAGTTGATCACAAAATATCCTTGGTAAAGTTATTAAATGGTGTCTGGAAAAAAACAGTATTCCACTCCTACAAAACTCTGATCATAACTCTTCTATATGCCTGGATAATGGGTGATATGTTTCAGTCAGTCATGTAACTACCAGTGTACTGTAGTTCACTCTGGAAAAAACAAGAAAGTTGTGGCCATCCATGCATACTTGCCAACATTTTAGAATTCCAATGCAGGACAATATATTGATGTTGAAGAAATGTTCTCTTGCTTATTTATGCACCCAAAAAACAAGGCCCACGATAAGGGAAATGCAAGATGTAAACACACATTTTAATATAAAATAAGTTGATAATAAGTAAAACAGGATTCAGGGCTGTCCCGCATAATCTGGGATGGTTGGCAAGTATGCCAATGGCCTTTTAAAATGTGATTATATTATTTATCAAGAGGTAAGAAAGTAGGTTCATCCTTTACATTTGAAATTATGTAATACTAGTCACAGATAAATGAAAAACAAAGATAATCGACCCTTTGCACGTTATGTCATAGCCGCCAGTTGTGTACAGTTGTGTACAGTTAACAATAGATTCTTCGTTAGCTCCTTTTGTTCTGTTCACAAACATGGCCACCATGCCCTGTCATTTGAATCTCTGGGGATTGAGTGCAAACCATCTATAATGATCATACATTACAAAAGTGTTTACCATTTAGCTATTTGGGGTTCCTGTGGAAAGAAATGTGAGAGAAAGTGGGGTATGTACTAGGACCATTCCTCCCTCTTATTTTCAGTTCCACAGGAAGCCCATTTTATGTTGGGTCCAAAAAGGGGGTCCAGAAGAAGGGGTCCAGTTGAGAAAGACCTGAAACCACAATAAAACTGAGCCAAAGATTGTTAGCACATAGAGTCTTAGGTAATAGCACAAGCTCATTGCCGTAAGTGAAATTTTACTTGACAGTATGAATTGAAGTGATATTTGACTTTCAAAAAAGTGAAATATCACTTTCCACTTCCCTTTAGTTAGTGAAGTGATATTTCACTTTTAATTGAAATATCACTGGGGATATATCCACAATTCTCATTGCAATCTTTTCGAACAGTACTGTATATGGGATATATTATTAAACTAAAAAGGAACAATGCCATGCTCAATGCACATGCACAAATGTTTGATTTTTGTTTGGGCTGTCAAGAAGTCAAAAGATGGCAAGGGATTTAATGCTCGAAATAAATTGTCTTCCACCATCTTCACCTACCGGTAAATTTAATTCAATCTAACTTTACACCTACCCAGAAAAGTAATTTAGTTTCATACCCTTGGATTTATGGTTTTATTTTGTTCATACATGTATCAATCTACAATTTTTGTGAGTAATTATTACACTGAAGTCATTCCTTTGGATGGTTCATTGTTAGGAGTGATTATATAATATGGCTACAGAAGTAGTAGTAGTAATTTATTTACTCATGTTGCACAGAATGAGCCAGAGGCTCATGCATTTAAATATGTACATGCAAGATTACATAGTTAATAAATAATATATTTAAAAAAAGTTAAGTATAAAAAAATATGTTTACATTTAAAAACATGGAAGAAAGCTTCTGTGTCCTGGTAGTTTCATGCAAAGCATTATTTGAGAGGGGGACAATGAATGACCCAGAAAACTTGGAGCCAGCGACACTGTAGGAGAGACATTTGAACTCCACCTGAAAGACGCTGAATGCACTATCAATGATGATAAGCATGTTTATTCCAGTGGTCAAGTACACAGCCTTCTCTCAGCATCTGCACATCATGGCACAGTTCCGGCTTGCTGTTTTGCAATTAAGCTGGGCATCCAACTCTTCTTCCAGGTCAACAATTGTCTTTCTGATTATTAAAAATCATGTGTTATGTATGTGCATTGCTGTCAGTGGTACTGTTCCTTTAAGCTAAACTGATGTGAAAGTTAAAACTGTATACAAATGTAATTATTTTACATTAACAGTGTACAACCTCAAATCATATTTCCCTATTCTTCTTTCTCTTCCTCCCAACCCCCACGTATAATTTCTACTCTTTCTTGTATCGATCCTGTCACATTAAACAGCTCAATTATTAACAGTTGTTAACTTAATACATGTAATTGTACATACAGGCACTGGCAAGCAATGAAAGGGATTTTTCCACATCGAAATCAGCGCTGGACTTCCCACAGCACATGTCACCAGGTAGCATGTTGGTATATCTCTGAACGTTGCTGAAATATACCTGATTTTTATTATGTTAAAGCAAAAATCTTTAATAATTTTTCCTGGGATTTGTTGCCTCAGCATTCTGCATAATTTATGCATAAAAATGGGAAAAAAGGTGCAATTTATGTTTTGATATGTGTCATCTTGAAGGACACAAAACTGTCAAATTTAAGGTGGCTAGATAAATATAAATTATAAATACCCTCAAGTAGTATAGAAAGTAGGCATCCTGGCGCAGTGAGAATCTGGACTACTCATGGCTCGTGACCCAGAGGTCACTCGCACTTCGTAGTCCAGATTCTCTCTTCGCCAGGATGCCTACTTTCTATACTACTATATACGAGGTTGCACCACCTTCCGAGTTTCGAGTTTTCTTACTTCATATACATCCATTTAAACAATAATTCAACTATAGTATAAAGAATGGAATGTGAAGCCTGTGGCAGGCTCTTTAATGGGAAGGGTAACTTGAAGCGTCACCTGGAGAACCGTAAGACTCCTTGCGTTAAAGCTCCTAAGCAATACGTTTGTGAGAAGTGTGGTGGCACGCTGAGCTGCTACTTCTCTTTATGGAGGCATAAGAAGACTTGTCCATCCCCCAAAGATAATGCCCATCCAGGTTCTCTCACTTCGTATACATCCATTTAGACATTGTCTCCAACGTAGTATACAACAAGGTTATGGATGAATACATAGAAAAGCTACTGTCTGATGCCGGACAAATGCAGCCAGCCCCACCAGCATTGCGCGAAACCAAACTTTACTGGAAGCAAACCACATGGGCTATCGGCAGATATCTTCGAGGGTGGCAGATGGATGTCCCCGAGGGCCACGAACTAGGTGTTGATCCAAGGGCCTTTCTGGAAGACGTGCGCCACGAGATTCATCAGAAATTGGTGGAAGAAATCCGAGACCTCCATGGGGTAAAGTTCCAGCTGGCTTTGAAGGTACTACTACGGAAGGACAATCCAGATGGTAGTGAGTTTACTGACCCCGTGTTTCGTCATAAGCAGGAGGTAGTCTTACGATCCCATGAGATCGAGGAGATCCTAGACAGGATTTTCCCAGTGATTATGGAGGCCCTCGAGAAGTGGACGCATAGAGGCTTTGGATGGGTGGTCGACCATGTCATCCTGCTATGGCTGGATATTGCTCGATACCAGCCTCTGAGAGGTGGATCCTACATCGGACTACCTGAAGTGGTGAGAAACAAGAAGGCAGTGATTAATGTTCAGAACAAGGACAACCACTGCTTACGATGGTCTCTCAGGTCGGCACTCTTTCCTGCTACGAAGGATCCGCAAAGGCCAACCAAATATCCTACAGAAGATGGCCTTGACTTTACAGGGATCGATGCACCCACCCCTATCTCGCAGATCAGCAGGGTTGAGAAGCAAAACAACTTAGCTATAAGTGTCTTTGGCTGGGACAAGGGGGTTATAGTCCACAGGGTTAGCAAGCAGGACATCTCCCACATCCCTCACATCAACCTGCTGCTCATAGAGAAGTCCGGAAAGTACCACTATACCTATATCAAGGACTTAAACCGCCTCCTCCACGATCAGAGCAAATACCATGGAAGGAAACACTTTTGTGAGCGATGCCTTCATGGCTATATGAGAGAAGACCTCCTGGAAGCCCACAAGCTTGAGTGCCAAGTTATAGGGCAAACAGCCGTTAGAGTGGAAATGCCCGAAGAGGGTAACAACAAGCTCACCTTTCAAAACCATCACAAACAACTACCAGCCCCATACGTCATATACGCTGACTTTGAGGCATTGACCACCAAGATCGAAGGCCCAGAGCTCAACCCCACAAAGAGCAGCACCCAGAAAATGCAGCGCCACAAGGCTTGTGGCTATAGCTACATCGTGGTACGCTGCGATGGTCAAACAAACACACCAGTCGTTTATAGAGGTCCCAATGAGGCGGAGCATTTCTTGTCGGCAGTCCAGGAAAAGGAGCGAAAGATAAAGATGGCACTGGCCAACCCCAAAGCAATATACAGATGACCCCAGAGGCCAGGCAGGCTCACAACATGGCCATTACTTGCCACGTGTGCGAAAAGCAACTCTATGAGGACTCAGTCCGTGATCACTGTCACATCACGGGTAAGTACCGAGGCGCGGCCCACAACGCCTGTAACCTTAAGCTTCGACTGAGCCCCGAAACCACAATCATTCCAGTCGTATTCCACAACCTGCGTGGTTACGACTCTCATCTCATACTACAGGCATTATCTAAACTTCTGGGGGCAATCACATGTATCCCCAACAACACAGATAAGTACATATCATTCTCCCTAGGGAAGCTGCGATTCATCGATAGTGCACAGTTCCTCTTGGCATCCCTAGACAAGCTGGTAGCATCCAACAAACAGGATGGATTCCAAATCACAACCAGATGTGAGCAAGATGAGCAGAAGCGTGACCTTCTTCTCCGCAAGGGCGTCTATCCCTACGAATATATGGATAGCTGGGAGCGATTCGCAGAGCCACTCCCACCATGCGAGGCCTTCTATAGCAAGCTATCAGCTGAAGGCATTTCTGAGGATGATTATGACCACGCGCAAAAGGTTTGGGAAGCGTTTGGATGTCAAACTATGGGAGACTACCACGACCTGTATCTCCGAACCGACGTACTCCTTTTGGCTGATATCTTTGAGACCTTTCGGAAGACCAGTATACGGCAGTATGGCCTGGACCCAGCACATTACTATACTAGCCCAGGTCTCTCTTGGGATTCACTCTTGAAGACAACCAAGGTCGAGCTCGAGCTGTTGACAGACTACGATCAACACCTTTTTATTGAGAAGGGTCTTCGCGGAGGCATATCCATGGTATCCAAGAGACACGCCAAGGCCAACAATCTTCTGGTTGAGGGTTACGATCAATCCAAGCACACAACATATATCCAGTATCTCGATGCCAACAACCTCTATGGATGGGCAATGAGCCAGACCTTACCAACAGGTGGTTTCGAGTGGTTGGCAGATACCCAAGAACTCATCAATATTATAGCAGACCATCCATCTGACAGCTCCAAAGGCTACATACTGGAAGTGGATCTCGAATATCCCTCAGAACTGCATGACACACACAATACCTATCCGTTAGCACCAGAGCGCATGAAAGTCCAGAAGGAGTGGATGTCTGAGTATCAGCACAACCTCCTAGGCATTGAGGCAGCACCAACAGCGGGAACCGCAGTCGAAAAGCTGGTTCCAAACCTTCGCGAAAAAAACTGCTACGTACTCCACTATCGTAATCTACAGCTCTATCTATCCCTAGGCATGCGTTCGAAGAAGATACACCGCATACTCCGATTCGACCAGAGCCCATGGATGGAGCCCTATATCAGGATGAACACCGAGCTCAGGAAGAATGCAACCAGCGACTTCGAAAAGGACCTGTATAAGTTGATGAACAACAGTGTCTTTGGCAAAACCATGGAGAACTTGCACAAGCGGGTTAATGTCAAGCTCGTGCGTAACAGCGAAGAAGACAAACTTAGACGCCTGATTGCCAGCCCAGCCTTCGCGCGGGCAAACATCTTTGACAATGATCTGACAGCCATACAAATGCATAAGAGTCGGCTGACATTGAACCGCGCAGTCTACGTGGGGATAAGCATTCTCGACCTGTCTAAGCATCTGATGTACGATTTCTACTACAACCAACTGCTTAGACAGTATGGAGACGGATGTCGGGTGCTCTACACAGACACGGACAGTCTACTTCTTGAGATCCACACAGATGACGTGTATGCCGATATAGCTATCCACAAGGATCTCTACGACACATCTGACTACCCGAAGGAGCATCCACTCCATAGCATGGTAAACAAGAAAGTCCTCGGAAAAATGAAGGATGAGTGTGCCGGGCGTCCCATCGCCGAGTATGTAGGCCTACGACCTAAGATGTACTACTGTCACCTTGTTTGGCACTTCTGCCGGGCAAGTGATGTTAGAAAGTTAGAACGTATTCAGGAGAGAGCACTTAGGGCTGTCTACTGTGACAAGATGTCAAGCTATGGTAAATTATTAGACATGGCTAGGCTATGTACTTTACAGAATAGAAGATTACAGGACATAGCCATTATCATGTATAAGGTTAAAAGCAACATATCCCCTAACTATATCTGTAGCCTTTTCCAACGTCCCAATACTAACTATAATTTACGCAATAATGACTACATTTTACCTAGATTTAACACTGTAACTTTTGGTAAACACTCACTCAGATATATGGGACCCAAAATATGGGACACTGTACCTAGACACATTAGGGAGTTATCTACTTTATCTGCTTTTAAGAATAATATACGTAGAGTGGACCTTGCCTCAAGGCTTACAGACAGCAAATGTGCCACCTGTATTCTATGTAATACTTAAGTGTCCCTACTTAATTTGTATCTATTGTAAATAATTTTATATGATTTGAATAATATATATATATTTTTTTTACTTATACTATTGTAAATAGCCACCGTAGATTTTAGACCGGTAGTTTAGTTATTAGTATTATATTTATTTATTGAATAGTGTCCCCATTTAGTGGTTGTTAAACTGCTATTTTAGCTAGACACTTAAATAAAGGTTATTATTATTATTATTACTCGATCCTTGAGGTCGGTGAGAAAAACGTCAAGAAGGCTAAAGGTGTGAAAAAGTGTGTTGTGAAGAAGTATATCCGTCACGAGCAGTACAAGGAGTCGCTCTTCGCTAAGAAGACTTTCAGACATGGAATGGATGTGCTGCGCTCAGAAGGCCATCAAATATATGGGCAGCACCTGAATAAGGTATCACTATCACCATTTGACTCCAAGCGATGGATTGCAGAAAATGGTGGATACACTGGCCTATGGCCATGTAGGGATTCCCATCGTCTAGCAAAGCTGTTATGAAGTCACGATAGGCCTCCCTTTGGTGGCAGTTCTGTATTTAGAGGCACCACTTGCAGTTCTTCTCGGACAAAGCCACATTGAGGAGGACCTCGTGCCGTTGTGCCAGGTGCTGACGCACCATCCAAATAGTACAACACCGGCTGGTTCTTTGAGATCACACTACGCGAGATGCTATAATTTTATGTCTCCAGGCTCCATATAGGGTCAGTTGCACGCCGCTGAGATCCTCCTTCCAACTCACCAGGCGTGTATAGGTATCGTACATGTATAGAATATGCTAGCCTCTTCTCTGCTAATCCAACAGGCCGCGAATAGAAAGGGGTTTTTGTGTCTACATTCGAGGCGTCTACAGCCTTTGAAGGCTCCTTAACAGTCAACCTAGGCACTTCGTTATTCATAGCTGCCAGGACTGCAAGCAGACGCGTCACCCATTCTCGTGACCGTTTGCTTGATTTTTGTGAAGCAAGCACCATCTCCTGTGCATATTGGTGACCAAACAACCTCTCAGCAAGTGTCCTATTCGCCCGCTCGACAAAACCTTGCCCCCTATGGTTTCCAGCTTCACCACGTCGGATCTCAGTGTTGGTGCCGTCAAAGAGAGTAGATACTTGACCCATGAACTCGCGCCCAGGATCCACTTGGAGCTGCTTCGGCCAAGTCAATGGCCCACGCTCGTAGATGCGTTTGAAAGCCCTTGCGATCTCTTCACTGTCCTTAGATGTCAAAGGCTCGGCTTCTTTGTACCTGGAGGCCACGTCAACGACAACCAAGGCGTATTTATAGAGCTTTCGTCCACGTCCACGTTGATCGTGAGGTAAGAAGAGCAAATCAGCTTGGTGAATCTCGTTGGGTTTTGAGACAGTCCAGTGAGGTCGTGGAACATAGCAGGGTGATGATAAATATATCTGCCACAAGGCCTGTTTCTCCAACCAACTCGTAGCGACATCCTCTGACACCTTTGCTGTTGCTGCGAGCTTACCAATTGCAGCAAGTCCCTTCCAGTAGCCTAGAGGGCTATAGTATAGTAAACTGAATTTTTTGTCCATCGTCATTAACGTGTTAATATATGCTACATGCGCTACCTCTCTACAACCACGCCCATCTACAGATTTTTTTTTTTTTAAAGTATAGCTATAGCTATAACCATCGACTGGCAGCATAGCCAATAGCAAGCATTCCACCACCAACGTAGACCAAATCACCTGTCTTCTGTGCACTTGATGGTCGATAGTACATTGTAGTTGGAGAAACTACATGTAGGTTCGTGCAGTGCTGGTATGCGGTGTAGCCCTACGTGTACCATATTGTATAGCACAAGAGCGCGGTCCGTATTGTCCGCGTGGTGCTGCAGACGTTCCTGTTCTTGGACCCAGTCAGCTAACTTTTCGCGGTGCTCTTCGAAAGCAGCCCAGTCTGCCCGATACTTCTCGAGAGCCTCGTCGTGCCTTTTTCGCTCTATGGCTAGCACACCAGGACCTTTACCAGAGGCTGCCCGGGCGATGGAGCTTCCACCTACGAAGGCCGTTGCATTCAAAATTGCTCCACCAATAATCATAGCTATGGTGGCCATCGTAGCTTTGCTACAGACGGTATATCTACTTGTTCCGTGGGATTAACTTTTGGTCCTCGAGGTATTTCTTGGCGGCAATGCTACCAGCCAATACAGCTGTCCACTTCACGTAATTCAAGACGGAAGTCGAAGGATCGCTAAGCATGGACTCCTTGACCACCTTTTTTGCTACGAACCCAATGCCAGCAGCGAGTCCAGATAATATAGAAGCGTCTGTTATCGTTTGCATCAACTTGTTCTCCACCATTGCGCTATAACCTATGGTTCTAGGCTTCAAATGGAGTACCATCTACACCATGTTCGGCAACACGCTCGCTGGGGGCACTGGGCGTTTTGTTGCTTTGCAACTTGGAGCACGTGGTGTCGTACTACCAGGCTCGGAGGGCAAATAGCTACAACAGTCCTGAGACACCAGAGTGTCTGGTTGCTGTTTGCTTTGCTGTTTGCTTTGCTGTTTGCTTTGCTGTTTGCTTTGCAAACTATTGTATTGGTAGTACAGCCCTACCAACATCGCGCCTACGCCGATAGCTGCGAGTGCAGTGTTGGCAGACACGTTCTTGAGCCAGCTGGATTCAGCTACCTCGCTTTCTTGCACCAACTCACATTGTTTGCTTTCTGCCTCCACTTCGCTTTCGTGCTCCAACTCGCGATTCAATGCCTCCCTAGCGTGGCGGTTGCTTTCTGCCAGTGCTTTTCCAGCAGCTACGCGCTTGGGATCTTTTACCCTTTTCTCAGGCGCAGACTTCGGTGGGTCTGCAGTGATCCGATCTATCTGTTCCACCATCTTGCTTTGATATAGCAGTTGACTGTATGTCTTTAATAGGTGGATCGCTTGATGTCGTAGCGGAGCTACTAGGAATAACTACGTGGTTAGCTAGATGGAACCTAGCACTAGCTAGGGCCACTAAGCGACCTGCTTTAAGAGACAACAAGCCGGCCACAGCAGATATCTCGTTGCGGACTAGGTGGTCTTCTTGTAGGTCATTCAACAGTGCTTGTTGATCATCTAATGTAACTATGTACGCGGCTACACGAGTAGCTAGACGCATCACACCATTCACTAGACACCCTGTTATTTGCTGAGCTAGAACGGCATGGTACCTTCTATGTAACCGCTCTACGTCTTTCTCAGGTAGTCTATAAATGTCTCCTAGAGAGAAATTTTGCCCTGGATATTCCTTTGTGGTACCCGTTGCAGCCAAAATTGAAAGTGCTTCCCGATGATCCGTTTCAGAGGAACACGCTGTTTCAGCAGCCGAATTGGTTGCCTCTGACTTGGCTGGTGGACCTGTTGTTTCAGAGAAACTCTCACCTAGTAGAGCTGCGATTTCGTCCGCCATGGTACAAATGTATGTGCAGTATACTGTGGGTGCAGGCAACTCTAATACAACTGCAAAAGGATGTCGGAGACAAAAGCATATGCGAGCGAACTTGTGGACCTTGAGCTCCGAGGTCAACACCTTTTTCTCATCCTCCTCCAACCCTCCACCGTAGTCCTCAAAGAGGACTTTGGCATCCAGCGCTGAAGCCGTATGAAATGCCACAACCAAGGCTATATTGTCGCGGAAGGGTTTGCATATGCTCGTCAATTGTTGGGAGAGCACCCAAACAGAAATACCGATGTGGCGAGCAGAAAAGGCCAGTTCCACGAGTTTGTCAGTTCTTCTATTTACATCCTTCGAGGCAGCACAATCATCGAGGATGAGTAGGGTATTGGTCCCTGCCCAAAATGTGGCACAAACATGCAGTGCGCCGTTGATAGCATTCTGTGGGGGTGATACAACAAAGAAGTGGGGGTCTCGATGGGCAAATCCACGATAGGTTTTGTTGTGGGCATACGTGGGGCATACGAGTACTATATAGTCGAACTTGCCGCGAAATGCTCCACGAAGTTGCTCCACGAGAAAAGCTGTTTTTCCACAGTTTGTGGGTCCTACTACGAGGGCATTGAATGGGATATGTTCTACCAAGGCATCCATGTTAATGTGTTATATTCTGGAGGGCTCCATTCAATACCGTGAGCTGAGCATCGGCCAGAACATAGATGTGCATGTTTACAGTCCCACTGCCTCCACTCCTATGCACACGGATGTTGATGCCTCCTCCACTAGCAGTTTGAGCTAAGCCATCACCGTGGACAGCTGGATCCTGTTCTGTGCGACAGTCAACCAGGACGGCGAATCTGTTGTTATAGAACTTGGTGGAGGTCATGGCTGTCAAGGAGCTTGTCACTCCTCTTTGGCCCAGTTGTGGAGATTGTCCTACGGATGTGGCAAGCCATCCCTTGGCAGCCTCCCAGAAGTCTGGTGGTAGCATACCTTCTGGAAAGAGTCTGTTTGGAATTCCATTGACGTCAACCTCAACCTTTGTGATCCCTGGAATGACAAACGCCTCACTGTCCCGGGTGCCAGCTGTGTGTGGATTCACGAAGAGGAGAAGTAGTCCAGCAAAGGATCGCCATGGAACATTGATGTTCTGAGACACCAGAGTGTCGGACGCCTTATCCACAGGTACGACCATGAAGTGAAATGTATGGTTGAGCAGGAAGGCAGTGCCTGTGATATATCCGTCCTGTGCTTGCCTAGCGAGAGTTGCGCTTTCGATGACCTTATACTCCAGCTGGATGTTGTTGAGCTTGTATGTGCCTATCTTGGTAGAGTCAGACCCCACAATCACGTCGGCAGCAGCTGCTAGAGTTAGCCTAAACGAAAGAGTGCTACTTAGGGCCTGGGGATAGAAGACTCCGTGTTGTGTCAGAATGTCGACGTCCAACGAAATTCGATATTTTGATCCATATGCAGTTAGGAGCGCATTGTCTGCGGCATTTGAAGTGACCTTATCGCCGGCCCCTGAGCGAAGTTTATTCACGTTCTCTGACTGAATACCATGTTGGGTCCGAGCTTCTCGCTCTGAAGTAGGAAGATATAGATCGGAATATATCTGTATGAGATCTGGTCATTCAATATCTTCCAGTGTCTCACCTCCCATTTTGCAAACTCAACGCAAGACCAAACATCGACCGACATTGGCCACCACTCGGTTGTTGGCGTGTCCACCAGACAATTCAAGGTCAGCCAAGAGTGCAAGGCTACCTGGGACCAGGACGACGTTTTCTCCTAGTGTTGGGACCGTAATAAAGACAGTCTCCTGGGTTGGCAGACGAACGTGTGAAAGTTTGTCTATATAGGATGCGTCGAGATTTGAGTCCGAGAGGCTCTCTGCTTGCTTGTTGTGGGTCTAGATTTGAAGATACCATATTGGAGAGATATGTATATAACGTAGTTATATACATATAGCATACGTGTTCAATATGGCAGTTATGGAAGGCAAAACTGAGTATGACCCACTCCTTGACGAAATCCTTGACGAAGATGGTAGTGCAGACTTCGATCCTCTTACTGAAGAAGGTCAAGCTGACATAAATGAAGAGGATTTGGAGGGGCTGCATCCATATGAAAATGAGACCCAAGATAATTGGTTGAAAAGAGTAAGCAACAAAATAAGGCACGTACCAAAAGCTCTTTGGGATAAGTTGTGGAATGCTCAGGATCGATGGGAAGACATCCAACACGAGTACATTCCATTAATCAATCTAGAGATTCGTCAGAATATCGCTTGGGAACGGATTCGTGCTAAGTTCCCAAATGTCGACACTACCAAATTCGTTGCTACCGTGGATGAGTATGATTGAGTGGTTGTCCGACTTTTGAGACAAAATGGAAAGTACCATCACTTATTTAATCAAGAGGGATTTTTAAACGACAAGCTACCCAACACGCTTTTTGATGCATTGGGTTCCCCTGCCGACGTGGTTCTTGACCAAAACGAAGCGGATATCGAAAACCTCCAGCAGAAAATGATCCTAGATGAGGCCACTGTTGAAGATCCTGATGCAACTGAGGCGGAAAAGCAGGAAGCCCAAGATCACCTAGTCTCCGGACAGCAAGAGATTGAAGCACTACAAAAAGAAAATGAGGACATCGTAGAGTGCATGTCACTGCGGGACCGCTTAAAAGCTATCTTCAAGAAGTATGGATTCACAGTGCTTGGGGTGCTGGCTGCGACAGGCACCGTGATTGGTGTCGTAGTTTCCATGCTGTCGAAGAGCCTGGCTAGCGTAGCCAAGGGGGTTGGAAATGGTTTGAAGGCAATAGGAAAGAAGCTGGGGCAGATTCTACCTGGAATGGTTGGGGCGATTGCTAGCTTCTTGTTTCGCACTGCGGGTGAGGTCGTAGGATTCTTGGCAAAGAATGCCTGGCTGTTCATCGTGGCCGTAGTTGTGTTCGTAGTGGAGCAGGTGTCGGGACGACAGAAGCAGCGTTAGCGAAATAACTACCATGCGGCTCCGGCCGCAGCAATCGACGCCACTGCCAGATTGGTTTAGTGGCGGGTAGCTCGTAGAGTGGGTTGTGCCGGAGACACCACAGGAGCAGGCTTTGCAACATGCTTTGCTTTTGGTACGTGCTTTGCATGTTGCTGTGCCTCTAGCACTTCTGCAGCAGTATGCTCCGCAACATGTGGCAAGTGTTTCTTTGAGCGAGGTCCTAGCATAGGTGGCGAAGGTGGTTTTATTTCATCGAGGTTGACATGGTCATTTATCCCAAAGCGAATGCTGGATGTGGCTGCTAACTGCTGTTCGTTGTTATATCCTAACACACTCTCAGTGTTGATGATCATGCGAGAAGGAATTAGCAGACAGCCCTTGGCAACCGCTAGGTCGAGACGAATGCGAGTGTCCCGCAAAGCATTTCTATATCTCGCGATACTGGTACCTGGCTTTTCTGCTTGGACGGCATGCAGATCTTCTTGGTATCGTATGGCTCTACTGACCTGTTGCTCCATGATGACCTCTTCCAGCTTTCTACCGCAGTCGACTTGGGTGTTAATAGACATGGCCGACGGCCCTACGATAGGGCTGCGAAAGGCAACCTGGGCTCCGAGAACGCAGTATACATAAGCCATTGCAGACAAGTTAATGCGAACTAGCCCGGCCTTCGTCAACCTGTGACCAGTTTGTGGTACAAACCAATTGTACTGCTTTTTGGCCCCATCGTTGCGAATGAATCGTAACGGAAACTTAAATGAGCCACCTGGTCACTTCGCGGAGTATGTAGTATTGTGCGCCCACTTCTTTTGTGCGTTTACCATTTTTCCATGAGCATATATGTACACATCTCCTAACCCGCCATTTGCCCCTCGGCGCATGGAGAAATCAATGTGAGCTACATCAAACTCGTTTCTTACCCTGTTATATACGACTGCATTCCATGAGGCGTTGTTGGCCTTTTGGAAAACTTTGTCTTGAGGTAGAGGAACCCCTAACTCGAACAATAATCACCTAGTCGTGTAATACACATGGAAGCGATAAAAACTCCGTATGTTATCGATAATGGGTGCGGCATCCGATAGATGGTTATCAAATGACACTCCACAGCCTGCCGTCGCGCACCAAAGAGCGAAGCATAGCTGTTGGGACCAGTGCTTCATTGGAGGAGCGTCAAGCCACTCGTGTGCTTGTTTTGCGCTGTGGAAAACTAAATCCATCTCTTGGAAGATATCTCACGGTGTTAGTGTGAAAGACTGATCCTTTGAGATGTAGATCTTGAGAGTTCGAAGGAGAGGGGCTACGTCTTTGGTGTCGTCCGACAAATTCTTTGTCCATGGAACAGCTGGAACTAGATAATTTTCTTTTGTCATTACCATGGAGGATGGAAACTCTCCACTCAGTGCAGCGTCTAACCTCTTTCGCATGTCCATTGGAATATAGAGGTTATCGATGAACCAGACGGTGTTGCCGTCTTTGAAGGTAATATTAGTTATGTAGGTCGACTCATCCAGTATATCGGAGGCATTCGTCTCAATGGAAAACTTTGGGAAGTCGGCATTGGGGTACTTCTTCCGAAAGGCTGCGAAAGCCTTTGCGTTGCGTAGTGCGACCTTCTTATTGAATTCAGCAATGATGGATGCTTTTTGTTGTGCTGTGAGGGCGAATTGTTGTAGGGGTAGTGGTGGGACGAACCCATCCCATTCGTCGTCTGTATTTTCCAGTACGAGTGGCATTATATTGAAGCGTACGTACAGTCCCTGTCAAAAGTTTTTCACACCGTACGAACCACATGTGGTAGCATGTGGCACATGTGCCACATGTGTTTACCACTTTCGGTAAAATGAATGTGGCGAAATGTGGCGAAGCGAAATCGGTAACTGAACCACTTTCGGTAAAACACAATCGGTGACTGAATCACTTTCGGTAAAACGCAATCGGTGACCGAACCACTTTCAGTAAAACGAAATTGGTGACTCTACCACCTTCAGTAAAACGAATTCGGTGACTCTACCACTTTCGGTAAAATGAATGTGGCGAAATGTGGCGAAGCGAAATCGGTAACTGAACCACTTTCGGTAAAACACAATCGGTGACTGAATCACTTTCGGTAAAACGCAATCGGTGACCGAACCACTTTCAGTAAAACGAAATTGGTGACTTTACCACCTTCAGTAAAACGAATTCGGTGACTCTACCACCTTCGGTAAAACGAATTCGGTGACTCTACCACCTTCGGTAAAATGAATTCGGATAGTCATCATGTTATGTAAATATGGCGCTACGTACGCGATCAATTCTAGTTTAGTTGTAGCAAAGTTCGGCGTTTTTATTCATCTGATAGACTTTACAGACTTCTGTACTTTCATACTTTAATCTATCCCTCAATCCCTTCACGATTCTTTAAAAGTCGTTGCGTACGCTGTATGTTTTCAATTCAACAGATTCAAGAAGCCAGCTTTTCGGTGTTTACATGTGCTTTCAGCCGTGGAAACTGATTGTCTGGTTTTTGACAAACAAGAATGTCGCGAACTTCGCGGAACATGTGATTTTATTGCAGAATGCAGAGTTAAATAATACGGGAAAGTTTCTCAACTTTTAATACTGGCAAGTGATAAACGTCTATCAAATAGAATATTCTGGAATACTTTTTATTTAACGTGGGATCCGTCATTTTGCTCAAATTGCTCGAACAGAAGTGTGACATTTTTGAATAATCAATGAGCTCTGACAGCAGTGTTTGTTTTGCTTTGAGATCACACCAAAAATTATCTTGATATCTTCCTACTGAATCAAATGCTTTCAAAGTTTTGTATTTTATTTACGGTCTGAACAGTTTTCACCTAATGCGAAAACTGGTTTGAGTCCATTCTGTCAAATAAAAACACCCAGGTGAATACATTTTGGATATTTTATTTCGTTATTGGTTATTTTGCAGTGAGATCGCACCGAATCTTCTGGAGTTTCAATTTCAGCTTTTTTACTTCATCACTTCGTCAATTTGTGATTGGCATTGCGGTTTATAATTGCTGTGAGACCGGTCTGCAGCGATTGGTCTGATGTCAGATGTGAAACAAACAAGTCTCAGTGCTGGTGTTTGTTTTCAAATATGTGATTGGTCCTCGATCGATCAAACATAGGACCTGTCAAAACTCAGACTGACAGGTTCACGCGTGACTGATTGCAATTGCACAATCTTGATATTTTAATTTCGAAAACATGCCTTTCCAGAATCCGCAAACATTTGCAATGCTTTTGGTCGGAACCTTGAACAACGCAGGAATCTCTCGTAAATGTTAAACTACGGAAGCTAAAGTTCATTTGTTGATTATTGCTTACTGGCGGGGCCCGCTTTAAAAGTTTGCCGCTAGATTATGAACGAACGGCGGTTGTTTGTTAAAATTGTTTGTGGCGTAAGTTTAAGGTTATATATTCACAGCAGTTCCATTTTTTGTCAGTACCGTTTATCAGTGAGGTTATCAGAAGAAATAGGAAGGAGAGAAATGCTCTTAGCCACTTCACGGCTTTCTCGGTACAAAACACGATCAAAACAAATAAGTTTTTCGATGATCGCACCAGGACACCGACCTGACGCTTTGCCGACAATTTGAAATTGGAGCTTTTACTACAATGAAAACACCAATAATTATTGCTGTGCCGATATATCGTTTCAAGAAAGACAGAACGAGATATAATTTTTGAAATCTAAACTTCAGCATTTTCAGTTTTAACGTAGTAAAAATCACTATAGTCGCAAGCAGTGGTGTTTGGTGAAGCGAAATCAGTGACTGAACCACTTTCGGTAAAACGAAATCGGTGACTGAACCACTTTCGTTAAAACACAATCGGTGACCGAACCACTTTCAGTAAAACGAAATCGGTGACTCTACCACTTTCAGTAAAACGAATTCGGTGACGTTACCACCTTCGGTAAAACGAATTCGGTCTTAAAACGAATGGAGTTTACCGAACGAAATCTACCACATGTGATTACCGAATCTTCGTTTTACCGAAGCACATACGGTACCATATACGGTTGAAAAACTTTTGACAGGGACTGTACATACATATACATACAGTTGATACCTTTAATATTGCGAAAATGGTGATCTTAAATGTCACCTGTACCTCGGCTGACCAGACGGTCTACTTCGATGAACCTCTTTGTATCCAGAATATTTCGCTAGTCGAGGTCACTCTTGAGAACAGTTGGTGGAACCTAGTAGAGGAGGCTTCGTTCTGGTGGGAGACCGAAGGTGTTATATTTCCATATGTTATTGCTAAAGGGCACCATGATATAGCAAGCATTCAACCATACTTAAAACCCGCAATTGATGCTGGCCTCATGAAATTCGTGAAACCCTTACCAAGGGGGGCTTGGATCCTAGATGTCAAGAAACCAATCCAGTTTAGTAAGAATCTCTGCACACGTCTGCTGTGCGTTAAAGGAAATAAAGATGGGAGGGGGGAATTACTAAAAATAGGTAAACATGAAATATGGATCCAAGATATCTACACAGCGTATGTCCACTGCGATGTGGTGAACTTCTCGAGGGAAAGCCATCGAATGTCTTAGCTAGCTTAGAGATCCGAGGCGAGAGGTTTGCAAAAGCAACCTATTCCGCGTTGAATCCAATACCCCTTCGAGCCTTAGGGACAATACGAAACAGCTTTCACCCGACAGTTCGCGACGAGAAAGGCAACATCATAGACTTCCGTGGTCGACCCATACGCTATGTATTGAAGATTGAGTAAGTTATAGCATAATTGGTATGATGGCAGGCAATTTGATTCAAACCATTCCGACGGCACCGCCGATTTATCCTACGCTCCGTTCATCTGAAACTGGTGTCTCTGGAGAGAACTTTCGCCTGCAAAAGGTGTGTGAGACGCTTGCTGACATTGAAGTCCAAGAAAAAACACTACGAGGGTGTGCGTAAAAAGTATGCCCGTGCGCAGGGAATTGTTCACGGTATCGCTGTGACCACAGGTAGCCTGAGTGTGTTTTTATCTGGAGGAGGTTTAGCAGTTGCTCTCTCCGGCTTTGGTGCTATAGTTGGACTACCACTTGGTGTTATTGGCGGGATCTGTGGACGTGTAATTTCAGCCTCTACAGCTGTTGGGGCTAAAACGCTTGGAATCAAAGTTTCTAAGCATAAGAAAACCACTATGTTGGCTAAAGCGAAAGTAAATACACTTCGTGATCTCGTGTCAAAAGCCTTGCGTGATGAGAAAGTGTCTGACTCTGAGTTCACTCTAATCCTTGCCGAAACAGATAAATATGAGGCTATGAGGCTTGAAATTCATCATATAGCTTTGGTTAGTGGTGAAAAAAGCGTGGAACAAATTCGGCCCGA
Source organism: Actinernus sp. WN-2022 (assembly GCA_030867875.1). NCBI lineage: Eukaryota > Metazoa > Cnidaria > Anthozoa > Actiniaria > Actinernidae > Actinernus > Actinernus sp. WN-2022. The sequence continues at coordinate 44,764,860 of JAOWCC010001679.1, forward strand.
GATTCGGGAAGAGATACGATCCAAACTTGGCAGTCTCGTGGGATAAAAATCGATATTTCCTACGAAAGAAGCCTGTGTGGGTGTTATTTTAACTTTGCGAAAATAAATTAATTTGTATGTCGGGTTCGTATGTAAATTTCTGACTCGTCACGACTGTTGCATCAGCTGCTAATTACCATATGTCAGAGGCATAGACATAAATATAATTTTTCACCCCTACGTCATTGTCTAGCACATGTGGCCCAACGGGTTGACGCTGGGCTTGTGTTCGAAAGGGGAGCCGTTCACAAGTCTGGTGTTCAAACCTCGGCGGGCCACAGGTGGTAGACCGGCTTGTGTGGAGTAAAAAGCTCCCCGCTCCACACAAGTCGTAGCGCGTCTGTCGGTGTGGCAGAAATAGTAGCGAATAATCATTCCAAAGGAACTGAAGCGATAGTAGAAAATCAGCGGCCAGAGTAGAAGATATTTTTTAAGCTTCTGACCACATTTGGTTCTCACACAGGTAGATACCTGTGTGAGAACCAAATGTGGTCAGAAGCTTAAAAAATACAGTAGAAAAAATACAGTAGAAAAAATACAGTAGAAAAAAAGCCGGGCCCGGCAAAAAAAAAAAAAGCAAAAACCTCTCTAGGGACGAAAAGAAGAAAAAGGTGAAAGTGGTCCCTAGAGAGGTTCTGGAGAGCTCCAGTTTTGCTTTTTTTTTACACATATTTTTCCTTACATATTTTTTTTCCGTTCTTTTTTATTCTTATTCTTTTTTCTTCTCTTTTTTCTTTTTTCGGGACTTCACAAATATAGGAGAGTGGAAGTGATTGGTAGAACTAAATGTACAAATTGGGCAAATCAACAAAATCGAAATATCCATTTTGGAAGGCGTCGAGTAGCGTAATATTATTGGTGGTGCGTGCATCCTCTAGAGTGAACTGGAAATGCCCCTCAAACCACTTCAATGATGACATCGATGTGAATATTGTAGAAGGCAAAGTAAAGAGCAAAATTTCTCACAGCACGTGCATCATCTATGGTGAGCTGGAAGTACTCAGCAAGCCACTTAGCAACATCGAGATGGCCACCGTAGCAAGCAAAGCATAGTGCATAGTTGTTATGTGCGCGTGCATCTTCTATAGTAAACTGAAAATGCTCAACGAGCCATTTAACGACGTTAAGATGACCTTCTTTGCAGGCAAAACGTAGAGCATTGTTTTCTCCAGCACGTGCATCTTCTATGGCGAACTGGAAATGTTCAGCTAGCCACTTAGCGACATCAAGATGACCGTTTCCACAGGCATAGTTTAGAGCATAGTTGTTGTATGTGCGTACATCTTCTATGGTAATTAAGCTGGAAGTGCTCAGCAAACCACTTAGCAACATTGAGATGGCCATCGTAGCAAGCATCGCATAGTGCAGTGCATGCTTCCTCAGTGGTAATACTGAAAATTCTAGCCAAATCGGCTCGCTTGTTGTCGTCGCGAGCGGCTCCAAAACCATACAAAAGGACTCGCCTGCACAGCATTTGATCTACCTTTTCGTAGCGTGCTAGAGACGCTGCATCGCCTAGACGTTTCGAAGTCAAAGAAATGCTTGCAAAAGACTCGGGGCCTGCATCCTCTACGATCTTAGACAGGATTTCTAGGGGGAGGTCCAATAAATTTGTTATAGTTATTCTATGAATATGCAATAGACCAAGTGGGTATATCCTACTAGAACAATTGTTTAAATGGATGTATATGAAGTAAGAAAACTCGAAACTCGGAAGGTGGTGCAACCTCGTATATAGTAGTATAGAAAGTAGGCATCCTGGCGAAGAGAGAATCTGGACTATGAAGTGCGAGTGATCTCTGGGTCACGAGCCATGGGTAGTCCAGATTCTCACTGCGCCAGGATGCCTACTTTCTATACTACTCCTCATTAAAATTGAAAATTTCTACTGTGTCTGCCCTCATTAAAACTACCACTTTTGTTTGATTTTGACGTAATTACCAGTAGCTTTGTCCTAGATGACTCGGGTCAATCACGGTTTCTGGCAAACCCCCGACCACCCTCTCCCTGTTTTACCCTAAAATTAATGGTTATAAATATAATCATTAATTACACATGAACCCAAGGGAGGTTGGGTGCCTGGATAGTTTCCAGAAACCGCGACTGAGTCGATGTAACCCTGCTATGTTAAACCGTGACTGAGTCGATGTAACCCTGCTATGTTAAACCGTGACTGAGTCGATGTAACCCTGCTATGTTAAACCGTGACTGAGTCAATGTAACCCTGCTATGTTAAACCGTGACTGAGTCGATGTAACCCTGCTATGTTAAACCGTGACTGAGTCGATGTAACCCTGCTATTTTTCTGCAAATATGAATAATATTTCTTTATTTCTTAATACATGTATTCCATATCATAGACAAAGAAGTAAGAGCTGCTAGTACTGAGGCTGACAGAAAATTATCTGAGTTTGAAGTAGAAATGAGGTAAAGTCAATCAGAGATGTAGATGTAGATATATAATATCAGGGTAGTGGGCAATTTCCCTGGCTGTTTTTAACTTTGGACTGACTACATTGCCTGTGAATACAGCCATCTCCCATTATGAGCCATGGATCAAAATATGCCCCCCTCCCGGCCCCCCCTGCCCCCAAGAAAGATGTCTTCAATTTGAGCCCCTGAATTCCATGCTGATGATGTTTCATGGCCAGGATCTTGTTGCATTATTTGATTGGTGATTAGATAAACTAGCCAATCAAATAATGTGACTTAATTCCTGTGGAAATCAGTATTAATATTGAAAATAAATATGAAACCATAACAAGCATGCATCCTGTAATCAGGATGCCACGAGGTTCATGGCCCTGTCACCTAAAGTAGCTACATCTGTGTCAATGAACCCAATGGTATATCTTGGGGTGAACTAAATATTAACCAGGGTTATTGCCAGAGGGTGAAATAAGGGCAGGGGCAATGCCCCCCTTCCCCCAGGTTCAACTGCCCCCCCTCCCCCTCCCCCCACGGATCTTCACTCATATCAATCAAGTCTCAATTAAATGTAACCACTGGATGTCACTGGGTTACATAATTATAAACATGCTCATCCTTGGACTCTTGAACATTTCCCCCATTTGTTTTCTGATTTTGCCTGACCTTACCTAGCCTAATTTTCAGACGGTACGAGGTCCTCCACTCTCACTTCCTCCCCCTCCCCCTCTGATGGACTTTGGCAGAAACCGTGTCCTTGACGTCATTTCATTTCGACCAATCAGAGCGAGGGTTTTATTTTTAGATAACTGAGGTATGCATGGAATGTCTAGTAGAGCCTGAAGGTGAAGCCAATTGGCGGACGATACAAACAGACTTAATATGGATTTGGAGAAAGCATGCAAAACTTTTGGCATTTCTGAATTATTTCCCGAACAGAGAAAGGCTATTACCCTTCATTTCCCAGAAGGACCTTGGCCATCACTGCTGCATCTCTAGGCAACAACCAGGTTGAGAATCGAGAGAGGAGACTTCTGAAAACATAAATATTTATAGGCAAATGTAATCCAACTTTTACCATGACATATTCACTATAATATGTGTTCACTCCTGTAGAAATTTCATGCCATTCCATGAAAGATTTAGTCTTCTCAAGGCGAAAAAGCTAATATATTTTACTTTTAGGACAGCAAAATTGTCAAAATAAAGTGTGTTAAAAATTCTGCAAACATATTAAATATTTGCCCAAATGTCGTGAAACTATTCAGTATGTGTGTTCACTGTTGTCAAAATTTTATTACATTTCTTGAAAGATTTGGTCTTCTAAATGCCAAAATTCTATTAGATTTATGGTATACAAAGCAGTCAAGGAAGATTAATGATTTTCCAAAGCTCGCGCGATCATAGATCGTGATATCGGTAGTGCTTCCTAGAATCAGATTTTCCCGGTACACGGCCGAGGACAACATGTTTCTCCACGTTCTGTTTCCATAAGTTTGAAGCTGTAGAACATATTCTGCAGTGCATGAAAGTGCATGATTCTGGCGAGCTGTAGTAGGCTACATATTAAGTCTCCTGACTCTCGATTCTCGACTTGGTCGTCACCTATAGATGCAGCTGTGATGGCCAAGGTCCTTCTGGGAAAAGAAGGGTAGTATTGCCTTTCTCTGTTCGGGAAAGAATTCAGAAATGTCAAAAGTTTTGCATGCTTTCTCCAAAGCCATATCAAGTCCGTTTGTATCGTCTGCTATTTAGCTTCACCTTCAGGCTCCACTAGATATTCCATGCATACCTCAGTTCTCTAAAAATAAAACCTTTGCTCTGATTGGTCAAAATGGAAACAATGGCTGGAACACGTTTCTGCCAAAGTCCAGGGAGGGGGAGGAAGTGAGAGCGGAGGACCTGTTGTACCGTCTCAAAATCAGGCTAGACCTTACCCTCCATGGCGGACAACCGTGTTAACTAAACTAAAATTATGTTCATGTTCTATTTTATTACAGCATGAAGAAAGACATATTTGATAACCTTGTGGCTTTTCAGGTTGGTTTTAGATATGTTCTAAAGATTTGTATCAAATAAATGTATGGGTGATTATAATATTTATAGTTGTTTGAGATAATAAATTAAAAACTTGCAGTCCTTGATGGCTATATTGGTATGCCGTATAATTTATGCAATATTTATCCTGCCATGGAACTCACTTAAAATATAGGGGATTTGTTGGAGACATTTTAACCCTTAAGAAATGCAGCAAGTCTCCCCTCCCCCCCCCCCCCCCCCTCCCCCCCAAAAAAAACATCCCTACATGTTTCCCCTCTGCCTGTAAATGGATCATTCTAATAATATATAATTTATGCATGCAGAAATTCCCCAATGCTGCCACTGTCCCATATCTGGTTTTGAAATATAATAATTTATTGTAGTAATGTTACACATGCTTACACTGACTACCTTATGCAAAATTCTAGATCCAGTAGTTGATATATAGTATAGTTGTGTCTACGAATATCAGTTTAGTTCAGCGGTATTGCCCCATTGAAACCATCATTCTTGTGTGACACCAACACCTCTTACACAATCACAACTATATGTAATTTAGATTACACAGAATCAATAAGTGCTTCATTACATCTAAGTGAGGCATTGGGGTCAATACCACTGAAACTGTTATTTGTAGATACAACTGTAATATCTGATGCCGCTATTAAAATACATGTACATGTATCTGTATCTCAAAATGCAGTAAACCTGAGCATGAAAATTCTTGTCATTCAAAATATACAGGAAAGAAACAAGGAGCTGATATCAGCAGAGTCTAAGCGTATGCTGGAAAGACTGATCAAGCTAGGAAAGAGAAATGGTAGGTTGAGGTGCATCTCCTAGTTCTTTCATTAAATATTAATTCATAAGGTACTAGCCAATCCTGTGCGTTGACTGTTACCACATGCAAAAACAAAGGAAATAATAAAACATCAGTGTCTTTAATTCTACTAGAGATTTTGTCCTGATTTATATAAATTTTGGCTTTGATTTTCTCAGCCAAAATAAGTTGTATCACCAAAATAACTGAACACATGACTCTCGATCTACAATGTATATGTACATCTAGACATTTGATAAGTGTGATAAAGAATTCACGTCCAATCTTTCAGCTCGAGTTTGTAAATCCCATAAAGATTGTCCGCTCATTCTTTATCTAGTACTTAAAGGCTTTGGTCACATGACCAACAGCTTAAGAAATTTACAGATGGTAAACCATTGAGACTAGAGCCTTCTTCCATTGAATTACTTGCCCCCTTTTCTTTACCTCCCTTAAAAAATGTATTTGAAAATTGCAAATGAAAGAAATTCCAACATTGTTTTAAAAAGCTCAACCACAGTTATAATATCAAAAATAGTAAACTGTATACAATGTTCAGTGGTTAGGGGCATGAAGGCCATGTCAACAGTTGAGTGTTAACCATGTGTCTGTACAAAAAAGGTGAAAAGTACCTGAGGAATTATAGCAGCTATGGACAGCTGTTTCAGCCTCTTTGGGCCTCGTTTTCATGACATTGGTAATGCCAGGTCGGTTCTCTCTAGAAAACTAGAAGATGCATAATTTGACAGCTACATGTATGAAACATGGGATATGGCTGAATATGAAAATGGTATAAAATTGTATACAATATAAAAGTATACAACACTTACAACAACAGTCTTTATTTTACTCAAGATGGAGGAGTTACAAGTAGGAAAACAATACACAATTATATGAATTTCTGAGTTGGTAGGTCCTGAAATAATCCTTAGGGTATGCTAAGACCACTAGGGGCACAAAGACCATGTCAACAGTAGAGCATTTAAGCCTTCATCTGTAATAAAAATAGACCCTGTATATGGTACGCGTTTACCATTTTTCATGTTCAGCCACATCCCATATGCTTCACAGCTTTCACACACCTCATGAATATCAGACTGGATGTTCTACCATAGACCTGACTGGGAGCTTGTTAATGACAATATATTTAAAACAAAAAAAATGTCTTCCCCACACAGAGTACTAGGTACTTTATACATTGACTGAGTGGGAGGGCTGGATGGGGAAATATTTGATTCGATATCATGACATACAGGCCAAGGTACATACAAAATGACAGAGAGTAGAATATATTCCAGTTCAGCCCAACCTACATTTTAACTCAGTCAATAAGTGTTTTTATCATGTGACCACTTAGTTTGTTTTAATAATGGCAGAACAACAAGCAAAAAAATCAAGCAGAGCCAGACTGCTTTTTCTGGCCCACTCAAGTCAAACATGTTGTACATGTAAAATAATGGCTTTGAAAGGAAAGCGTGTGTGGGGCCATATGGGTCACTACATCTAATAATTATAGTGTTTGTATTATCAATAAGTACTGTAATATGACCATATTAAACTTTTTCCAGGTCTTCACCTTCCTGAATCAACACAAGAGGAGATCAAGGCCATTAAGAAGAGAGAGAGTGACTTGGGGATTGACTTCAACAGGAACCTGAATGAAGAGAATACCAAACTGGAATTTACCAAGGAAGAATTGGGTAAGAACATTTATTGGTCCCTTGTAAATAGAATGTTGAACAATTCCTTTCATATCGCAAACTCAATCCAGAAATAGGGCTATGTACTGTATGATCGACCCCAATCCACTTTTTTGGGTACAGATGGCTTCTTGCTGTTACTGTATCATACTTCTGACCACAATCATGGACCTGTTTAACAGGACTGTTTTATAGTCTGCTTTTAATAAATATTGTTAGTTTTCTAAGCATTTCTTAATACTTTTGTTATTGTCATTCCTCAGCTGGACTACCAGAAGACTTTATCAAGAGCTTGGAGAGGTAAAGATTTGCAGATATTTTGTCAAATTGGTATATTGTAATAATTAGGAAAAATGAACTGGTTGTGTTTGTAGTAATAATGATGATGATGATAAAAATTATGTCATATTTTTATAATTATAATAATGATTATGATAACATCAATCATATGATACTAATATGCATATGTTCTTGAAATTCATGAACATATTAGTGTATAAAACAGTGATCAATATCATAATGTATGCCCTCACTTTGCAAACTGTGAAAATAGAACAGGTTCCCACGATCAGGGAAAACAATTTCAAGCTCAGGGAATTTAGGATTTGGTCAGAGAAATCCCAAATTTCAATGAAGGGAATTTTTATTTTCAGGCTTCACATACTTATTTATTCTGTTAAATGTGGCTGTCCCAAAATAGCAATTGAATATTTGGAAAAAATACGAGACAGCATGTGATGAAGGTCAGTGAAAAGTGCTTCTTGGTCAGTGAAAAGTCAAGGATTTTTTCCTGCAAATATTGTATGGGAACCCTGTAGAATCTAAGATTTTAGGAAAATATTTTTTAAATTCTCTTCTTCCATCTTCAATTAATTTAGGGAGATGATGGCAAGCTTCAGCTAACCCTAAAGTACCCTCACTACTTCCCTTGCATGAAAAAAGCATCCAACCCAGAGACGAGAAGACAGCTTGAGTTTGCCTTTAACAGAAGGTGAGATCACTTCTGACACCAACATTTCCCATGTTTCTATGCAGTTATAAAAACATGAGTGGGAGTTTGGGAGAATGAGAAATGGCTGTGGGAGCACGAGCCTGAATGGCAAGTGTTTCCACTGTTATTACGAGATCGTCCAATCTTCCACAAGTGTTTCAATCTATATGTCTTTGGGAAAATGAAATGTTTTCTATTTTCTTTATAACATAAACGAGCAAAAGCACAGAAAAACACTTGTTTAATTTGAGAAACACAGCATAAATTCTCCTAACCAGCTGAAGCGTGCGCTCAACTTTCTATGTTTCTATTGAGTTATAGAAACACTGCTTTCAGCCAGTCAGAGTGCACCTACTATCAAATCTGTTTTATAAAGAAAAAGTGAGATGTATATAATATATATTATACTGAGTTTGAGTGAAAAGTCATTGCATCAAAAAATGACCTTCATATTATGTACATACTTGAATTATAGAAAAAGTTATTGAAAAGTCCTTGATTTCTTACTATTAGCAAATTTGTCAGAAATAGAGATAATACCCAAAATATACTTGTTAAATAATTCAGTTTGTTGATTTCATGATAGTTGATTAAAGTAATGGTGTCTAGTAGCCTTCCTGAGCACTGTAGGTATCAGTACTGGAAAAAATGTTTTCCAGTTTATTGTTGTTGTTATCAAATAATAGGTTCTTACAAGCATGATAGCCAAAGCCAGAAGCTTATATGACTGAGTGGCAAAACAGCTATTGTATATGAATACCTGATAACATAAGTTATCTTAGGCTTACATAAACGTAAACAGTATATATATAACAAATGTGAATAAATGAGACAATACAGAAAAATGTGAATAAATGAGACGATATAGAAAAATGTGAATAAATGAGACAATACAGAAAAGAAATTGCAGAATTCTATTTAGTTAACTAATATATAAAGTAATGAGAAAACTGTCCTTGAAAATTCCTTTAATTTTGGTTGGCTGAAACTGTATGAACCACGTAACATTATGGCACAAGAATACTACAACACAGAATACAGCAAGTGGCAACAACGAATTGTTGTTTATTTCACCAATTTTCCCTTGAAACAACAACAACAACAACAAAGCTCTTTATATATTCAAAAAAAAAAAAATCTGGATTTACATAAAAATACCTAAAATACATTATTAAAAATAATTACTAATATTATACAATTTAAAATCCAATATTAAAAATATTGTTTTAAAATATTACTGCTCAAATTTAAATCTAAAACTACAGCTAGACACACAAAACAAAGTTAAAAATACATCTACTTATAAACACACCTTTAAAACACTCAGTTCTGACATGTGGGAGGATGAGAGTGTGACCCCTGTAGCTCCTAGTCCTTTTAGGTGGTTGTTGCTAGAGCTGACAAGCTTCTGACAGATCTTGTCAGATATCACCCTTATATCTTGGATAGGGATGGCATATTTCAAGTAGTCAAACCTTACAGCTCTAGATTGCAGCCTGTTAATCCTACTCAGAGATATTTGGAGTAAAATAGTTGGAGTAACTAAAGGTATGCAAAGAACTAACCTGGCATAACTCTGTTTCCAATTAGGTGTATTGAAGAAAATACAAAGATTTTGGAGGAACTTGTTGCACTGAGGAAAAAGGTAAATAATGATAAATAATAATTATTATAATCATACTATGGATAATGCAGGGCTAACTGGATTTGAAATTAGATCAAAATACAACAGGAACTGTTGCTGGTTGTCACTAATTAGATGAAAATACCACTAGTAACGAGTTTATATAACTCATATTTATGTAGCTAACGGAGATAATTTCGTAGACCGGGAAGAAAACATGTCCGACTTTGAGTTGTTAAGGTGTGTTGAAGAAGAGGAAAATAAAAGTCGCTTCCCAAAACTAAAAGAAAATGATCGGCGAGAGAATTTAGCATTGATCGGCTTCGTACACTAAAAGCGACCACAAATTCGGGCACAAACTGGGATGCTAAAACGTTTGAAGTTGAGAAAAGCAATGTCCACACTCTAATACATTGTTATATACTCATTGAGAGTTTGATATAAAAAAATAAAAAAAAAATAAAGAAAAATGTGGGTTTTCACAGCCTGGTGTATTATTAAAACGAGAGGAAAGTGACAACACAACAACAAGACATGACTCACCAATAACTCGACGATAACTGTAATACGCCTGCTTTATGCTGAAACATGAACAATGAATTGCGAAGAATACAATGGGATTTCTCTGGTTTCATGTAGAAATTCGTTTGAGAGGTTCCTGAATATTCCTGAATGAATATTAAACGGGCGATAAAACTTGCAGAGAACCCAGAACTGGCAGAATTTCAAAAGAGTAGATTGGCCATGCCAACGAAGAAGAGAGCCTCAAAACCAACGCAACACGGCCATCAGAGCAGCTGAGTTACAACACTGTTCCTTGGGATAAAGAAAATATCCTTCTTCAGACCACAGAACCAGTAATCAGTGTCAACTATGCAGTTGTCGTAGAAAATTGTCGGCAACTCACGTGTCCAAGTCCAACTCTGTGAATGCTTTTCCATCAGGCATTTTTAACGCCTTGCACTATCACAATGTGCAGATAAACCTCTCCTGTGCTGACCAGAAATTGTAAAAAGAAAGCATGTTTCCTGCAACAGTTTTGACCAGATGACAATATTACAACCCATTTCATTTGCCGGCTCTTGCAATTTCTGTCTTTCACTTTTATCGATTGACACGTTATATTCTTAGCAGATTACTTCATCCAATAAGAAACGAGCTTTCAGATCGTCAATGTCCAGCTGTCACAATTGAACCAATCAGCGACGAAAAAAGCTGTAAACAAGTCAAGTACATTAAAATGGGGTTTTCGCTGTCGTCAGTTTGCTTTTAGATTTTTACGCGGGTTCTAAAGATAGCTTTATTTCCTTCGTCTACGTTGAGGTTTATATTATAAGATGGTTCTCCTTGTTATATAACAAAATAATGCACTTTCAAGGTCTTTAAAAGCTGCTAAATGCACTCGCATTCCGCTCGTGCATCCGCATTTTTTCAAGACCTCGAGCGTGCATTATTTTGTTATATAACAAGGAGATCCATCTTTTATTTGTTAAATAATACCACTAGTAACTGTTGCTAGTTGTCACTAATTAGAATAAAATACCACTAGCAACTGTTGCTAGTTGTCACTAATTAGATGAAAATACCACTAGTAACTGTTGCTAGTTGTCACTAATTAGATGATAATACCACTAGCAACTGTTGCTAGTTATCACTAATTAGAATAAAATACCACTAGCAACTGTTGCTAGTTATCACTAATTAGATGAAAATACCACGAGTAACTGTTGCTAGTTGTCACTAATTAGATGATAATACCACTAGTAACTGTTGCTAGTTGTCACTAATTAGATGATAATACCACTAGCAACTGTTGCTAGTTGCAACATAGTCTGATCGGCCACAATCATCATCAAGTAGGAACAACAAATAGTTCAGCAAGATTCTACTTATCTAGCAACAGTTGCGAGTTGTCAAGAGATTTTACTTGCATTTCTAAAAATCTACTCCCATTGTGCAAGGTGTGAGCCTAATTTCCAGCCCTGCTATAGTGAACAAGTTGCACCTGTCCATTAAAAAGGTGGTCAATAAGTGGTTGATATGTGTCTGGTGAAACCATGTCCACTTATGGAACACTTTTGGTGCAACTTGTTCACTACATATTTTCTTGATTTATCTTAATTTGTGTTTCAGATGGCAGATCACCTTGACTACCCAACACATTCAAGCTACATCACTGAGGTACAGTCTGATGGGTGTCTTGTGTAGGATACAATCACGTGGTTGTGCTGGGTGGCAAACAATCTGACTTCATTTACTTAAAGGCACTTGTACACGATCGCTAGTGTTATTAGCAAAACCTGTTTTTAAGTGCTATTTTCCATCTCCATTCGATTGTCGATCTTTTTAAAACACATTTTGAAGTTTTTGTTTGCAATCCAGTAAAGCCTTTCCCATGGGATCATGAGCATGATTATCGAATTGATTAGTATCAGCACCTGGCTGTTTACTGCAAATGGCCTATTATTATCTTTGGAACGTAGTAATAAAATGATATTTTGTGATAAAATTATATTTGGGTGCATTGAAAAACGGTACAAAGGTGTTATTATTCTTTTAGGGAAGGATATTGTTACAATGATGTACAGCAAGTTTGTTTAAAGCTAAAATGTTTTTAGAGGGCTGGTGCATTTGGGGAGGGAGCCATGATTTTTCATGTAGCAACAATTAGTGGGGGAGAGGGTAAAATATTGTGCAGAATAGGATGGAAGAATGGTAGGTGTTTCTTTTACTTTTGTCTCAAAATGCATGAAATACTTCAGGAAGACCTATATTTTCAAAATTTCCCCATGGCTGGCCCCCTAGATTAGTTCATAGTCTGTATATTAGTCAATTTTTACAGTGATTTACAAAGAACGACAAAAATCCTACATGGAAAAAACCAAGTGCACCAGCCACCCCCTCATCAATAACCAGTCCCTCCCTCATCAATAACCAGTCCCTCCCTCATCAATAACCAGTCCCTCCCTCATCAATAACCAGTCCCTCCCTCATCAATAACCAGTCCCTCCCTCATCAATAACCAGCCACCCCCTCATCAATAACCAGTCCCTAACAACTGACAGTTGTGACTGTTTTGCCATTAGTAGATGAGAATGGCCAAGACAGCAGAAAATGTAGCCAATTTCTTGTCGGAATTGGCCACGAGGTTGCACCCGTTAGCTGATGCAGAACTGAAAGTCATGCTCGAGATGAAAGAGGACGAGGTACATCTGATATTTCCCCCCAATTCTTTTGTTTCCATATTCTGTATTTTCTTGTCTACCATTTATGCAGGTTTAGTTACACTGCAACTACGTATATTGTGACCGGGGCCACTAAACAACGAGAACTAAAGTTACACATTGCACAATGGCAATAGAGCATTCCAACTTTCAAATCCTAGCATATTTATTAACCTATTTTTTTACTTTAATAGTTTACTCACTTACTTACTTACTTATTTCCGTATTTATTTATTTATTTACTTACTTACTTATTGACTTATTTATTTACTTATCGACTTACAAGATTCGCCTAACACAGGAAAACAATAGATAAAAACAACAACAGCATAAAAAAGATGAAAAAGAAAGAAAAAAGATGAAAAAGAAAAAAAAAAGATAATGAGTAGTTTGAACGACTAAAGGCAGGGACTGACCACAGAAAAGATCTCCAATAACCGGGTCCCGAGATTTTCTTAATTCCGGCAAAAGACTTCAACTTCAAAATTTTCCTTTTACCGAGTCAAAGCTCAAGCAAGTTGAAAGGCTAACCTCCCAGTTAGCTGAGTGGTTAAGCGCCGGTCTGTTGTGCGGGAGGTCGACGGTTCAAACCCCGGCCGGACCAACACTCAGGGTCCTAAAATAACTGAATAGAAGGTTCTGCGTTTGTGAAACAATTACATTCACGTGCTGCAAATGGTGTTTGGATATCTGCCGGCTGAAAATGTAAATCCTTGTTGTGCTCATTTATACCTTTTAGTCCTTTGCAGTCCTCTGTGAATGCTCAGCTTATTCAAGTTCAGAAAGGCATTGTTAAAAGCTCATTTCTTCTGTTTTCACGACTTAACACATAGTTTTAGCTACTCTAGACGTACTGTAAGAATATACCAAATGCAAGAATCTCTCAGTATGTGCAAGGGCACTAAGACCAAATGATCACGTTTTTATTTGATCCGATTGCGAGAGTCAGTTGTCAATGAATGAATATTGATAAGCCTAGAATACCGTTCCAAATATCATGTTTTCCCATAAAAGGTATTGTTAATGAGCTAATGAATACTTACCTTTTGTCGTAATTTGCTTGTTTCCGATTCCTTCATAAGCTTCGAATCTAGTTATGACTCCCACGGCGACTTCGCAAACGCGTCCTATATTCAAATCACTCGTTAACGGTGAGTTAATAAGTTAACGATCAACTTACTAACACATCCATTAATGTTTGAAATTGTTTGAGTGATTTGAAAATAGGACGCGTTCGGGAATTGGGTGATTCATCGTCCACCGGTGGACCTGCGATTTAACTTCCTTATCCAAGAAGACGTGAAGGTCTAACCATTTGCAGTTTGTGAACGAAGTTGTTTCACAAAGGCAGCACTTTCTACTCAGTTATTTTAAGACACTGAGTGTTGGTTTAGCCAGGGTTTTGAGATCCCTCGACCACCCGCACGACAGCCGAGATGGCACTTTACCACTGAGCTAACCGAGAGGCGGTCTTTTCCCTCCGTTACTTGCAGTGCAAGCAGCTTGGTCACCCATTTGACGGCAAGATCAACTACTGGGACATGAGATACTACATGACAATGGTGGAAGAGAAAAACTACATCGTAGACCACAACAAGCTGAAAGAATACTTCCCACTTAGTGTTGTTACCAAAGGTAAATGTGCTGTTGAATACTTCCCACTTAGTGTCGTTACCAAAGGTAACTGTTGGATATTTCTTTTGGTAACAACGTGAGTTGAGTTTGTTGGCATCTCTCCCTTGCTTTGGGGAGAGTACCATTCGCCACGCCTATATATATCTTTATTTAAATAGCTATCTCTGTACTTATTTCATTACCTCTTTAGCCTAATAACCAATCTAAATACAGTGGACTGCCTTTGATAAGTGGCTACTTCACCTATGCAAGCATTTTAAATAAACCTGATGTTCCTCAATCAAAAAACTAAATTTGAAACCAGGCTTAAATGGTTTTTCTGACCGTGTGGAGAATGGTAGCGAAACCTGCAAACGCGAAATATTTTGTGGCGCGAAAATGTCATCTTTTTACACTAAATATTTTCAAAAGCGCTGGGTGAAATTTCTTTATTGTTGGTAGACAAAACCAAACTCCAAACAGTGTATAGAATGCTGCCTATGAAATAACAAAATATTATTTTCCCAATTTGACACAAACTATCTTCAACCAAGATGGCAATAAATATGTTTTCCCTTTGTCGGAACTTAATTTTATCCCCATTTCAAAACATATAAATTAGGCCCGTGACGTAAATACCTTTGAAATCACTTTTGTTTTCAAATTCTAAACAAAATCGACTGCAAAGCTATTTACGTCACAATTCCGTCCCAGTCCTCATATATTTTTTCGGGTCACGGAAAACTGTTTTGCCGTATAATTTTGTTCTTTCCATAAACGTTTTGTAGAGTAATTTTGTAAAAAAATAAATCTAAATAACTATAAAAGAATACATTTCATTTCATTTCACTGCACCTTTAAAACATTCTGTTTTCATATGATAAGATGCTTTAGCTTTAACTCTTCCACACTTGGACGAAAAAGCAACAGGTTGAAAAATATCTTATGAATAACCCTTGCAAGCTTCCTTAATTTACCACCTTCTTTTGACATCAAGTTTGATTGTATAGAAAAGTTTGAAACTGTATTTTGTTGCATAAATTCCCTACATAGAGAGAGGTTTTCGGTTGAGTGTCGTAAAACCAAAACCAAAGTAATCACAGAACCAATCACAGCAGCAAGTAAAAACACAATGAGCCAATCACGAACTGAAGTAATTCATGATTGGTTTTAGAGGTTTATGATTGAGTGTCGTAAAACCAAACCAAAGTAATTACAGAACCAATCACAGGAGCAAGTAAAAACACAATGAGCCAATCACGAACTGAAGTAATTCATGATTGGTTTTAGAGTGGTTTTCAATTGAGTGTCATAAAACCAAAACCAAAGTAATTACAGAGACAATCACAGCAGCAAGTAAAAACACAATGAGCCAATCACGAACTGAAGTAATTCATGATTGGTTTTAGAGAGGTTTTTGATTGAGTGTCGTAAAACCAAACCAAAGTAATTACAGAACCAATCACAGCAGCAAGTAAAAACACAATGAGCCAATCACGAACTGAAGTAATTCATGATTGGTTTTAGAGGTTTTTGATTGAGTGTCGTAAAACCAAACCAAAGTAATTACAGAACCAATCACAGCAGCAAGTAAAAACACAATGAGCCAATCACGAACTGAAGTAATTCATGATTGGTTTTAGAGGTTTTTGATTGAGTGTCGTAAAACCAAACCAAAGTAATTACAGAACCAATCACAGCAGCAAGTAAAAACACAATGAGCCAATCACGAACTGAAGTAATTCATGATTGGTTTTAGAGAGGTTTTTGATTGAGTGTCGTAAAACCAAACCAAAGTAATTACAGAACCAATCACAGGAGCAAGTAAAAACACAATGAGCCAATCACGAACTGAAGTAATTCATGATTGGTTTTAGAGAGGTTTTTGATTGAGTGTCATAAAACCAAAACCAAAGTAATTACAGAGACAATCACAGCAGCAAGTAAAAACACAATGAGCCAATCACGAACTGAAGTAATTCACGATTGGTTTTAGAGAGGTTTTTGATTGAGTGTCGTAAAACCAAACCAAAGTAATTACAGAGCCAATCACAGCAGCAAGTAAAAACACAATGAGCCAATCACGAACTGAAGTAATTCATGATTGGTTTTAGAGTGGTTTTCAATTGAGTGTCATAAAACCAAAACCAAAGTAATTACAGAGACAATCACAGCAGCAAGTAAAAACACAATGAGCCAATCACGAACTGAAGTAATTCATGATTGGTTTTAGAGAGGTTTTTGATTGAGTGTCGTAAAACCAAACCATAGTAATCACAGAACCAATCACAGCAGCAAGTAAAAACACAATGAGCCAATCACGAACTAAAGTAATTCATGATTGGTTTTAGAGAGGTTTTTGATTGAGTGTCGTAAAACCAAACCAAAGTAATTACAGAGCCAATCACAGCAGCAAGTAAAAACACAATGAGCCAATCACGAACTAAAGTAATTCATTATTGGTTTTAGAGAGGTTTTTGATTGAGTGTCGTAAAACCAAACCAAAGTAATTACAGAGCCAATCACAGCAGCAAGTAAAAACACAATGAGCCAATCACGAACTGAAGTAATTCATGATTGGTTTTAGAGTGGTTTTCAATTGAGTGTCATAAAACCAAAACCAAAGTAATTACAGAGACAATCACAGCAGCAAGTAAAAACACAATGAGCCAATCACGAACTGAAGTAATTCATGATTGGATTTACTTGAACCAATCACGAGGTAAAGTAAACACAATCGAGGTAACTGTTGCGAAAACGAAAATTGATTTCCTGACGGACCAAAAGAACTTGATTGGCTGATAATTACAAAACATTTTCCCCAACCAATAGAAAAGCTAACAAACGCAAAAGCAAACCGATCACTTATTACTTTTGACACTCAATCGAAAACCGCTTATGCGACTGACGAAGCATTCATTTGGTTCTTTTTCAGGCCTGTTGGACATATACCAGGTAAAGTTCAAGTTTGTATTTTTAAAACAATATGATATTATAACTATTATTGTAATCAATGGAAGATGATTATTAGCCAGTAACAAAACGAGCGGGGGACTGGAGCCGAGTAAGTAAAACTAATTCAATTAATAACTAGTCAAAGTGAGCATTATTTTCCAAAAGAACAGATCAATCTTAGCTAGTCTGGAAAGTTTGGTGAACTTTGGCTCAATATTGATGATGCTAGAAGGCATCAAATATGTCAATTTTCCCAAACAAACTCTTATTTTTTAACGTTGTCCCTCCAAACCATACATTCATTGTAAAATTTTGGAGGGACAAAGAAATTTCAATTGCTTATAATTCGGACAAGATTCACTTGAATCACGTCGAACTTGGCACACATGCTAATTTCAACATGCTCTATCATGTGATGAACTTATTTTTAGAATTAGAGTAATTCTTATAAACTCGGTCCCAGTCCCCTGCTCGTTTTGTTACCGCTACTGGGTGGCAAGCACATTTTTAAACGCTATTTTAGAAAGATCGACAATCGATTGGAGGTGGAAAATACCATTTACGAACAGGTTTTGCTAATAACACTACCGATCTCGTACAAGTGCGTAATAAATAGATACATTAATATTTTTTGCGACACCTCACGCCGAGCGGGCGGCAGTTGACTGATCGCACCACGGCAATACATTTGAAGGCAGTGAAGGTCATTAGAAATGTTTATCATGAATAATCTGGCAGCGGCAGAGTTGGAGCAAATCGACAGCTGCGAAAATGATCTGTTCTGTTCTCTGAGCAACCGGAGATAACCTCAGCTCTGGGACCGGGGCGGGCTTGAATGTTTACCCGCTGTTTACGCCCAACTTAATCTTTAGCACATCTCTCTTGTCGTTCACCTTTACATTCTTCTAGTTGAAATTGAACGAACTTTTCATAAGCCGCTCGAAATCAAGAATGCTGCTTCTCTGTCTCCAAATGCATTTCAAACTTTTGGAATTCAGGAAAGGTTATCGAACACGCTCGCAAGGGTACGCACTCATATGGCATGAGTTCAAAAGGCGAGCCTATAAGCGGAGTGCCCAATTAACTAGATGGAATCATTGCCTAGATGGAATTCAATAACTGGTAGAATCAAGGGAAATCAGTACAAGCGCCTGGTTTCAACTGCGTCGGGGTTCGGGTGCGAGGAAATATTTTGCTCTCATCCCTCTTTAGGTCGCAATCTATACCGTTCAGCTCTAGCTCGTACAGTAAATTTGATGATGTCTCGGTTGAATGATAGTTGGTATTTTTATCTAAATATCAGCAATTAAACAATACTTTTTTGATTTTGTTTCAAGGATATACTGCGCTTTATAATAGACCAATCCAAGGTAATTTTCACCATCTTGTAGGGGGTGCAAACATGGCGCGAACTACAGTGTTTGTATGGGAATCCGATGCCAAATAATTACCGTAAAATTGATCAAAATTTGAGGGATATAGCTGTGCTGGGAAGCGTGCAATTGTGTTTTCAGTTTTCCATACATTTGTCTGTAAATTTTCCCGCGTTGTTGCAGACAAATGTATGGGAAACTGAAAATACGATTGCACGCTTCCCAGCACAGCTACATCCCTCAAATTTTGATCAGTTAACATTTTACCTGGTATCTTAAGTTGCAGACAGTGAACATTTCAGAAATTCGATTTTAAGGAAATTATTTGGCATCGAATTCCCATACAACACACGCCATGTTCGCGCCATGTTTGCACCCCCTACAAGATGATGGAAATTACCTTGGGTTGGTCTATTAGATCTATTCTATTATTTTCAGATATTGATATTTGCCTTGACCTTGTGAGCACTAACAGAAGCCACCTATGGATTCATGACAACCCAAATAAAATCAATTCAAAACAATCATGAATAATGTGTTCTTTTTTTAAGGACCTTCTCGGGCTAATGTTTAAGGAGATCACGAATCCTCATGTTTGGCAAGAAGAAGTACAATTGGTAAGAGAGTCAGTATCAAGTACTGCATTCATGGAACCCAGCTCAATGAGACCTAGCTAGTAGAATTAAATTAAATTGTTCTCTTCAAAATTAGTGAATAACGTCGTATTGGCAGGCACATAGTTTGTTTTCTTGATTCCTGAATCTTGGCCTGTGCTAAGCTGCTAAACCTGAAGCCAATGGGCTTTTTGCATGATTTAGTCACATGGAGATGCAGGTTGGCGCAGTGGTAAAACACTCGCCTCTCACCGCTGCGGTCGCGGGTTCGATTCCCGGCTCGGGCACCATATTTGAGTTAGGTTTGTTGTTGATTCCTTATCTGCATTCGAGGATTTTTCTCCGGGTTCTCCGGTTTTCCTCCCTCCGTAAAAATCAACCGTGAGTCGAGTGTAGTGTGTCCAAAACAGTTAATGTAGTGAGGAGTAAAAGCAGGCCACCACCAGCTTTAAGCTGTAATACTCAGCCTGCTATAACAATACAATTTATATATTTTATTTTATATGGGAGAATGGTACTTTGTACATGACTGGGAATCGAATTGGGAATTTGACGATATTTTCCTTTTGTTTTGAGCTAAGATCTTCGGGTATTGGGAAGCAAACATAGCCGGCAAATGAACTGACCATACTTTGTCAGCTTAATGTACAATTCAGTATTTATAAACAATCGTAGGCAGTGATCAACTCGAAAGCTTTTGCTCAGGCCCTTGATCACTGGGCAAGAACACTTAATCGATATACTCTTTATTTCTTGCTTTATTTTCTCTTTTTGAAAACATCTTATTGTAATTGTGCATCTGTGTAAATAGTGCAAAATAAACTCGATTCTTGAGTCTTCATAATGCTCAACTCATTTTTGTTCAGTTCAGTGTGGAAGATGCTACGTCTAAGGTCCTGATTGGGTACTTCTACCTAGATCTGTTCCCTAGGGAAGGGAAATTTGGTCATGCAGCATGCTTTGGGCTTCAGGTTAGTCATCTCCTTAACAAATACATGTCAGTTTTCTGTGCGTCTTTCCTCTAATAGATGCACAGATGACGTCACAACGTGACGAGAACAAAGAAGTGCGCCACGAGACGTAGTTGAGTGACATGGTGGTGGTTCTTGTTACGGGGCGGCCTTCACCTCCTCGGAACGTGGAATAGTACTGGCTATCCAAACAATGCCTAACCCTGAAACAATACAATTCTTTGTCAGTGCAGTCCAAATGGGGTCCAATAAAATGCAAGGTTTTGAGAGGTGAAGGGCTGCTGCTTGTTTCGTTGTGACGTCATTTGTATTTTTAAGAGGTCAGACCCACGGCAAAATGACATGTATTTGTTATATACAATAATTAGCGAAAAAGCAGGCTACAAAATGATTTTATCCAAAACGTGACGTCATTTGTGGATCTGTACTCTAATAACACATGGACCAATCAGCGTGCGTTTCACAGTTTGTGTAATTATTACTGCATATGTTTATAGCTATCGAATCATTCCGTTGGTTATCCTGCAAGCAGGCTAACGAACTCCAGGATAAAAAAAAACACGTTATACGTCCCGTTGTTACGTTACTGTTGTTACGTTACTGTTGTTACGTTACTGTTGTTACGTTACTGTTGTTACGTTACTGTTGTTACGTTACTGTTGTTACGTTACTGTTGTTACGTTACTGTTGTTACGTTACTGTTGTTACGTTACTGTTGTTACGTTACTGTTGTTACGTTACTGTTGTTACGTTACCGTTGTTACGTTACTGTTGTTACGTTACTGTTGTTACGTTACTGTTGTTACGTTACCGTTGTTACGTTACTGTTGTTACGTTACTGTTGTTACGTTACTGTTGTTACGTTACTGTTGTTACGTTACTGTTGTTACGTTACCGTTGTTACGTTACTGTCGTCACCGTCCTTGTTGCTAAAGGTCCCTAATAACCAAATAGTAAAATAGCTCATAAAATGTTAAATTTGAATCTTTGTATTATTTTTATAGCTCGATAGCTTTCATTGTAAATTATAGGCTGTTTGTTGTAATGTGCTGTTGAACGTTACTTGTGTAAATCAGAGGATCGGCTGTACTGTGAGGTTCTGTGTTGCTAATTGTGCCAAACGTTTTCTTTACAGCCAGGATGTCTGCGGGACGATGGGAAAAGACAGGTAGGATGTCTTTCTGTTTTGAAATTCAGTTTCTCTTTCTTATGATAAAATCCATAGAAAATAATGCCCAGTAATACATATAATTTATCATGTTGCGATCTTATCAATGTATTACATAATTGTTGTTATATTACTTTATGGCATCCAGGGAATCCCCACTGAACATCAATGTTTACTCCAATGTTCCTACGAATACCTAAATATGTTGCTGTGTTTATTTCCTGTAATTGTACACTAGATGGCAATTATGGAATGATTTTCCTGTCCATAAAACTCATTTGAATTTCCCACGAGCTCCTAAATACAGGAATGGCTCACTTAATTAATTCATGAAATGACAATATGAACTAACTAAAACCCTACCCTGAACCATTAAAAAACCCTAACCGGTCAGTAAACAAGATCTTACGCACCTAGAGCTAGGGTTTTCTTAAGAAAAACTTTTCAAGAATATGGTGAGTTAAGAATTTTGAGAGATTTCTGGAACTCGAACCCCGCTCCTCCTACTCGTAAGGCAAACGTCGCAAGCACTACACTAAACAACCATCGTCACCCAATTGCTGTCAAATTTGTAAATTTTAAAACCACTGCTAATTTATGTTAGTTTGTATTGTCATTTCATGAATTAATTAAGTGAGCCATTCCTGTATTTAGCCGCTTTTGAATTTCCCGGCCGCCGCCATCTTGGATCTTATGACGTCACAGTTTGACTAGGCGATTTGGAGCCCTAATAATTTTTGTTTCACACTGTTTTTAGTTCTCTGTGGCGGCAATGGAAGCAAACTTTACAAAAGCTACAGAAGACAGACCTTCACTACTCACGCACCAAGAGGTGAGGGTTTTTAGTGTGACGTCACATAATGACGTCACATTGTTTGAGGCAAGAACAGATACTTGTTTCCATCACCTAAACTGCCGTTAGCCTCTAGACGACTGGGAACTAATTTACATGAGACCAAGAGCGGTTTTGGTGATGGCAACAAATCTCTCCCAAGAACCGAAAACTTAGAAAATCACCCGAACAACATATTTCGATTGTAAACTGTTGGAAACACAATTCATTATATATATTACGGCATAAAACCCCTCCCCGGACCGTCACCATCTTGTCCCACATGATGAAAACACAAACTTGAGATCTTCACAAAGATTTAAGAAATTCAGGGAAAGAAGTCATTCAGAATGTTACGATAAGTCATTCAGAATCGCCACACTCGGCGATGTTCGCTATAGCTCGTGTTAAGGATTACGGCTTGTGAGACATAGCAACAGTAACTAAGAGGGGAGGAGCTAATTTCCCGGCTGTGAAACTATGAATAGAAGACATTCCCGGATTGTTTGTTCGATTAACTGAAGAGGACAATAATTCTGACATTCACCTGCAACTCACACAAGTAAATGGCCTCTGTTTAGGTGGAGACGTTCTTCCACGAGTTTGGTCACGTGATGCACCAGATCTGCGCCAAGTCGGAGTTCGCCTTATTCAGGTTAGCGTTGCTATGGATACCGTCAATGTTTATTAATCCGTTCGTTTCCAGTCTCTATTGTTGTTTCCTGTTCTTGCAAGTTTGATTTTGGGTTACCTGTGGTACGCGCCACAGGTAACCCAAAGTCAAACTTTTCGAATAATGCTAGTTATCAATATGCAATAACACCCCGAGTGACCAATCCTCTGTACATGAGTATAAAGTCACTTGGATCTGACCAACAAAAATACAAACGCTGTTATTGTGTTCGATTCTCAGCGGTACGAACGTAGAGCGCGACTTCGTCGAGGCTCCTTCACAGATGTTGGAGAACTGGTGCTGGGAGAAAGATCCCCTGCGACGAATGTCAGCCCACTTCAAAGGTAATTCAAGTGGTTCTTTTTTATTCCGAGTTTTAAACTATACGTAATTTAAAGGGAACCTCGGCTTTGTTAGTCTCCTTTGCAGCCGTTCTGGTTGCGGAGACTGCCGCCTAAATCTGTTGTTGTGTTTGTCACTAGCCTGCCATGTGTTTTCGGATTGGGCTACCTATTTTTCTTTCTCCTGCTCGCATATCTTTACCAGTAAAAGGTATTTAAAAATTCATTGATGTTTAAATAGTACTTTCGACTAGTAATATAATCATTTATTGCATTTCTTCTCCGTAGATAATAGTCCGATCCCTGATGATATGCTGGATAAATTGATTGCCTCTAGGAATGCTAACACTGGTCTGTTCAACCTGAGACAAGTGAGTGTTTGTATAGGCTTCGTTACGCCAGTGGTTTGTGGCAGATCCAATCCTAGTGGCAAAAATGTTAACTTTATAACATTACTTCATTTGGTATTACATTTCAACTGCACTGCTCTTGGCCAGATACGATGACAACCTCCTCTGCCCCACCTCTTCTGTAGTACACATTTTTGTGTACATTTCGTTGTAGTCAGGCTTTGAATACAGTGCAACGACATCTGTATAGTGACGTTTATATGTGAGGTTCATGAGCGATACGACCCTGTCGCGAGCCTGCTGTTACGTAATGGCTTCGAGCTCTCGTGTATTTGGATGTGGTTGGGTATGCCAGTGGAGCACTAGCTATTTCTTGTATTATAACAAATGGCTCGTGATACTACGGACATTTAAAAAATATCACTCACGGTATTTATTTCGAATATCACTGAAATCTATGCGATTACCTGTACTAATAATATTTATTTCTTGTTGTTGTTGTTGCTGCCGCTGCGAGCGAGCCAGACAGCAGTACTAATTTGTGTAGTAGGACCGGTTTTTTTTTGCGGTAAGGTCCTAGCTGATCGGAAGGGGATTTGTGGTTTGTTTGGTTAGGGTTAGTTGTATTGTTAGGTAAGCCATGTTCTTTGTTGTGATTGGCTATCCTATTAATGGTGTGGCTCGTTCAAAGCACTAGGTACTGACCCATTGTTGGCGCATTGCCAGCGCATTGCATTGTGGTTATCCGCAAAGGACACAAAAATCAATGCGCGCGGACCATAATGCAATCTGAGCGTTTAGTACAGTTAGTGTACATAAATTGTGATCTTCGTTTGTATTTTTACCACAATTTCTTCAGTGCTTCTTATTAGTCTCTTGTTTTGAGGTGAAGTTTACTAACCCACAGAATGTTTTGTAACTTGATGGTCATGCTAAGTTAACGACTCCGCATCACTGGAGTCGCTTAGTCGGAATGATAATTTTCCAAAGAGCAAGATCAAATTATTTTCTTCTATTACCTTCGATAAAGTCAAATCAATATAGTTACAGTTTGAAAAGTGACAGCGGGGTTCAAAACACATAAATTAGCATATCTCAATTACAGTTGATTTCCGGTGTTTACGCTTCATCGGACTGTAATGTATGCATACCTGTTTCGGGAGAACAGTAGTTTTTTTTACTGGGAATCTTGAAAATGTCGGGAATTGGTAGCCTCAGGGAATTTACCGGGAAATTATTGTCGTGTTTAAGATTGTTTTAATGTGCACTGTTCGTTTTTATATCTTAGATTTTGCTAGGAACGTTTGATCAAGAGATTCACACTTCAGCCAAGGTACGTACATACGCACTAACTTTGCTTAGAGCAGATTTTGTATGAAAGAGAAAGAAACGCGACAAGACCGTAGCTGTACCGTAATCGTACCGTTACACAGTATGGCCTTGCTATTGAATAATAATTTCAAATACCTGGATGGAATGCCGTACCGTTACCGTGCCGTAAGGTGTTGCACGAAAACCGCTTTAATTACTAAATGTGATCACTAGTGACAGCTGTAACCATTAATAACCCAGTAGTTCCGGAGATACAGTCGAACCTCCGCTAACGGATACCTACTGTAAGCGGACACAATTCCGCGGTCCCGAGCATTTCTCTAACAAAACACTACATTTGCCACCTCCTGTAAGTAGTACACCTCTCGTAAGTGGACGCGGACACCTTTCTCTAGGTCCGCATGAGCAAAAATAACCAAAATTAACCTCTCTCAAGCGGGACACCCGAAGAGATTGAAGTTATTATTTTTTCAAATGTATGCAGTTTTATCTTTGAATTCTAGCTAAATCAAGATCAGCTATGAGCCTTATATTGAACCTATATAGCCGTTTAAAGCATGTGGTTTACAATTCCACAGTTGCCTGCCACTTCCTACCCCTTACTGTCAACCTCCTGTAAGCGGACGGACACCTCCCGTAAGCGGACAGCTACACTAGGTCCCAAGGGTGTCCGCTTACGGGAGGTTCGACTGTAGTTTTTTTTGTTCTTGCCTCAATTGCGTCCATGATAATGGCTGATCCCTTTTCTCGACAGGCGAATACTGCTGAAGTATTTTCCAGACTGTCCAATGAGATTCTCCGCATTCCTGCAACCCCAGGTATATACATTTTAGAGTTTGTAGTAAGTCTGTCGTTTTAGGCCAAATTCCAGTCACTGAGCATTTCAGCTCTAAAAAACCTCTCATAAGAGAGAGACACTCTTGGAAAGGGCCGTGTATCTTTACACGTAGAATTTGATGTATTTGCACTTTGTAGCTTATCAAGAACGTCAGTAAACAAGGCTGCGTACATTTTCCCCTTTAGACACCAACATGCCCGCCTCTTTTGGCCATCTAGCTGGTGGATATGATGCGCAATATTATGGCTACTTGGTGAGTTAATAAACATGTAACAATTAGGGCGCGTTCGATTGACCGTATTCCGGAATAAGAATAGATGGAATAATCTCTGGAAATCACTGGTCCTGGCACATTTTGCACTATAAGCTACTAACGTTTGCTGAAATGTTATATTCAGGATACATTTAGTGTTCCAGTGACTAAAAAATCCCAACACAAGCGATTTGTAGTGATAATTCTGTGTATTCTTATTCCGGAATACGGTCAATCGAACACACCCTTAGATTGCATAATTTGCGAGCTCGTGGTTTCTATTAAACAAATAGAGTGGGACTGTCGAGTGACTATCGGCTGATAGTTGCCCGCGGAAATTTGATCAGTGTTCTTAAAACAAATATAAGCCCGAGAATTGAACGCAGTTCGAGGGCTAATATGCTAGTTTTAAGAACATCAAATTTCCAAGGGAAACTATCAGCCGATAGGTCCGAGACAGACACAGTCTATTTGCGTTATTGTTCAACACAAAATTGTCTTTCGTGCTCAGCGGGCACTATCGCCTGATAGTTTGCCCCCGCGGACGACAACTATCACGTCACGTGATCGCTTTTGACCAATGAGCGCGCGCCACAATTTTGTGGTGAACTATAACGGCTGATAGTTGCCCGCGGAAATTTGATGTTCTTAAAACAAATATTAGCTCGAGAGTTTATATGCTGGTTTTAAGAACATCAAGTTTCCAAGGGAAACTATCAGACGATTACAAATATCATGCGATATTGTACAGTAGTTTACTCTAGAAAACTCGCCTTTTTTATTTGGAGAGAATATCTTATTAGACAATTTAGTTTGTAGTATGGCGAATATTGTCAAAATAGCGATACTTCGTGTTTACAATTGTTATGCTAATGTCAACCATGAATTGAAAAGGCCGCTTTGTGTCAGGAACCAGGATGACGTGGCAGCCCGGGGAGGGAGGGGGGGGGGGGTACTCCTGTTTGTGACGTATTATGTATGTGCCGCGGGGATGGGTCAGGGTTTTGAGCTCAGTTTGGGCAGGTATGGTCAGGGTTTTGACCTGATTTGGGCAGATCAGAGTCAGGATTTGAGTTTAATGTGGGTGCAGTCAGGGTCGGGGTTCAGTATTTTTTAGGCATCAGGGATTTTTTTTTCCAAAAGGGGGCAATCAGGGTTTTGGAGCTCGGATTTTGGGTCAAACAGGGTCAGGGTTTGAGCCTCTTGGCCTCACATACATACCCATTCTTCATGTAAGTACACACCCCCCCTCTCCCCCCCGGGCGTGGCAGTGAACATCGCTATACTGTTTGACGTATAAAACATCCGGCCATACAACTTACTATACTGTCTAAGTAATAGATACAGAATGAGTGGCCGTGCTTTTCGGATTTACCCCCCATGTAAAGCACAGACACGAATCATGTATCTAATTTGTCAAACGTCTAAATTTACATTTTTGGGGGCGATACGATTTATTTTGACCGAGAAAAAAACAGGATGAAATCTGTATCAGATTTACAGATCAGTCATCGCTAGTGATTTCCTTTGCTTTTGCTTCATGATTTAATAATTAGTGTGTTTGATAAGATAATATGTTTGATAATAAGATGTTGGTTGTGATGATGGTAATTATGATGATGATGGTGTTGGTAATGATGCTGATAGTAAATACAATTATAAACGAATCGGAACTGATTTTGTGATATGGTTCTTCTGTGATAATTGGGTTTTGCTTTCTGCAGTGGAGTGAAGTGTTCTGCATGGATATGTTCCACTCGCGTTTTAGAAAGGAAGGCATCATGAGCGCCAAAGTAGGAATGGATTACAGGACATGCATCTTACAACCCGGAGGATCAATTGTAAGATTATCATTATTAATATAAATATTACAAAATGCGTTAACTCGATACATTCAGGGGCGAAACCCTGGAGTGCTACCATTTCCAACGAAAAACCGGTATTTGGAACATTCATTGGACTGGAAAGTTTTCGGAAAGGAAAGAATAGGCCACTTTAGAAACGAGTAGGGGACTGTATTGTATTGTATTGTATTGTATTGTATTTTATTCGCCACTAATAGAATTTACAAAGTAGATAATACAAAGTAATATATAAAGGTTAGTGGCGAGGAAGCCTAAAAAGAAACCATTAAGGGCTTATGTGAATTTAGGCTTCCTCATAGGACAACAGCAAGTGGATAGATATAGCAAGTAACTATGACGAACTGGCGTTTTTTTCCCTTGTTATTGTTTGTGTTACCTGTATTCTTAATAATAATTAATCATGATTAATATTTACGAAAGAGATAGGATTTAAAATTTACTTTGAAAAGAGAAAGGGAGGCGGAGTTAATAAGTTCAATATCAAGTGAATTAAATAACTTTGGACCTTGAAAGTATACAGAAAACTGCCTTATGTTGGTTTTACATAAGGGAGTGCGAAAAGCTGGAGCATTTCTAGTGTTGTAATTATGGACTTGATCATTTGTTAAAAACATGTTGTTAAATTTAATTGGCAAAAGACCATTTTTGTAGGAGTACATAAATTGACCTATCTGTAACAAAAGAATGTCATGGAATTTAATTATGTTTAGTTCTTTGAAAATAGGATCAGTGTGAGCATCAAATTTAGTCTTCATTAGGATTCTAATGACACGTTTTTGAAGTAGTACTATACGACGAAGATTGGATGGGTAAGTAGAAGCCCAGACTAAATTACAATATTGAAGGTAAGGATAAATCATTGCATAATACAGTGTTCGTAAAGACGTTTTGGAAAGGTAAAAACTAGATTTAAAAATGATTCCTACAGATTTCGATATTTTGTTGGCTATATGAGATATATATGGTTTCCAAGATAAGTGTTCATCTAGTATTACCCCTAGAAACATGGTTTCTTTTACTTGATCAATTATCTGGTTGTTTATAAATAACTGAAGATTATGACATTGCCTATTTTGTCTGGGTTTAAATATCATGAATTTTGTCTTTGTTAAATTCAATGAGAGTGAGGGTGATCTGGGGTGAGGGTGGTCTCGCAAAGGCGCTTGGGATTGTTACAGGGGACATACATCGAACAGAACCCAAAACAAACATGGCGAATATCGCAAATAACTTGCTGAATACCAGCAGAGAAAGCGACGTAAGCTTGATAGAAGACACTATCAGATATTCGCCACGTTTGTTTAGGTTCTGCGTGTCCCCTGTAACAATCCCAAGCGCCTTTGCGAGACCACCCTCGCCCCAATCCCGTACTCGTTTCCAACCCTTGTACATGACGTCACTATTGTTATGTTAAGTTCCCCGAGAAGGCAATTGGATAAAAGAACACATGGAACGAAGGTGTATTCCCATGGGGGACAGGGAACTCCGTGCCAACCGAAATGATCGACAAATCACGTACCATTTGCACCAATCTACTCGTTCCGTGTTCCTTTCAGAAAACGTTCCAGTGGAGTGACCGTACCATTTGAATTCCCAACCGAAAATACCGTTTGTTCGGTGCTAATGCTGAGCGCTGCAAGTTTCAAGCAGGGTTTTAATGACATAAAACAAAATGGCGGCGGATATACCGTCCTATCTGGCATACACGACTTTCATAATGGCCGCCTCCTAATTTGCATATGTGATTTTCCGTTTCGGTTGTTTATTCACATTTATAGAAAACATGAACATTGCCATGTGAAATAGCATGTCGACATTAGTGAACTTGTGAAAGTTGAGTGCT
Organism: Actinernus sp. WN-2022; assembly: GCA_030867875.1. Taxonomy (NCBI): domain Eukaryota; kingdom Metazoa; phylum Cnidaria; class Anthozoa; order Actiniaria; family Actinernidae; genus Actinernus; species Actinernus sp. WN-2022. The sequence continues at coordinate 44,794,747 of JAOWCC010001679.1, forward strand.
GTAGCTTAAAAAGCAATGAAGTTACAGCCAGTTGAAATTAGAGAGATTTGTATGAGAAAAACAACGGACGCCTTTCTAGCCTCGCTTTCATGTTTTTCTGCATTAGAAATGCTCGTAGCTCAACAGCAATGCTCCACATTGCCCTAAAACTCAAAACTATTACTAGTTTTAATGTGATCTTTCATATGGTAGCATTGGTTTCCCTCTACAGATTTATCTTCCAAATTATGCAAATTAGGAGGCGGCCATTATGAAAGTCGTGTATGTTCCAGACACATTACACCTATCCCCAACTATTTGTTCTCATACTTCTTCTTAGGATGCGTCCGAAATGCTGAAGAGCTTTCTAGGACGTGAACCTTCCCAAGATGCATTCCTTATCAGCAAGGGACTGAAGCTTTAATCACCGAGCCCCGTCACGCAGTTTGCGGTTTGTTAGGTCACGCAACCACGTCACGCTGCTTGAACAGCACCATAAAATGGAATCACGAAATAATTAGTTTTACAACTGGTCAGATTATCGTTTTCTGATTGGTTGGTTACCAAATTTGAAAGATTTACAGTAGTTTACCGTAGTATGTCCTTATTTACCACGTTTGCGTCATCGTATAGACCATTACATAAATGGCGTCCAATTTAAATAGGTATTGTCCTGGAGTCTTAGCCTCGTATTCACGTTGACACACAAAAGCGTTTCCACATGAATGTGAGACTAAAGATTCCTTAACAATGGTTATTGAAATTGGACGGCATTTATGCAATGAGTCTATTGTCAAAATTGTTGTGGATTTCACGAGGCGCTAGCCGTGTGAATCCGGTAATTTTATTACAAACTAAAAATAGTTAAGCGACAGTCTTGAAGACGAGGGAAATTGAGGCAAAAAAGTGAACGATCATACAATTTATCATGGTATGTCCTCATTTCCAATGGTGATCAGCCTTTCAGAATAAGAGAATCTGAACTTGTTCTCCAAAATGTAATGCATGCGCCACGATAAGGTGGATAAGTTATCCTAGTCTATTTCACAACCATTAAAATGCTATGTATTCAAACACGACTTGCACGTTTGTGTTGAATAGGCCTTATTGGTAGTGTGCAATCAATCCCGAGAGATTCAAATAACAAACATGGTTCGATGAACTAACAAGAGAAGCTAACGAGGATCGTTTGTTAAAGGAACCAAGATGGCGGCGATGACGTCACATGCACCCCAGCAATGCATGATGTCATGCTTGTGTGATCACCAAGACAATGGTCTAAATTAGTGTAGGTACGCATAAGGCCTATTCCCAACGTCTAGGACGACGACACGAAACAAGTCTTAATTACAAAATACAATAAATGCACGCGAAAATGTACCCAGTCTACATTTCGACCGTTCTCTCCTAAAAATACAGCGTGAACCGGGGGAACATTTTGAAGATCTGGATTTGATTAAAGACGAATAAAGGAACTAGCAAACACGGAATTTCGGGAGAAAACACTTTGCTACGTCACTGCCGTCACCGTCCTGGTTGTTTAAGGTCCGTATTCTCTGCTCTGCGCAGGTGCAGCACATTTTCAGGCGCGTCGCTAGTCTGGTTCCGCGCGTCGGGTTGGGGCGCGAGGGAAACCGGAAGTCGTCCAATTTTTGCTCTCCTTCGTATGGTGTTGGGCCCGCGCGAGAGCTCCGCTATCACAGTTCGACCGTCTTGGATAAAACAATGGTTTTGGCCCCGGTAGCCTCGCACTGGTGGGTTTGAGTTTACCGGAAGAAAACAAAGGTTTTTCTCCTGGGACTCGACATGGCCGCTGCGCGGTAACAGCCCAGGGCTCGTAGCAAATTTTAAGCCAGTGTTCAAAACCTAAACCATACTGTTCAAAATATGATTTATCTTAGTTTCCGAAGGAAATGATGTGGGCATTTGAAGTTTAAGGTTTGCCATAAAACTATTCAGTGTTCTTCGCAGAAAACGAGGCCATCCCCTTCATGTAGGACGACACGAATTGCTACCAAATTGTATTCTATTGTATTGTGTTGCGTTCGATTGTTGTATTGAATTGAAATTTGGTAAAAATTCGTGTCGTGCTACATAAAGGATTGCCGAAAACGAGGTACTCGTTAAATTTATGTTGTCGTCCTTTAATAGGTCCCATGCTTCGCGTTATTCATCTCCGTCAATAGACCTTTCCCACGCGGCGGCCATCTTGGAATAAACCTATTGTTAATGCTTACCCAGGCTCAGTCTCAAACGTGTTAAACCAAGGCTGGGTTAGTATTAACAATAGGTTTATTCCAAGATGGCCGCCGCGTGGGAAAGGTCAATAGGCCATTTTGACGATGTTGCGCGCGCACCTAGAACAATGGCGACGTTTTAAATAACAAAAGGCTGATGAACCATAACGAGTCTTGCAGTTCGCGTCTGTTGTTCTACTGATGCGTACGCAACATCATCTTAATGGCCTATACATGCCGACGATGTTGCAGAATTTATTACTGACCGCCTAATGGCCAACGAACGAGAAAATGCAATGATAATTCTTTAATGGCATACTTCGCTTGTGATACAATTTCTATTAACCAGAACTACATTCCTACACAGGTAACTCCAGGGACGAACAAATTTATCAACAGTGTTCTCAGTTCTTTCTTACAATTGTAGTGTAGTTTCTTGCATGGGGTTCATTAATCCGTCACTATTCGAAATTTATTAAATGTAGCAATGGATTATATGTTCACGGAGTACGAGACGACTATATACAGACGAGAAAAAATGATAGGCATGTATGACGTCACGCAAGTCCTCAGGAATAGCTCTCTACCTGTTTTCTCTTCTTTAACCCTAGCTCTACGTGAATGAGAACTGACTCGTAGTTCACCTGGGAACTTGTTTGTGAAATGGTTAGGGTTTGGGTCAGTATCAACTGCGCAGAACGAGCCAACAAACAATTTGGCTGCGAGCCTAAGCATTATCTCCGTTTGGGTTGGAAGCGATTCCTGTATTTAGGAGCGTGTAATATTGTCATCGACATTATCTGACTCTTAAAAATTAGTTGCAATCAGACTGATTGAGAGCTTTGTAACATTTACATTGCTAGTTAGTAACGAATCCCCCGAGATTCAAATGACAATGCCGTGGCGGCCACGTTGGAGAACATAACAAGAAGCTTGTTAACGTCAACCAAGATGGCGGCGATGCATCTTATTCAGACGTGATGATTATAACCACTCATCTCAAAGACAACCTATAAATCAACATTTTTTTAAAAGTTGTAATAGTATAGGATGAAATCCCGAAAAGATAGGATATAATTTGTAGACTTGTATGGGTTTTTACAGTCTTAAGGAGAAACAACTCTTTCCTGTAAAAGGTGTTTATGGTAAGTAAACTGTAGATTTTCCAAATGAAATTATATTTCTCTGCGAAGTTAGACGAATATTAAACTGGAAAAAAAAACATCAAAACGAGGCCGTGTATGCATCGCTGCAAAATCACATCGAACAGTCTAAATCCCATCCTTTCATGTTTTCGGGATTTCACCTTCACTATTACAACCTTCCAAAAAATTGATTTATAGGTGTTCTTTGTGATGAGGGTTATTTTCATGTTAGAGATCCCAGTTTGCTGATCAGTGGCCGTCACACAATCTGGAAACCTTCCTGTACTCTAGGGGATGCGTTTAAAGCAGTCAGGGATGCATGTATAGTAGGGAAAGTGTCAAATTATTCATCTTTGCGACTGTCACGCAATCCAGAAACTGAATGACGTCATCCGGCCACAGCTGTCACGCCGTCAAGAAACTAAATGACGTCATAAAGAATGTAACGTATATATATTATTAACAGCTTTGATGTTTGATGACCTTGATCTGACTCTTCAATGTTGGATAGGTGCGTGACGCCCTGTAGAACATGTCACGCACTTTTGTCAGCCTGCGTGACTGTCACGCTATCGGAATCCCTCACAACGTGGATTTGTCCTAAGAACTGCTGCACGTGCGGCTGCGACGGATCGATTGCCACGTACACAGCGTCACCACCGACGAGCGCTGTCCCATCATAAGTAGTCACGGCTATGCCACTCTCCTCTAGCACTTGCTCCGTTATCGTTCCGTGTGATTGCGCGCCACTGGATTGCATGACTCCAGCTCTCTGTCCCTGCGTGACTATCTGTCCGTTTACCACTATTTGCTGTTGTTGTGTCGCAGTGTCCCTGCTCGGTAGCTCGATGACTCGGATGTCATCTTGTGCTTGGTTCACTTGCTGTATGGTCGCTTGGTTCAGGATCTGTTCGGCGAGCTCGGGAGAAATGTCAGGAATTGTAACTGGAAAAAGAGAGAGAACGTATTGCACTTCACATCTACGCAATGGTTCAAAGTGCCTTTTGCAGGAAACAGTCACGTACTGATATATCACTTCAATATCCAATGAATTGTGTTTGTGATACCATGGTTTACTGGATGACAAACGATCTTCAAAAATGCTGTTTTAGAACGATCGACAATCGTTTGGAGGTGGAAAATAGCATTTACAAACAGGTTTTGTAAATAACACTACCGATCTCGTACAAGTACCATTAAATAAATGAAGTCAGATTATTTGCCGTTCAGCACAACCACGTGATTGCATTCCTGCAAAAGGTCCATTATTCTAGACTTAATTCATGAATCACGCCGTACTTCTTATCTCTTTCTTCGTAGTAAGTGTCATCGATGGCATTCTCGGTGGTTCACCAAGTGTGTGTGAAGCATTTTGACCGGAAGTCGGCTCACCTGCTTCAATCTTCTTAGTCTCGTACCCAGACCTCTATCGCCACAAGTCAGAGATACAGCCATTTTCTGGTCTTTGCTGATTGACTGAAATATTAACGCATGAACAAAGAAAAAAAAGGCTGTTACCAGAGTTCTCTCGTGGGGAAAGAGGTCCGGGTAAGAGACGGTTCGTTACTTGACCTTTGTCACATGGGGGCCATGTTTTCTAGAAACCCCCCCCCCCCCCCAGCAAAATATCGCCAGTGTGAACAGGCCTTTAGACATCAGTGGCTGTTATGAACTTCATACTCGAGTTATCCGCTTGCCTGTTTACAGTACCTGCGGTAATTCCAGGCTGGTCGCTGACTTGTGAGCCTGTCTGTGTGCCGTCCCCAGTCCCTTGCGGTCCTGCTTGCTGCATCTGTGCTTGGTTCAGAAGGTGCTGTGCTATCAACAGCTGCTGTGCGAGCGTTATCTGCAACACGAGGGCATTATAACATACTGAACACTATATGGATTCTGATTGGTCAATAACGAGTACAGAAATAGGTTATAGAGTACTCGGTTTCAAGATCATGCTCAGTTGTACAAATCCTGTTTATTTGGCAGATGCATTCTCGTTCCCAGTGCCTCCTCAACTAACTGAAAAATCAGAGGCTCTGGTAAGACACGAAACCGGATGTCCTAGATTCTAGGACATTGAAACTGCGCATGCTCTTAGAACTCATTTCCGATTTGCTAACTAAAGCAATGGCGGACCTCATGGAAGCTATCCAGTTCGCCCTTGCAAAGCTTAAAATACAGCTTTCTTTAAAAAATAAACACTTGGAAGCTATTCGGGTAATTAGTATCGATAAGAAGGACTGTTTCTGTGTCCTTCCGACCGGTTATGGTAAATCGTTAATTTACCAAAGATTACCGTTTGAGTTTAATGCTCTTCAAGGTCATCCAACTCAATCGTGGTCGTCATATATCCTCTCAACGCAATTATCGAGGAGTTCACAGAACATGCTGATTTTCAGCTGCTGGATTAGACTGCAGGGCTGATGGTCGAGGAAGAATAGCCCTATGTACCTGTTGTAGGTTAGCAAGGGCTATAGCGCTCAGTGCACTCGGCGCGGAATGTGTTTCTCTTGGTCGTTTTGATGGTGGATTACTAGGAGAGCTATAATTTTGCTTTCGACCTCGTTTTAGCCTGGAATTTTGGATCGCCACGGTTTGATGTTCATGCGATTGCTGAACCATCTCACGGAATTTTTCGGCAGTTTCAAGAGAGCGTTTGCACGGACAGCATATTTTTGTAGGGTAGGATTCTTCCTAGAAAATGGACGGATGGCTTAGATAAGAACCCAAACTTTTCCTTAGGTCGCTGTTTATAATCACTGGGTGATTCTTATCCGATATTACGGCGTTGCAGCAAATGCATGTATTTCGATCGAAAAGCTTTTCTGCTGCCTTTTTTGGCGTAATATCCGCCATTATTGGGTTATAGTCGATCGAAGGGAGATTTTAATTACCTTTCGGCTTTTGCCACCATACATTACATATATGAATGTTTATTAATTAATTAATTAATCTGTTTAATCATGTTCTTTTAAAAGGCACATCACTTCATTCTTTATTATTTTCACATATGAATGTTTATTCTTTTGATTATTTTACTTTTATTGAAAGAACACCTCAAAAAATGCCTTATTTTACTTGTTATGTTTACAACGGAAGTGATTTATCCACTAAGTGAACCGGAAGAAAAGCGCTGTGCGCAGCACCTGTTCATTTTTTTCTCCATCGCGCAGCCGATTTGGCTAGCCAATCAAATTAGAGCCTGTTTCGTGTCTTACCAGAGCCTCTGATTTTTCAGTTAGTTGAGGAGGCACTGGGAACGAGAATGTGGCAGATGTTAACAATAGGTGACCCGCCAATTGAACAGAGGAATGGTACAACCGCATGACCGATCACTGCGCATGACCGATCTAGAAACTGGGTTATGCGGAAGTTGGCATAAAAATGAAGAGCCGGTTTTAAAGTTTATTATCAAATTAATAATTCATGAAGCAAAAACAAAGGAAATTAATAAAACAGTGTCTTTACGAGAGATTTCGTCCTGATTTACATAAATTTTTGTTTCGATTTTCTCGGCCAAAATAAGTTGTATCGCCAAAATAACTGAAAACATGACTCTATACATCTAGATGTTTGATAAGTAAGAAAGAATTCGCGTCCAATCTTTATTGGATTTACAAACTCGCTTTCAGCTCGAGTTTGTAAATCCCATAAAGATCGTCCGCTCATTCTTTATGTAGTACTTATAAACAAAACATTGCATGAAAAATTTGTTCAATACACCTTAGTCACGTGCTTATTTTTTAGATCAGCAAACTGGGATCTCTAACATGAAAATAATCACGGTCGTATGAAAGAGCAACTATAAATCGACAATTTTGAAAAGTTTTAATAGTATAAGATGAAATTCCGAAAAAATGTCGAGGATGGAATAGACCAAGTCAGCTTGCCTGTTTGTTGCCCCATTTCAGAACACGTGATAGTTCTCCAGAGGATTCAGTGCTTTGTAATTGGTACAATTCCTCTTGGGATACAGAAAACAAAAAAACATTACTCAAGGGAAAAGTCACGTGGTCTGAAATGGGGCAACAAACAGGCAAGCTGAAAGGGTCTATTTACAGACGTTTGTATGAGCTCACTACGTTTTAGTTTCTCGAATGCTTTTCACGTGCGACTTTTAAATCCACAACTAGTAGAGGATAAAGCAGTCTTCAAGCTGACTTAGTAACCAGGCTTTACTTGGTCCCACCAGACTTTATGAATTCATTTCCCGAGTAACGACACAAAAAAACGCTTTAAAATTCACCCCAATCCCATAAAAGTTCCTATAAATCTTTTAAAACTATTTTCCAATCTGCACAGACAGTTTCGTTGCAATCCAATACATTGAAAAAGAGAAAATATAAATCCAAAATTACCGCAACTGGCAAACTCACCCATACATTTCCTCGTACATGGTGTCTCGCAAAAAAATAATTTTGTTCTATAGACAATTATCATGACGGCCATCTTGAAAATAACCCATTGTTTCTGCCCGCCAAGCCTCGTTCTCAATCATGTTTAACCGAGGCTAGTCGGGCATGAACAATGGATCTATACCAAGATGGCCGACACGTGATAAAGGTCTGTTTGACCTTGACCTTTAGTCGGTTTCGCGAGACTGATAAAGTCTATTGTGGAGAGCCTCCAGGACCCAGTTGTTCGAAGCGAAGGTAACTTTATCCCTACTGAGGAATGCTGTAATTGTAATCTGTAACTTTATCCCTAGGATAGCGCTAAATCTGTACTTGTAATCTGTACAGTTTAACCTCGGGTTAGCCATTTAACCCAGGGGTAGCGCTTACACTTGCTTCGAACAACCAGGCCCAGAGATACTAGACTTTCTCAGCTGGAACGGACCGACTGGGATTAATGGATTATCTGTAGCCTTTGAACGTATCTCCGGCTTCCAGTCTCTTTAGACTTTATTAGTCTTCTATCGAATTTATGAGTATCAGCCAATGTAATAGTCTCCTTCGCACCCGTTCTGGCCCCTAAGAACGGGTGTGAAGGAGACTACCAATGTAATTGCGAGAAAAAGAATAGAAAACTATTACAATTTACATTCCTTGTCGTTCAGTAGTATCGTTCTTAGGCGAATGACTGACTGTCAGTCTCGCATAGCAGCCATGGTGAGTCCCATTAAAAAAACCTTTGTTTTTGCTAGTCTAAACTCGTTCTGAAACTGCTCAGTTCAAGACTGACCTTGCAAAACCTACTGTTTCTAGCCAACACGGCTACCTTAAATTCTCCTCCCGTCTGGTCAGCACCTTGTACTACTATCTGAGGCCCCGCTGCGCCGTCGGTCACCTCAGCGCTAACGTTGTGTGGTATTATCTCGCCCAGTACTTGTGTTACTTGTTGTAGTATGGAAGTATCGTGTGGTTTGGTCTCTGGTGATTTACTTGGACTCTGAAAAACAATAGAAAACCAATTCTTGGTTTGCAATATGTACCAATATCTTATGTTAATTCATAAATACAATACAAGATTGGCTTCAAAGTCATCATATTATCTATCTCAGGCTCGAACCAACTATATGGCAAATGGAATTATGTGATACTGGCTGGTATGAAATGGTCATACCAGAATGAGTCATTCCATGCAGAATGACTTCACTCCGGTTTTTGTACTGGATCGAAAGTTTCGTTCCGGAATGAAACTCGATCGGGTTTGTGTAAACACCCCGTAACATTTACAAGTAAGTTCAGATTGATGATTTTATTTTTTTGAATGAAACGTTGCAGTATACAGATTGTGTGGTGTATCGTGCACATTGTGCATCCCAAAACAAACTGCACTATGGTCCGTGTGTCTGCTCAGCTTAGCCCCTTGTGTTGACTGACAAGATGACGGATTCTTCTTTTCACAAGATTTGTTTGCGTGTGTTGAACCCAGTCTTTGGGATCCCCATTGCATGAAGCCATCATTTTGAAATAGCTGTCTAGCCTGTATTTCATGAACGACATCAGTACCACACTGAATGTTAACGGACCATAAAACAACCATAGAGGCTGGTCAGGACCTGGCTCAGCCACAGATCGAATTGGACTTTAGCGTGATGGTTTTGGTGGAAGAAGGAAAACCGAAGAACCCTTGGAGCAAGGGCGAGATACCAATAAACTCAACTCACAAGTTGCAGGGGTTCAACCCCTGGCCACAGTGGTGAGGCAAAGAGCTTACAACTATCATTAGTACCACTAATGATAAATACAGCACTGCGTCTAGCCTGAATTTCAGCTGTCTCCTCTGGTTCGTTCCTCCCGAGAGAGACGTCTGAATCAAATAGCCGATAATGCCGTCCAGTGACGTCACTACCAGAAAACCTGGTAGTGATCTTTGATTGGTTCATATTCTATAATTTCGCATAATTATCATAATTATCAGCCGAGAAGATGGCGGCAGGATTCACTTTGGACTCTAGCCTGTACACAGACCTCCGTAATCCCTTCAAAGGAAGGAAAAGGAGGTCTGTACTACGGATGAATTAATCGTGTTCTAGGTCACCTGGATAGTTACAGGAATGCTGTAACCAGTCGCTGATTGGCTGGTGCCTCATAGCGGGTGCTGATTGGCTTAGCGGTTATGTTGACCCTCAGAACTATTAAAATAGTTCTGGCTCCGTGGGAAAATCCGAGCTCGATTCACTCTGGTTTGGAATTGTATTAAGACGAATTGCTATGTCATTTTGTGTCCAGTGCTCGGTTAATATCGAGAAAAAAGTGATAAGAATATCGGCATGGAACTGCTGCATTTCAAGTCTGGGAATAAATTATTTCTCTCGAATTTCAAGTGAAAAGTCGGCCTCAACATATATGCAGAAAGTGCCTAGCTAGGAAGTTTGAAAGAATTTGCAGGGAACAAACGAAATTCTTCTTCAGATGTCGTCTAGTTCTTCAAAACGAAAAGAAAGTCCATGTTCAAGAGCTCTTTTTGCAAAGCGAATGGCTGTGGGAGACGATCAAACAGAAGCAATATCAATAGCCTCGGCGGTCAAGCGAGTTGCTAGTACGACCGGGAGTACGAGCGCGACTTCTCAAACCTCGAGTTCACGTGGTTCTCAAACTCACGAATTCATCCAATCTTCCACTTCCTCGAGGAAAGAAAGATCTCCAAATCCCTTCCTTTGAAGGGATTACGAAGGTTTGTGTATATAGGCTATCGAAGAAGGGAATTTATTTTATTTCCCACGCTTCCCAGCGCGTCCTCCCTCTTTTTCTCTTGTATTGCCGTTACTGTAACAATAGGAAATGAACAATCTGAAATCTACAATGTGTACCGTCCAGTGTTTCTCGGCCAATGGAAATCGAGATGTAATTTATGCAAAATTATGTCGGAACACGATTAACGACAGTGCAGCACAGACGTCCCTTCCCGAGTTTTGAGGGGAGACGGACGGCTGTACACAGGCTATTTGGACTCGCGATTGTTGATCGTTGAGTTTCAGTGGAGTGATTGTCTTTGGCAAAGACCTTGAATTCGTAAGGAAAACATCTGGAAATGGATTGAAAGTGTCCTGCACAATAACCGGCCGACTGTCCTGTAAACATGTACATTTTATCGCGTCGCGTTCGCGGGGTTGTTGATAATCGATTATTTGAGTCTTCGTATTTCTTCGAAAATTCTCCATTATCCTTTCATGTTTTTCTACTTTTCTGTTGCATCATTTACATAGGTAATATCTCGTAGCTGTGTCGATTCGAACGGCAGATCGCGAGACATGTACAAAGATCAACGGAAAGACAAAGATCAACTGTACTTTGCCTCCAAATATAATATAACGATTTGTTGATTCGAAAAGGTTTTCACAACATAAGAGGCACTTGAGAAGCAAATGGCTTTTATTTTGGTCGGCATAATCTCAAATAATTTCTCAAGGCGAGCGATGGCTTTGTTTTTGTGACCCACGAACTCTTACTACCGCGGTGACAGTTTTTATTTGCATAAATTAAATTGTTAATCCGCCTTGACGTCACTGGACGGCATTATCGGCTATTGGATTCAGACGTCTCTCTCGGGAGGAACGAACCAGAGGAGACGGCTGAAATTCAGGCTACACTGCGTCTGTGTATGTTGCTTAACTAATAATAATATAATAATAACGGATTAATCAGTGGCATATCCACGAGGTGGCTCTTCATCCACTGATGGGCCTACCATTTAACGTCCTTATCCGAGAAGACGTGAAGGTATTCTTATGTCGTTAGTGAAAACCAGACTTATCTATCACCATGTTCAAAGTGCGTGATTCGGTTAGAGTTCATTTCCAAATGTCGAAACGCGCGACATCCAGATCACCATGGTTACCTCAGAATCAATTATTACTGCTTTCGCATTCCCTTCAACAGATGACCCCTCAGCCTCGTCTTCAGAATGAGGCTCTACTTTCGTAAGATTGTTAGCAGCTGTGCGGCCTTCGCTTGTCTCCAGTTCCTCCTGGTCCTCTGCGTCAACTGACCCTTGCGGGGACCCTGTGGTGATGAGTACTGTGACGTCAGTCTGGCACTCGTTGTTTGAGATCTTGGAATGCGTGTTCAGGTGGTTCTTGAGGTAATTTTGTCGGGTGAATTTCTTGTCGCACTGGTCGCACGCATAAGGTTTCTCGCCCTTGTGAATGTTGAGGTGTCTTTTGTAAGTCGTAAGGTAGTTGAACTCTTTGCCGCAAGTATCGCATTTGTATGGCCGATCCCCTGTTAGTATTTGGAAGATACAACAACAGGTTTAATAGAAGTACATTATATGATAAATGGTGCGAAATGCAAGCTCTGATTGGTCGATAGCCATGTGTTATCAGAGTGCAAATGCACAGATGACGTCACGTTTTGAATGAAATCATTTTGTATCACGACTGCCTCTCGTGGCACACGTCTTTGTTCTCGTCACGTTGTGACGTCATCTGTACATCTATAAGAGGACAGACAAACGGCAAAATGACATATTTGTTAATTAACATATATCTTGGGTTCAAGGGGTTGATTTGGTCTCTCGAACATACATACATATATAACCTTTATTTCAAGGGCACCCAACGAAGTTTTCGGTTAAAAAGCTGTTCGGGAGAGTAAGTTAGCCTAAAACTTTCGGATTTGAAAAAATTGTCCCAAGAAAATTGTTTTCTGAAATACTGGCTAGAAAATTTGTTTTCAATCCCTAGAAAATTATAGAAGAAAAGGGAGACTAAAAGGTTTCCCCTAAAATATTCGTACCTCCCAATTCGTCTGATCAGTAGAGTCAGAACAGGAAAAAAGCATCCCTAAAAAATTCGTACCTCCACAAAACTTTGCAACATGAAGTTACTTTGGCTAGAAACTACTAACAAATTCTAGGCCGGGAATATTTTGCTATAGTATTTTCGGTTGACGCGATTTCCACCTAGAAAATCCGAACAGGTAATAGCTTTCTAGAATACGTCAAAAGACATAGTAGGCGCCTTTAGATAAGCTGCAGACAACTGGTTTCAAACGAATTTCAAAAAGTACTCGTTGGGTGCCCTTGTTATTTCACCATGGAGTTTAGATAAGCCATAAAAATGGCTTGTTTTACCGAGAGAAAAAAGTACAATCTAAACTACAAACGTATCAAAAAGTACAATGTAGAAAAAGTACAATGTAGAAGAAGAACAGGAAAATAATAACAAGATAGATAATACTATACAGTATACTCAAGGCACGCCTTACGATGGAATGGAAAACTCGTCACAGTCCACCTTTTTGATTTTCCGTTTGAAATGTTTATATTCCGTTCGCAATGTAAACTAGCAGGAGGTTTATTCCAAATTTGTTTACCAGGTATGAAATTGAATGTGCCTCAGCGCTGAACATGGTGTGACAACAACTGATACAAGAAATCTCAAAAGAGTTTCTGGTCCCTGGGTCCAGTTTTTCAAAACCTCTATTAACGCTAGGATTACAAATGCTTACTCTAATCGTAGGCTCTTTTGCAAAAGCAAAAGCTCGAAGCATGATAAGCATTAAACTTAGGATTAGCTAAACTGTGGGATAATTTTACCCCATGGCACATTTTAATCCACTGATTAACAAACCCCAGTTTTGTGGTAAACTTAAGCTTCCAAATACTCGGTCCATTTCCTTCAGAAACCAAGAAAAACAAATGGTTTGAACAGTTTAGTTTAAGTTTTGAACACTGGGATACAATTTACTTCAAGCACGTGACACTCACCGGCACAATTCCATTCTCGTTCCCAGTGCCTCCTCAACTAACTGAAAAACCGATTTTTCAGTTAGTTGAGGAGGCACTGGGAACGAGAATGGGCACAATTCCCGCCGATTTACGCCGTCAGCTGGCGCATGCGCCCTAGTAATTCAGCTCTGTTGGATTAGACCTTGGTTTTTTTTTTATAATCTGCAGGGTTTTGAACAACTGAAACATGGAGGATTAACTTTACCGAAACAGTTGAAGGATCACCCTTAAAGTCAAACAGGGGTGCATAATATATGGTTGCTATGTTACCTGTGTGTAGGCGGATGTGATTCTTGTAACTGTCCAGTCTGGTGAACTCTCTATCACACTGCTCACACTTGAATGGCTTGTAGCCAGTGTGAAGACGGAGGTGCCGCTTGTGGCTTCCAAAGTCTGAGAACACTTTACCACAGTATTCACACTAAAACAATGGGTTGGACTGTTAAAACTAAAAACTCTTCCTGGATTAAAAAGCTGGTATTATCAGTTAAGGTATGCTAACCAACATGAAGAGCAAGTAGTGCATGTAGCTTGTAAACCCTTTATGAGTATAAATAAATATATTGTTGTTGTTGTTGTTGTTGTTGTTGTTGTTGTTCCAAGTGTTACCCTTCCCTTCTAGCAGAGCCTCCTCTTTCCTCCCGCCAGTTGTTTTACTTACATTTGGTCTCGAACTCAGGCCATGATATGCAGGGATGTTACTTAGAAGAAAAAGGCTGTGTGGTGCAGTGGGTGCGTGCATGGCACATTTGAGCACGCGGTCCTGAGTTCGGTTCCTGGCATGGACCGGAACATCCGTACATCTTCTCTGATCCGACTAATAGCTTGCATAATTGTATAACTACATTAATTCCCTTAATTGGGAGCTCTGTCAGCGAAGGGGGTAAAGTTGTACACAGTTGGCCTTCTGGGAGAGCAATCGGTTAGACTGAAGAGGCTACTGATGTTAAATAAATATATAACTTTACTTTTTATCCCTTTTTGAACCTTAATATATTTAATACTTTCAAACACATACCTTGAAAGGTTTTTCTCCAGTATGTGTACGCGAATGTCTCTTCAAATCGCCAAGGTTTGCAAACCCATGTCCACAAACCTCACACTGATAGGGTCGTTCTCCTGTATGAACACGGATGTGGGTCTTGAGGTTGTAGGACTTGTTGAACTTTTTCCCACAGTGATCACATGTATATGATTTACCTGAAAAGTATATTACACCACAAATTTTACACAGTAAATTCTTCACAATTTGACAATAAAATCAAGCCTCCTTAAATTAGTCATCTCCCTTAGCTTTACCCTACATTTAGCCAAAAACAATTAAGTGAGGTGTAAACTTCAGCCAATTGTCAAATGCAAAACGAATCCAAGTCAAGCCTCATCTAGCTATCCCCATATTCCCTCCCGAGTCCTTGGGGATATCACCCAGGGGGTGGGAGGGAGGCTCATTATATTTTGCCATCTCCCTCGCCAAACTCAAACTGCCTAAGTTCTTTCTACCTAAGTTCATTTAGCCTCAGTCTGTAACCCAGGGTTAAAGTGCATATGAACCTTCGTGCAATTTTCATAGCAATGAAACTCCGAAAAGTTTTGAGTACTTCTGCGAAGAAAGTTTTGGTTTACAGGGAATACTCTATCTTCTACGCTTGTTTGAAATCGTGGAAACGTGACCTTTCCTGATCCATGACCGCGTAAGTAAAAGCCTAGGTCGATTCCCGAGGTGACGTCATCTCATTAATGCATTATTCTCCATGGCGCCTTTCTATCACAAAAACATCGATTTTTAGATAATATAGAGTTTATGAGTTGTTAGTAAAGGAAAACAAGTCATATTAGTGAAACTTGTAAGTTTTTATTCAAATTATTGTAAAGTCGAATTAATTAAATGACGTCACCTCGGGAATCGACCCAGGCTTTTACTTACGCGGAAATGAGTCAGGAAAGGTTACGTTTCCACTATTTCAAACAAGCGTAGAAGATAGAGTATTCTCTGTAAACCAAAAATTTCTTCGCAGAAGTACTCAAAACTTTTCGGAGCTTCATAGCTATGAAAATTGCACGAAGGTTCATATGCACTTTAAGCTTATTCGAGGATTGTATTCAGAGATTAATGCAAAACCCCACACTAAACTATGATGAGCGGGATGGGTGACACAATCCGTAACACCAGGACATTGAAATAGTTAACTAACTTCAGTTGGTAAAAAAATTAAGGTATTTTTAGGCTATAAAGTAATTTTTAAGGCAGTGCATTTTTGAGGTGAGGTATTTTTCCAGTTTTTCCAATGAGCATCCTCAAAAAAAAAAATTCTAACCTTTTGCTCATATCACTTTAATTGGAAATGAGTAGGGGACTGGGCCCATGTGTGGAAAATTAAACTGATTAAAAAATTAACCCCAAAACAAGAAATCGTAACTTTACCAACTGAATGACAATTAAGCTTTCATAAGTTGGTAAAATAAGAGAGAAATACATGTAAGCAACCTGGGGCAAGCTAAGCAACCTGGGGCAAGCTAAGCAACCTGGGGCAAGCTAAGCAACCTGGGGCAAGCTAAGCAACCTGGGGCAAGCTAAGCAACCTGGGGCAAGCTAAGCAACCTGGGGCAAGCTAAGCAACCTGGGGCAAGCTAAGCAACCTCGGGCAAGCTAAGCAACCTCGGGCAAGCTAAGCATCCCCTACATAACATTACATACTCTCTTATTTTGGCAATTATTTGAAATCGCATGATTTATTAACGAGCCAATCTTTCTCACACTTGGTACATTTTGATGTGGCCTTAACATAGGAGGGCACCAGAAAAAAGTCAGTTTGCTTGAGGGGGTCATGAGAAAAAAATGCTGATATTACAGGAGGGGCAGGTGCATAGCCACCTTTATTTAGCTGGCAATAAACACAGACTTACAATAATTCCTTCTCTTTACTAGCCTGCATGTGTACAGCCACTGCTCTGTGATTTATGTTTGTTAATCATGCCATACAACGATCATACACTGCACTTGGGCTTACAATACAAAACACCTAGCTGCACCACCTGATGCAGGATGACAATATTCAAACACCAAGTTTTATCAAATAGATTCGATAGTATGTGTGCTCCAATTGGCTGAAAGCTGTGTTGCTATAACTCTATAGAAACATATAAAGTTGAACATGCACTTGAACTAGTTGGGAGAGTTTACGTTTTGATGATTAAATTAAATGAAAATTTTCTGTGCTTTTACTCGTTTATTTTTTTAAGGATATAGAAAACATTTTGTTTTGTCTTCCTATAGAATTATAGAAACACAAAATGTGGAAGATTGGAAGAACTTGAAATAGCAGTGAACCCACTCGCCCTTTGGGCTTGTGTTCCCTTGCCGTTTCTCGTCTCCCAAGTTCAAACTCACACTTATTCTAAAACTCGATGGAGACACAGAAAGTGTTTTCTATTTCTTAAATGTTAGAACAATCAGCAGAAGGATCCAGTCCGATTTCTTCTACTTTAAAAAAAAAGACAGAAATACTGGGCAGAAATTGTGGTATGTGACAACAGTATCTTTTTCCAATGTTCCTTTTATATGGGGAGGGGGGAGGGGGGAGGATTCACACAAACAAATGTCTGCATGGAGGGGGTCCATGTTATTTTGTGCAAGCAAAGTACAATATCCTACCAGCCCCCCCCCCCCCCCCCCCCAATAAAATATGAACAGTGTTTACTACCTGTTTTGGGGTACATGCCATCAGCTATGACATGATCAGGATGGTCAGACTTTGAAACTTCAGCATAAGAGGTTGACGTCATGGTTGGCAGTTCCTGTTGCTGGAATGCAGCCTGTACCTGCTGCTGTTGCTGGAATGCAGCCTGTACCTGCTGAAGAACTTCTGCTGTAACTTCAACAGTAGCTTCACTTTGGGCTTCTAAAACCAGAAAGAAAAAGAAATGGATAAAACACTGAATGTGACTACTGTAACCGGGGCCACTTAGACAACGAGGTCCAATCACATTGAAGAACATAGTGACTTATACTTATACACTGCAAAGTCTCCTTTATTTTCTTTGTTTCCTAAAGCCTGCATGTTTTCACTAGTGACGGAAGCAGAATGGAAGCATAAGCATACACCAACGACGGAAGCATAAGCCTCTTTCAGAAGTGGAAACCTCTCTTGCATGCTATATTTACATTGCTAAGTGTCTGAGAAGGAGCATTCTGATTGGCTAAATTATTCTGCTTCGTCCACTTCTACTTACATTTGACTAGTTAAAATTTCACTGCAATGGAAGCAACAGAAGCAGAAACATAAGGAGGAAACTTTCCATTCCTTCTGCTTATAATGCTTCTGTCAAGCTTACGCTTCTGTTTACATCTCCATTTCTTGATTTTCAGTTCAACATAAGGCTCCTTAATATGCTTCCACTTCTGCTTCCATCACTAGTGAAAACCAGCCTGGAGAATTTGAAACTTGATCAAAAGTCACCATGCTATGTTTACATGCCAACCCCTTCAATTTAAAGGATAGCTGATTTGTACAGAAGTGCACATTAAAATAAATATGAAGAGGTTCAAACAACGAAATTTGTGTCATAACTTATGGGTACTTGGAAGCTAGGATATTACCGGTATAAACTACAGAACTGACCAGATGACCTGTGACAAAGAGAAAAAAGGCTACATATTAGGTGGGCAGTCCTTCACGTCACAGGCATAATGGATGTTATACTTTCTTCCCAAGACTGGCCTTCCATGACCCCCTTAGGGGGCAGCATATTTTGGTACCACTTAAGAGTGTAACAGTTCAAATATTTGAAACATCCACAGCTGTGGTACACTTTTAGGGTATTCAAAGAAAGCCGGGAAAATAAGACAGGAACTACTTATCAGTATTTAATGCATTAACTACTATCTATATCGCTATTACAAATTGTGAAAATATCAGTTAATTTTGTTTTGGGATTGGTACCTTTTGAGAGTTCCTTTTAAATTTTTCAATGAGTATCCCTGTCAGTTTTAAATGGGATCCATGTGCCTTCTATATATCAGCAGAGCTGACTCTCGCTTTTAACCTGGAGAGGCCAGTCTGCTAGCATTAGGACAAGATCAGGGTAGAGAGCACTATCTTTAAACCGGGGGGGGGAGGGGGGAGGACTCCCTATATTGAACTGATGGGGGTGCTCAGTGCTCTTGTTAGGGGTAAGGGTCATGTTTGTACAAGTTAGTTAATATGCAACCCAAATTGTACCTTTTAGGGGGTCAGAGTTAAATAAGGTTCTTTTTCAATATACATGTTAGGAATCACTTTATAAAGTTGAATGTATGTAAACATTTTAGGGATCAAACTCATTATATGCTTTCAAATCTCCTTTAATTTATGTCTACATTTTAGAATGACCACCAAGGGGATATACTTCATGCAAAGTAGTGTTTCGTTCCATATAGCCTCCCTGCATAATCATTTTCTCTACTGTTTTACAGTATTATGCAGGGAGACTATATGGAACGAAACACTACCATGAAGTAAATACCTCGCCAAGTACCCCTGTCACTTTGGTACCATAGCACCCCCCCCCCCCCCCCCCCCCCCGCCCCCTCCGGTCTTTAAACCCAGCTGGAGAAACTAATACCTTGTGTATTTGTTGTTTCAACATCACAGTGATGTCCAACAACCACACTGGTCTCAATGGTCTCACATGGACTGATCTGTTGTATTTGTGACATCTGGGACAACACATTGGCTGCAGTTGCCTCTTCTTCACTCGACATGATGACAGTACGTCAGCTGGCTGGTAACCATGTATATAAAATATTATACATGTTATCTATTGGTCTAAAATAACTGGTTTCTTACACTGATACAAAATATCCCAAAGAGCCAGGTATTTGAGTATTTTTGAGGGGGGAGGGGGTGCAATATATTGGGAATATTAGTGGGTTGCATACCAAAAAATAAACTTGACATGTATGCAAAAAGGGTGTCTCCTGATCACATTCTAAATTCTCCTTCAATTTCTTTGTTTTCTAAGGGAGAATTTAGAATGTGACCAAGAGTCACTTACACCCTTTTTGCACACATCCCTTCATTTTATGTATTAGATATAGGTTAGTGAAGATGTAGATTGTGGTGATTTTCTAGCCTTGTCAGTACCACATGACTATAGAAATCACTTTGTCTTTGCCATTGGTACTTATTATTATTGACTATTATTAAGTGGGAGGACCAGACGTTATAATATTTGGCTAAAGGTCATAAAATATGGACCAAATGCAGCAAGGTCTGTAAAAAATGACAAGAGTGCCAAATATTTTCCTGTTTGGTCCAATGTACCTCTGAGTCAATAATTTTTTTATCGTATGACCACTGCTCCCGCTACCTCATGTCAGACACGTATGGCCCCATCGATCACGATGTTTGGAAATGGTTTTGAAAGGAAAGCTAGCGTGTGCAGGACCATAGTGGTCATTATAATGATGGTTCTTTTTACCAAGTACCAAGATGAAAAAGCTGTTAACTTTTAACAAATGCCTTGGGAGGTACTCCAAGAATTTTGGATAGGGGTATACATGCCACATGGGTCTTAAAACCCTAGCATGACCATATATATTTCAGACCAAAATATACAACTTTCCGTACCCTCTTTCAGACCTAACCCCAAAAATATGTACCTATTTCAAAGCTTCCTGGTCTAGCCTCTTCCTGGTCTAGCCTCTTCCTGGTCTAGCCTCTTCCTGGTCTAGCCTCTGTCCAGCGAGGCACCCATATTAAAGTGACAGGGATGCTCGTTGAAAATTTTAAAATGAACCCTTTATTGGTGCCAGAATCAGTTTTTTTTAGCATGGCTCAGATTTATTTTTACCCCTAAATAATTAACAATTATTCACCGAAGTGGAGGTGAATAGTGGTAGATATTTACCGAGCCGCTTCGGCGTGGAAAATATCCACCACTATTCACCTCCACTTCGGTGAATAATTGCTTTAGTATATACCACACTCCAGGTGATTAGCCAGCACCAAATAGTTATTTTATTTTCTGTCAAGTGGACAAAAACTGGCACGAGCTGATCGCTGCTTTGCTCGGAGGTGAATATGAAATCATATTCACTGTTTGAGTAGCCAATCAGAGCATGTGAAAAGTGATATTCACTGGTGAGGTATATACTAATATACAATAACCTATTTATGGTGTTGAAGTATATGCCCTATTATTTCGTCGGCAGACATCTGATCCGAGAAGAGAACAGTTCCCCCTGAGCAAAGCTTGAGGGAAACTGTGAGCTTTGAGAATCAGATAATGTCCAAGGACAAATATCAGGGCATATTTTGATGTCACAATGTACATGTACAGGTTATTGTCATTATAAATCATCCTCCAAATATTTTTTATATGCTCACAGACTGGGACTGCTATTTCCTGCTCACAGAGAAACTATTGTGTCATATGATGCATTCAACCAATCACGCATGAGAACAAATATTTGATGGGTTATAGTAACTAAAATTTTCACGAATTTTAAAACTTAAAGCAAGATAGTTGCAGGTTTTTGAAAGTACTGTAAGTAGCTCTTATCTTTATGCTTTCATGGCTTAATTACTTTGAATACCATAAACTCTGAATTTCTAACAGGACCTGAAACAACCATAGGGGCTGATCAAAGTCAGGACCCGGCTAATCCACAGATCAAATTGGAATTTAGCATGTTGGTTTTTGTAGAAGAAAACCGGAGAAAAACACTCACAGCAAAGGCAAGATACAAACAAACTCAACTTACATATAGCACTGCATCCGGGGATCAAACCTGGGCCACAGAGGTAAGAGGCGAAGCGTTTAACCACTGCGCCAACCCAGCTCTCCATAAAAGGTAGCACAGTAATTATTACAACTGTGGAAGTTTCACATTGAACACCCCAATTGCAAGTGGTACCAAACAATGCATTTTAATGCCTAAAATTAGGTACTTAACGAGCATCCCAGTCAGTGCTATATATCGGTACTATATATCGGTACTTCCATATATATATACAACTTAGCTATATGGGTATATATGCTGTTGGATGTAGTCGGATTTTTACATTCTTAAGGTCTTAGGTAGGGTCCCAATTTTGCCCTCTACCAAATCTGACATGGGGCAAAACTTTTCTGTTCAGTTTACTTTAAATAAAATTAATGCAATTTTGTTTTGGCATTTTGTTTCTCGTTTGCTGGGTTGCTGCATGAATCACTGATAATGTGAAGCTGAGATCATATCTGTTAGCTAGTTTGTGTATATAAACAAGCTCCTGTTATCTCTCACTCATGTGAGCTGTTATTGCTTGGACTCGTATTATCTTTTCCAAAATGTAACCCTTTAGTCTGAAATGGGGTGATAGGGGGTAGGATTTCTAAGGTCCCATCGGAGCAATGGCCAGTACGTACATAAAAACGAAATCCCTGTTGGTGGTTATTCCTAAAATTCAATGTGTATGAAAATTGCAACATAAGGTGGGTGTCTTTTTATCGACAAAAACAACAGCTGCAATGTTATTGCTTCTCTTCATCTAACCTTCAGTGTCAGTCACAAGTTTTAAAAGCAGTATACATTATTTATATATATATGTACGTTCAAGGGAAAACTACTGGTAACAAGAATTACAGATAGAGTATGGCAAAATAGCCTGTGGAAACAGAGCTGAATCTTTGCACTTGCTCCAATAAGGCTCACCCAAAGAAACATATGTGACTCGAGGCCAAAAATTCCATACTGATGACGTCAATATGCCCAGAATCCAGGTGCATTAATTAAATTTTCAACAAAGTGTATACAGAAGTATTTAAATTTGTATCGAAGAGTTTGCCCGGCTTTTCGCTTAATTAGAGTCACTCACCAAAAGGCGGGTCAATTCCTTATACAGTTTTTGTGATGGTAAAGATGAATTTATTATTACTGATGATCGAGACTTGAATGAAAGTCTTGTTCAGTTTTACCACACAAAGTTCAAAGTTAGCATTGTGTATGCAAGTGTTGATAAAATCATAATTGTAAAATTTTCAAATTTTCAAATAGCAAAGACAAGAACCACCTGAACGAGTTGTATTCAAGTCTCATTAGTAAAAATAAATAAATATTTACCATCACAAAAACTGTAGAAGAAATTTACCTGACTGTTGGCAAGATACTCTAAGCCAAAAGCAGGCCACAGCTCTTCAATACGTATACATGTTTAAAAACATCCAAAGAGAATATTTCTGTTCATTCACTTTGCACTCGGTTTGTTTAAAAAAAAAATTATGCATATAAGACAAAGGAATCTGCAAATCGCCTGAACCACAAGCGATGCCTGGATTCTGGACATACAGATGTCATCAGTATGGAATTTTTGGCCTCTAGTCACAGACGTTTTTTTTTTGGGGGGGGGAAGCCCATTGGAACAAGCGCAAAGATTCAGCTGTTTTCACAGACTAAAGGCAGAAGGGTTTACCCTAGTCTATTGTGGTTTCGTTTATATGACAGGTAGGGTTATCCTATCTGATTGCGAGGGTAACCCTTCTGCCCAGGACAACTTTTGCCATGTAAATGCTGATGGTAAGGGTTACCCTGCTTACCAGGACAAGTTGTAGTGACAACCATGAATTAATCTGAACACTTTCTGGTCCATTCTTAATTTACAGTATTTTGCCACTCATATACAGGTATATTTCCATTCATATACTATAAGTTCTGCCATCACTGGTCTGTTTTCCAGGAATTCTGCCAATTGAAATTCTACCGTGATTATTTCTTCCCCGATTATTTTAAAGTCTGAAATAGATAAACTTGCGTTATCATCAATAGCACATGGTGCTATTTGCATGTGTGTTACCTAGATACTTTTTACCCTGCAAGCGCAATATTTGAAATACTCTACATTTATTAATATTTATTATTTGTTGTTGTTGTTGTTGTTGTTATTGATATCATTATAGTGTTGTTATTAATATTACTAGTATTATCTAATTGTAAATAAGCAAACATTGATTGTATTCTTAGAATTTAATATCGAATTTTCATCCTCTATCTTAATTAGTTGACTGCACGTACACAATTGTAAACGAGCTAAATGCTCATTAGTGACTACGTGGGTAAATAAACTACTACTATTGGGAACAACTTTCATTTCAATGTCTCTTTGACTACTGAACAACTATGTTGTATTGGTGTCTGTATCAAAAATGCTAATAGGCTGATTGTAGTTAGTTTGAATCAACAAATGGCAAAGCAAGAGACTACAACACTGAATAGCGGCAGTAAAAGGCTTGGGTGATAAAAATATTGAGCTGTGTGCCAAAACAGACATCCCACCATTTTGTTTATTATTTAACAAATTATTAAATGTGTGATGCCTTACTCCGCGGCGGAATTGCATGTAATTGTAAAGCGTTAAGAAGAGCTATCTTTTAACCCTTCTGGAGCCTGGGTTACCGTAAAATACATGAATCTCAGCGTAAACAGGGCCTAAAATAAGACAAACAGTGACCAGTGAAAACTGCCTTATAATTTTCAGTTTTGTGACAGCGCGATTAATATGCTTAACCCGAAAATAAATACATTTCAATTCAATTGAAAGGTTCTCGAAGGTATGACCTACCAAGCACAAATATCTACGACTGTGACTACTTAAACTGTGCAAATAAGTTGTGAATTGTATTTTTGTGTTCAACTCATCGAAGAACTGTCCCATTTGATGAAAAATCGTTGAAGAAATACTCGAAATGGCGAACAAACCCAATCCAATATGGCCGCGGGCCTTAGCGAAAACTAAAACACAAATCCCGCCTAATGGTGTACAGAAAACTCATTGAAAACATCCAAGAATTGAAAGTAATTAGTATAGTTCACATGGAACAGTTGATCATACCAGTGGATTGTGAAAAATCCGTAAATTCTTGCTTGGTCGCCGCGCCACGGAGAGGATGAGAGAGGACGCTAAGCTAGCGTGGTTCCAATGCAAAACGGAAGGGAACGCCTGCCTACCGTAAAACGGGCTTAAACCTACCGTGGGGGTCGGGCCCGCACACATTCAAGGTAAAGTTCCCTACCATTCAGTTCTAAAAATATCACATTTGCATGATATATACACTTTTTTATGTACTGTTATATCTTTTCCTTACCTAGGTAGCTTACTTCTTTGTTATTTTAGAATCCCGAGCTGTTATTGCGATGCCGGGCTAAACTACGTTGGGGTCTGCACACACTCAAGGATAAGTTCCCTAACATTCATAACTAACGAAACCCCACATCTGCCCTTCTTTTTTTGTATAATTGTTTTAAATCTTTTTTTTTCTAGAAAATATACACAAATTAAAAATTAAAAACACTTGCGAATCTCGACTCGGGCGGCCAAACGCCGTTATCGCGACCGTGTCCGTCCAAATAAGGATCTCACCCGATTGAGGACCTCGAGGCTTGAGCCCGCAATACGGGATAAAAATTAAATAAGCCGAGAAGCCGGCGTGATTATTTCCTTTTAGGGCTCATTAATGAGAAATATTGAAGCAAAAGGAGGTGAGAGATTTTGAGTTATGAAGATTACCTCTTTTTTTTAAGGAATAATTTTATTTTGTGCCAAAACAACGCTTTCAACAGACACGCGAAATCAAGCACGCACGCAAGACAAATAATAGGTTAAATGTCACAGGAAACTCAAGCTCTGTTTGTGTTAAATTGTTAACTCATATTAGGTTTTGTATGAGATTCTGAACGAGTGTCTCGGTATCAGCGAATTCTGTTGAAGTTTTATACCCCTGGACCATGTCCATGGCTATGTACTTCTCTAAATGGCATCTCTATTTTGGGCTTCCTGTGGCAGGTAATGCATTCAGGCAAAAGGGCATTTCCATCACTTTTCTCTGTAATGTTTCACAATTTTAAATTATTTAGGGAATGAATTTCTGTCCTCGATGGGCCATCCGTCTTTGAGTGGGTAGCTTGTATGTCAGTGCAGTTGACTCAGTGTCTGGGTGGTCAATTACCACAAACAGAGCGAGTGCTTGGGTTTCCTGTGTTATGGTTGTGAGACAATTTGGGCATGTTCCTTGCTTTTGGCTTTTAAACTACAAGGGGCAGAAGGTTAATATGTGGCCAATTATAAATACAAAACTGTTTAGGCATTTTTAATGATTAACTGATTTTATTCAACTCTAATCTGATCTTGCCAAAAGACAATCACTGAGTTGTTCAAATCTAATAGAATCTCCAGTTATTAATCTTGGTGTAGCAGATTCATTGTTTTCTGGGGTAAGGGTTTTCTGTATTTCAGGGTATTGTTTTGCTTTTGAAAACAATAGGTTTCTTTGTTTTACGTCGTGGTAATCTATGTAACACGAAAAATAATATGTATTTCTTTTTTCCCCAGCTTTCTTCATGTATCTACCATAGTTTCAATCATGAATATAGCATTACCCAAATTAAGACAGATATTATAACTAGCAGTTGATCAGTCCATGATCACAGATGTCACAGAATGACTTCAATTGGATCAAAGATTATTCTGGCAAGTGCTTTTGCCTTTGCAGTCACCATCACAACCATGGTACATCACATGCAGAATGCCGATAGAAAGAGATTGAGGGAGGGAGTGGTTCGTGACCTGGAGAGACAAGAAAGGAAGAGAAGGAACAGAGAAGAACTAGAGGAGCAAATTGAATTGCAGAATATACTTGAGCAAAGGGACAAAGAAAGCTCAAATCAAGCAAATGCCTAAGTCTGTTCTCAAATTGGAATTTGAACTACCTGTGGTACAGTCAGAACCCACCACAGGTAACCCACCACAATGTTGTCAGCATTTTAATCACATTTTAATTCCTAAGTTTTATAAATATTTAAGATGAGAATGGGGATGGCACTGTGAAATTATGATAAGTTTATTTGTTGACATTTAACATGTGAATGCAATGGCATGGGTTTCTATATTTTTTTTAGGATTACTCTAACTTCAAAAGCATGTTTTATTGACCTAACTTAGTTCTCTGCTAATGATCCTATTATAGCAATATGGACTGCCATGTCATCCAATGTCATTAATGTGCCAACCAGAGATCCCTTGGTTCCTGACACAATTAAAGCAGCCTTTTGAAATCATGGTTGGTACATCAGCATAACAATTATTAATTGTAATGTTTATCAACTCAAAGTATCGCTATATATACAGAAACCAGTATCAATTTAGTGCTAATATTCTGACAAACTTTAATTTTATTCTTGTTCAGGGACTGAACATAAAGTCAACTTTATGATCTAGTCTAGCTCATGATGTACATTTGAATTTGTTAAAATAATATTTTTTTATGGTCACTGCAATGTTATTGACATCTTCACATTTATCAGCTCTCCATCATCATCCTTTATTTTAATTTGGAGTATACAATGGTTGAGATCCATCCAACAATAGTTAATTGCATCCTCAGTGTGGCTTTCGTTATTTTTACGGTTTACTAGTAAACTCACTTTGGTTAGTTAATCCGACAATGGCGACAAGAAGAAAGAAAAGTTAAAGTGCAAGTATGTATCATGTCAAAAAAATAAAAATAAAAATTGTACTATTGTGTGTGTTTCTCACAAAAAGGTATTAATCTTGCAGATTTTGTAAAATTTCTGACATTTAATCCCTAATTTTGGTTACTTGTCGTGGGTCCTGTGATGTCATAAGATGAATAAACTCCCTCCCAAGATAAAACTACTACTAACAATAAAACCTGTAGCTTTCCATTGTGACATCACAAGATGAATCAATCCCGCAATTCAGGTAACTTTTATTCTAGTTGAATTGCGGCTCTAGTCTCTCGAAAAAACTAATTTAGACAACTGAAGTATAATATAAATATAAATTTGGGCAAAAAGATTTAATGTTGTTTTATGGCGCTACTCGCACTTTATCGTACAGTTATATAGCCTACCTCAAAAGATGAGTTCTATCACTAGTTAATCTAAACTTTATTGACTTAATTCACAGCTTGTCATCTTTCTTTTTGTGGTTTCCTAACTGTCAACACTCAGTTCTGGAATACATCATATCATATGTCATTTTGGCAGCTTCACTATTTTAACTAGTCCTAACCAGAGTATTGCTGGTTTACTACAGTTAACTTATCAGTGTGACCTCAGCCATTATGTTGTTGATAATTGAATATGTCAGATTTACACAATAGCTTTATTGACATTGGTGAACCCAAGGCCAACACATGACAGCAATACTTTTGTTTCTCCTCCTGTTTTACTTTCATCATCTGGATCTTTTTCTTGTGTTTGGATCTTGAACATTACTCCACAGAAGTCTTTGATATGTCTAAGAAATTGAATCCTTAAAGGAAGAAAGCAAGAAAAAAACATCCCGTCAGACATACACCATTTGCAGTTTGTCATTAGTGTCTTCAGGTCAATACAGTGGAACCTCTCTGATTGGCCACCACACATAAGCAACCATCGGGCTGTCATTAGTGTCTTCAGGTCAATACAGTGGAACCTCTCTGATTGGCCACCACACATAAGCAACTATCAGGCTGTCATTAGTGTCTTCAGGTCAATACAGTGGAACCTCTCTGATTGGCCACCACACATAAGCAACCATCAGGCTGTCATTAGTGTCTTCAGGTCAATACAGTGGAACCTCTCTGATTGGCCACGACACATAAGCAACCATCAGGCTGTCATTAGTGTCTTCAGGTCAATACAGTGGAACCTCTCTGATTGGCCACGACACATAAGCAACCATCAGGCTGTCATTAAGTTTTCAAGTTGCTGGACAACTATGAAAAATTGCCAGTCTTTTTATGCTACAATGCTGGATATAAGTTTTACATTTAAGTACCCAGGAGAGAATGATGCCAAGATATTGGCTAATCATGCATGATCTTGCAAGATTCTCAACCTGGGTAGCCAGCAATCATCATCATACATGTAGTTGTGGCGATAATCGCCAGCAGTCATCTTCTAATGACAACCCTGGACAATGTTTCTAAAATTAATAACTATTTTTTTGCAGATTTATATAATAAAGAACTTATAAGTCAGCTAACCAGCTATTACAGCTGTGCAATTAAACTCATCATTCACATTTTGGTTCATCAATCTAGTATATTTCTGGGAACATTAATTTTGTTTTTGGTTCACAGCTTACGTGTAGGGTGTTAGTGGTCCTGTGAGAACCTTGGAGACGTCTTGTTGACCCATTGCCATGTAGAGTAAAACAAGACTCTGATGTCTAGAGTCTACACAACCTCCCTAATAAGCAAACACTAATTATTTAACTGGAATAAATAAATAAACTTTTAACAACCTAGCTAAGACACAAAACCAAGGTAATTTTCAACACGGGTTAATAAAACATCAGTGTTGTTTACGTATCATATAATAATACAACACTGACGTTTTATTAATCAGTTCTGAATCCAACAAACACTTAAAGTGCCACTACACGAAATTCAACTGTTTTATTTTCTGCTTTTTTGTCTTTCAAAATGACAAAATATCCAAATCAGTGAAAAATATTACCAAAGGACCAAATGAAACTGAATTTTGCAGAGTTTACCGTCAAAATCATGTCTGCCATTACTGAAGTGTGTTCCAAATACTTCGTGATTTTCGACCAGTGATTTGTTGTGACGTCATTTTCTCAACGTGTCGCTCTTGTAAATGCATATTTCCATTCAAAACTTTGTTCTTTCCTTTTTGGAAAAAATAGTATAAACATGTACTTTATTTATAATTTCGTGCGAAAGTTTGTGTGAAACTTATCCCTATTACATAAATTATTCTCTGTAGGAGGGAGCTTTGTTTGTAAACATCACCTTTTGTTATTCAAATAGAACTAGGGAGCCAGGATGGCGCAGTGGTCTAGCGCTTCGTCTCTCACCTCTATGGCTCAGGTTCGATCCCCAGACGTCGCACCATATGTGAGTTGAGTTTGTTGGAATCTCACCCTTGCTCCGAGGGTTTTTCTCTGAGTCCTCTGGGTTTTCCTCCCTCCACAAAAACCAACATGCTAAATTCCAATTCTATCTGTGGATTAGCTGGTTGTTTCAGGTCCCATTAGAAATTCAAAGTTTTTTTAGAACATGATGCTATGATGTCAGTTTACTACAACTACTACCTACTAGAACCCTTTGCACTGATTCTTAAAATTAATGTTCTAATTTAGACGATTGCCTTGGTATTCTCGGGAGTTTCAAAATCTAAATAAGAAAAAATATTTGAAGGATTCTGGTAATAGCAGTAGTCAACTAACATAGCGCATTTGGTCTACTGCCAACCAAAATTTGAATCACATACTTTGCTCTCCTTTGTTTAACTAGCAAATCGGTTTGTGGTTAGCATATAAATCACAATGATTTCTGTTAGAGTGTGCACTGTCTTATACCTTGTAGACTTCTTGTAGTAATTGCTGAGCCGTTTCTCTTCCAAGGTCCTCTGCAACAGTCGGCTGCCCTTCTGCAGATGGAGTGGATGCCATCTGTACACCAAGTAATGTACCCGAGGTAGTTTCTGCTACTAGCGATAACCCAAACCCTGATGACCTAATGACATGAACAGAATAATGTGCTAGTTGACATCTGAATAGAACAGGGAGTGTTTGTAGCCTGAGAAAATCAGGAGTTGCAGGTGTTTGATAGCATAAAACTTACAGCAAAACTACACTTTAAAAATGGCTAAACTATATAATTACTGGTCAGTTTGTAATCCATACCTTCCCATATGGAATGCAAAATGAAAGCAAAGCTGGTTTTGTATACTTTTGAGCCATATATAATATTAAATAATTATCTTCTTGTAGTATCAGTGCATCAACTTGTCTGATGCTTGCCTGACAGTGGGCATGGCAGGTGCTGGTAGATGGTATAGAGGTTTGTCTAATACTTGTGGTGGTGGGTTGGGGAGAACAAACAGGAGGATTAGGTGTTGGTCTGATGGCAGGTGTTGGGAATAACGGAAAGCACATCGGGAAGCAGGTGGTTTTGAAAGAACAAAAAAATGAATATGGGTGGTAAGTTGAACACGTGTTGAATTTACCTGAAGGCATGGGCATAAAAGGACTTGGGTTTGGGAAAATGTTTTGAGATTCTAAGGGTAAGCATGGATGAAGTGCATATAACAGCTTCAGCAGTCGGATGAAGTACATATGACACCGCTTACAAAATTGGATGAAAATATGTTTGACTATGAGATAGCTATTGTTTCTGGTGTTTGGGTGTGTTCAGGGTTTTTATTCTGGAAACGGTTTGCATAGATGATTTGGGTGTGCATGAGGTGGTTGCAGACAACATGCCTTGGTCTGAGATATGTTTTGAGATGTTTTACATTGTGTGCATGAAATGGCAAATTATATGACAATAGTGAATTGTTCTATGCTGTGAACTACAGTGCCGCTCGAAAGTAAGTGTGCAGATCCGCGGGCAGATCCGCGGGCAGATCCGCGGGCAGATCCGCGGGCAGATCCGCGGGCAGATCCGCGGGCAGATCCGCGGGCAGATCCGCGGGCAGATCCGCGGGCAGATCCGCGGGCAGATCCGCGGGCAGATCCGCGGGCAGATCCGCGGGCAGATCCGCGGGCAGATCCGCGGGCAGGTCCGCGGGCAGGTCCGCGGGCAGGTCCGCGGGCAGGTCCGCGGGCAGGTCCGCGGGCAGGTCCGCGGGCAGGTCCGCGGGCAGGTCCGCGGGCAGACTTCGGGCAATACACCTAACGAGTTTCGTGTTCGATTACCCCGTATAAAAGTTACCGAGTTTTGAATTAATACGTACGTTGTTTCTTTGCGAAAGCATTTTTATTTTAAAGCGAAGAAGCCAGACATTGGCGTTCGTGTTTGTAAACTGACTATTGAAAATAAAAATACTCGCGACTAGACTGCTGACACAAGTTTATTCTTGTGTCTCTTCGAGAGTTGTGTTCTATTTTTGAACACCGCCGTTCGTGTTTGTAAACTGAGTAAGGCAAGCGCCGCTTTAAATGAAAACACTCACGACTATTAACTGCTCGCTCATACGCGGCAAAACATTCTTCTCACTTCAAGAGTTGTTTTCTATTTTTGAACACTGGCGTTCGTGTTTGTAAACTGACTATAAGGCCGCTTTAAATGAAAATACTCACGACTATAGACTCGCTCATACGCGGCAAAACATTCTCTCACTTCAAGAGTGTGTTCTATTTTTGAACACTGGCGTTCGTGTTTGTAAACTGACTAAGGCCGCTTTAAATGAAAATACTCACGACTATAGACTCGCTCATATGCGGCAAAACATTCTCTCACTTCAAAAACCATTGTGTTTGGCTTGTGGCCAAGATCATCACAACGCCATGGAGATGCCAAAGTGTTTCACAATAACTCAAGTGGAAATTTTTAACACACCAAATCTAGCAAGAAAATATTTCAGTGTTGTTATTTTTCTCGGCCTACCGAATTATTTTCTAATTTTCTATTTATTACCGAATTATATTTGGATTCTCGATCTCGCGCGGTAAACATGTGAACGCAAACTTACATTTATAAGACTACAGGTTCTTCAGTTACAATGTTGTGAACAACCCATATTCAAGTCTGCCTGAATCTTGCCCGCGGACTGCCTGAAGTCTGCCCGCGGACTGCCCGCGGACTGCCCGCGGGCGTCTGCACACTTACTTTCGAGCGGCACTGTATGAGGCGGCATATCCTTAAACAATCGGGGGAGGTGATTGTGTTCTGTGATCAAGAAATTGGAAATGTATGGTTTGGTACCTGATGTTATAGTGACTTGAATTTTTGATTAGGAATAAAATGTTATAAAAACAGTTTAGGATTTGGAAGAGGATCATGCACAATGTCTCCAGTTCCACAAGCTAATGAAGTGTGCGAAGGTGGTCTTGTGTTTTCGTAGAAAGTCCTGTTAGACTTAAAAGAATGCGGAAAGAGTATATATAGATGCACAAGTGTGGTACCAAAGTGGAGTTTAGTTCCAAGGGAAAGCACTTGGAATCGCATGTGCTGTTCTGATGATGGTTCTCAAAGTATTGAGCGTTGATAAACCAACGAGCACAGAGTCCTGGCAGTGAATACAACGATTCAAAGTTGTTGCCAATCCGACGTTTCGGTCACAGCATCTGTCGAGGACACTTGAGACTATCTTCACCACAAGAAGGACTAACTCAAAAGCAAGCATGATTTGTAAGGCATCATACTATCATCTAAGAAATATTGCGAAGATTCGCAAATATCTAAATCAAGGCACTGCTGAAATTCTAATTCATGCTTTTATTGGTTCTAAACTTGACCATTGTAATTCTCTTTTATATGGTATCCCTAAGTACTCAATAAGTAAATTACAGTCTGTCCAGAATGCGGCAGCTCGTATCGTAACGCTTACTAAGAAATACGACCATATTTCTCCTGTAATGATCCAGCTACATTGGCTACCCGTAGAGTTTCGTATTATTTTTAAGCTATTGTTATTAGTGTACAAAGCTCTTAACGGGATGGCGCCCTCCTATGTTACCGAACTATTGAGTTATCGCAAATATTCACGATCGCTGCGTTCCAGCAATAAATAACTTTTGAGTATCCCGACAAGCAAACTTAAATCATATGGTGATAGATCATTTTCTGTAGCTGCACCGAGACTGTGGAACGACTTACCACTGGAACTTAGGAAGTCGCCATCAATTTTACTTTTTAAAAAGAACCTCAAGACATACCTATTCAAAGCAGCATATAATCTATAGTCTGTATGTATGTATATATATATATATATTTTTAGAATTTTTAGAATTTTATTCCGCGTATTATGTAATTTTTATATAGTTGTAATTGTATAGCCATAATGTATTTGTTTAACTTACTCTTGTAAAGTGCTTAGGACAATTAATGGATTCAGCGCTATATAAATAGTTATTATTATTTATTATTATTATTATTATTATTATATGTCAACTCGTTGGCCTGATGTTCCACGCCAAGAACGATGGCTTGTGGTGCACAGATACATAGCAAGAATAGGAACAATAATGCGACGACGATACAGAGCTTCGTCCTCTTCCAACTCGGGAAACATTTGGTTGCATCCATGACAAAAAGTGCCACGACGGTACCCGCCGTTAAATGACAATACCCAAGTAGTGTTCGGCAAGCACCACAACTTCCGATAAGCCAAAAAAAAAAAAGCTCATCCCAGTTCTTCCAGTCCAACACAAACAGACGACGTGCATATTCCACAAAGTGCGCATTCAACACTCTTGATGGTGCAGGCTCTTGAAACCCTTCCCGACACGCTTGAGCAAATTCCACTTTGACGTGATGCAAGTAGCCATTCGTCAAGTGGGCATACATGACCGCTAAAGCCACCACTGGATCTTCCCCGCAGAAACGCATCGACGACTTGCGAAGCACACAAGCGCTAAAATGTTTACGCTTTTTCGCGCCAAACCATTCTCCACGTTGAATAGCATTGGGAGAAACACAAGCCACGTCATCGTCATCTTCTTCCAACGCCGTACCACCAGTACCAGCATCGGTCAGACACATGCACAACATAGCAATAGAACTGGTTGACGAAGTGAACCATGATCCAAGTAACTTCGTGCAGCAGCACTTCCACCACCGCCACACCCAGCACCACTATCATTGTCCTGTTTGGATTTGACTGATCCATAACCCTCAGGAGGGCTATGACAGCGATGACAGGGTAAGTTCCGAAGATCTTCACCGTTGTCACAGTGCCAGTACATTCCTCCTGCCCTAGCGACAGCCGACACGCCACAGAGAGCAGCTACGAGGAGTAACTTCTTTTTAAACACAAAAAACTTTATTATTACATGATAGACTTTTAACGATACTTCTGTATATCTCATAGTCCTTATATAATTCATCAACAAAATCATGCTTTGTCCTCTTAAACGAACTAAACTATGCATCAATATACATAGCCACAGTCTTATTTTCAAATACTAACACCAGATTTTATCCTATTAACAAAACCTTGTCTCATGTATTCTCTTGTCCATCGTATTACCTTAAAAACATTACCTAGTTCCTTTTCTCGTCCCAATTTCCTTAGATTATGGTCTTATTACTTCTTGCGCTTTAGCAATGACACAGTTGCTTCTTCCACCCCATCATCACTGCTGCTTTCCTCATCCCCCAAGTCCGAGGCGTCGCTACTGTCCTCGGCTAGCTTTCCAAAACGAAAACATATTACACTTCTTGTTAGGCAGGGGGCCCGAAAAGGCAATGTACGGACGCTCGTAGTTGCGGTCCGAATGACTAACTCGCATCTCACAGTACAAATCATACCTCTTGCACTTAGAAACATTCTTAAACGAAAAGCCTGGACCATGGTGCTTCTCCAAAGCCTTCTGCACCAATTCCAAACCCCTAGCGTTAAGCAGCAGATCAGTTGCACCCTCGCGATTCCCCTTTGGGTTTTCCCTTGGAACGAAACTCCACTTTGGTACCAAAGTTGTGCATCTGTACTCCTTCGGCACTCTTAGTCCTCTAACGGGACTTCCCACAAAAAACACAGAATACCACCTTCGTGCACTTCCTTAGCTTGTGGAACTCGAGGAACCGTGTATGATTCTCTTCCAACCCCTTACCCGTTTTTATAACCTTTTTTTCCTAATAAAAAATTCAGGTCACTAGTGTCAGAAACCAATATTTTCTCTTACACCACCAGAAACAATAGCAACCTCTTCATCATCCAAATTATCAGACCTGCCCTACGACCACCACGTGCTTCCTTTATTTCCCAACACCTGCAGTCAGATGTCGTCAGACCACCACGCGCTTCCTTTATTTCACAACACCTGCAGTCAGACCACCACGTGCTTACTTTATTTCCCAACACCTGTCGTCAGACCACCACGTGCTTCCTTTATTTCCCAACAACCTGCAGTCAGACCACCACGTGCTTTCCTTTATTTCCCAACAACCTGCAGTCAGTCCACCACGTGCTTTCCTTTATTTCCCAACACCTGCAGTCAGACCACCACGTGCTTTCCTTTATTTCACAACATCTGTCGTCAGACCACCACGTGCTTCCTTTATTTCACAACACCAGTCGTCAGACCACCACGTGCTTTCCTCTATTCCCCAACACCTGTCATCAAACCACCACGTGCTTTCCACGTTCGAAGCCACAGGTGACTAAGTCCCCTATTAGGATTAATAACCATGCATCCAAGGACAAGAGGATACGGCCATATCAAGGTGTTCATTTTGAGCCAGGAGCCAAAATTATAACTTTACACTGCAAAATCTACTACACCTGAAGAACGAATAAATTTAACATACTGTAAACTGCAACTCAAAGCAGTAGAGTTCTTAATAGCATCCTGGCATAAACTATCTGAAGTACTAAAGATGCGAGCCTCAACAAGCAACAAGGGAAATATTATGTATTAGTATTTATTACACATTTGGGGTTGATATCCGTGTGATAAAGCCGTGAATAAAAAACATATCAGTGAAGTGATACGATATCACTTCACTGTACTATTGCTTTTAGAAATAAATTTTGTTATGCTTAATTTTGTGTTATTGTGTTAAATGCGGACTCGCTCGTTCGCGATATGATACGAAAACCTCGTGAATAAAAACGATATCAAGCTCTTAACATGTAATAATCTCTATATACCACACCAGTGAATATCACTTTTTGCGTGCTCTGATTGGCTACTCAAACTGAATATTATTTCATATTCACCTCTGAGCAAAGCAGCAATCATCTCGCGCAAGTTTTTCTCCATTTGACAGAAAATAAAATAACTATTTGGTGCTGGTTATTCACCTGGAGTGTGGTATATACAAGCGGCTCGGTAAATATCCACCATATTCACCTCCACTTCGGTGAATAATTGTTAAAGATTACACACATCTGGAAAAGAGAGATGATACTCACTTTCCAGCCTGCACACCACGGCAATGATCTGTATAAATATAAATATCTGACAGGAACTGGTTGAGTACTCCCCTTGTGGCATCCACAACCCTGTTTACCATTGCTGGAGACACTCTTGTGGCATAACTGAGTTTATAGTCAAGATTAAATTACACTGCTGCTGAGGTATAAGTAATCTTCGTATAAATTTAAGTTATCAAACTCATTAATAATTCATGAAGGTAAAACATTTACTATATTTACTTTAAGTTATTTACTGGCTGGGAGGTCTGTACTGAGAAAAACTGTGCGTGAGGTCTTGTACTGATCGAGGGCGCAGACCGATGTGAATACTTTCAAGACTGACGCACAGTTTTTCTCAATACGGACCGCCCCAAAGCAGGTAAATAACGTATTATTACCGTTTTCGTTGAATTACGACCCGGAAAGTTTCAAGTCTCATTCGGAACATTGCATTTAGCCGCCCGTCGGTCAAACGGTCTGGTCTCATACAAAGCTTTCATTCAATTTCGATTGACGCTAAATGCTATTTTCCAAACAAGACTGTCAGGGTTGCACTTCAATGATAACGGTAATATTTTTTCTTCTATTCTTTTTCGACTTGAGAGACGAATTATTGAACAAACTCCAATGAACTGGGAGCACACGCACAGGTTACCGTGACCGTGGTCAGACAAAGGAAAAACCTGCCCGCTCCCAGAACCAATCAGATCGCAGGAAATCGTAGGTTCAAGGCTTTCAACAAGCCAGTGGCTGCCGGAGCTCCGACGTTTACTTTGAGGTACATCACCAATGAAACTTTTGCTTGAATTTTAGCCTTCGGCCCCCGAGTATTGTCACAGATGCCTACTTTCCTATGTTGACCTGTATATTGTATTTAATGTATATACCTCTTTTAATGTATATACCATTTTTATGTGTAAATAATGTAGAGGTAACCAAATCATTGTACCTTATAATAATTGTGATTATAATCAAAGGATACGCGAGACCTCTGATCCTCTTGATCTTCCCAGGGTCCGTTAATTGAATGGGCCGCAATACTTTCCTCACAGGACACGAGAACAGTATCTGCCCTCCACCTTCAGGGGGAGTTCCCCTCTTCACAATCTGCAGTTATAGGAGGAGAAAAAGAGCTTAATTAAACAGGCAAAACATGAACACAGGCTTACTGTATTTTGCAAAACAAAATGAAGTTGTAATTTGTTAAGCCATATTTTGTGAAGCTGAAATGTATGTGCAATGTTCAGTATGTAGAATTTGCAATGCAACTTCGAAACGAAACGAAATTAGTTGCAAAGTCTTCAGAGTTGTAAAGACAAAATGTTCCTAGCCATCGGCGTGGTGGGAAGTTAATCCCTGCATGTTCAGGCTATATACAGCAGACTAAATGTTCCAGGTAGAAATAAAGCGGCGCTAGAACATGTGGTGATGTGGACAGCTTAATCGGCAAGGCAGAAGCTATCACTTTTATCACCGTCAAATTTTCCAGAAACCTTAGGAAAGAGAAACGGGATGATAAACGCAGTCTACGTTTCCTCTGCTAGCAGTCTCCGTTTTAATTACCAGGAGAGAGACCTCTGCTAGCGAGGAATCCATTTTCAGTGGTCTCAGTATGTATTTGCAAATTACAACTTCGTAGTTCTAGATACAGGAAACAGGAGTCTGAGGTCTGGTGCACAGCTAGGGCTGAACATTACTGGGTCACAGCTTGAGAATTTGGGCTACCCTAATAAGCTGGGGAAAGAAAACATCCAATTTTGACAAAATGCTAGAGAAAAAGAGCAGTTCACGATTAAAACACACGGACTGGTGACCAAGAAAGATAATGGGACTTGCTCGCAGTCTGTGATTGCCTGTTTCCTTTTAGTTTCAGCGGGAAACTGGGGATGCGCGCACGTGATGGGCTCATCAAAAGCACATGCAAGTGGTGTTTTGTCGTGGTGTGGGAATCATTAGGTAATGTGATACCACAGGAATCCCAAACTCTAACTATAAAAATAGTTCTTTGTGATACCACAGGAAGCCCAATCCAAGCTCTAGATGGTAATGATACCACAGAAAACCCCGGAAGCCCAAACTATAAAAATAGTTATTTGTGATACCACAGGAAGCCCAACCCGAGCTCTAGATTGTAATGTGATACCACAGGAGGCCCAAGCTATCGATTATGAATAACGAAGTGCTCTTGGATGTAGGCTCCATGTGCTGAAACCATAACCCAACATGGTTGCTAATCCATATTGTGAATCTGTTGATTTACCTTGAGGTCAAAGCCTTCATCATCAATTATAAATCTCTTCATTAGTGGCATAGTCACTGTTTTGATTATATCAACCTGTGAACAAGATAACATAAACTTTAGCTGTTTCATTGCAAAATTGTTTTTAGATCAATCACGGGTTTCTGAGAAATCCCCCTCCCCCTCCCCCTCCCCCTCCCCCTCCCCCTCCCCCTCCCCCTCCCATTTCACCCTAAATTTAATGGTTAATCATTAATTACACATGCATCCCCAATCGTAGGGAAAGTTTTGTAGGAAAAGGCAGACTTTTAAATGAAATTGTAACCTGTCATGTGACCCTAAATCACCCAATGAGGGCATGCAATACATCTGGACAATCACTCGGCTACATAACACTCATAGTTGTTTTATACTTACTGATGGATCATGTGCATCATTAGTAATGCCTTTCATGGTAACTTTAAGAGGTTTCTTACAGAACGGTGCCAGACACACAAGGGCCTCGAGGTAATAGCCTATTGATCTTTGAAGATTACACTCATGATCTATAGCACCTCCTGACAGAAGACCAGGTTTATAGAATATACTGGTTCCTGAAAGGATAGAAAGGAATATGTTGAAATAATATTTGGTCCATTGCTTTAACAACTTGGGATCAAATGCAAGTTGAAGGGTTATTGCTGGTTTTCCAATACCACAATGCATTAACAGCATAACATCCCATTTTATGTCATAAGCCCTTCTAGTTATCAACCCAAAATTTGGGTAACAAAAAACCTAAAACAGTCAAAATAACACATAGAAATCCTCTATTCTTTTAAATGACAGTGCATTGGCAACACCACTTGTACTTAATTGTGGCTTAGTTGTTTTTAAGATTTAAAACCTCTATAGATCGATTTCATGTGACGTCATCAAATTGCTAACTTCGAAACTATGAACTCTACCAAGGTCTGCTTTTGATACAGTTTAGAGCTTACCTAAGCGAGTCTTCGCACCAAATTTCATCGGTTTCTTTCACTTTGTTCCGGAGATATCGATGAAGCGATTTTTAGTCACGCAACACCAATCACGTATTTTGAGGAGTCAAATTAGTGCAACTTTCAGCCAAAAACCTTCTAAATACAAACCAACATGTTAAATAAGTGAATATCTATGCAAATTGATACATTTTAGGTCAGAATTCGTGGTAATTGTGGACTTTAATGAAACTTGGTAATCTGGCCGCCATCATGGTGCACATTTGATCGCTTATATTTTGGGCGGGAAATATCCTAGATTGATAAAACTTGTCAAAAATACATAATTTTTAGTTCTCTTTCAGAAAAACGCACCTTGATTTTATTTGAATCAGCAATAAAGATTTTTAGGATTCACGTGACCTAAGTGAAATCGATCTATAGCGATTTTATAAGGATTTTAAGATTTTCATGTGCAAAGGATTGTGGGTAAAAGTACAAGTCACCATCTTTTTCCATAGGGTGGATTGCACTTGGTTGACATGCCAGTTAATTGTGTGTCTTGGGATTGATACCTCTTAGGTACCAACCCACACAATGATATTCTGGTATTTTTAGGGGTCCTTTTAAATTCAATGAGCATCCCCTTCACTTTTGTATGGAGCTGGGGGTCCCCCTGGGGAGGAGAACAACACAGTGATTACTGATAATTGTCAAAGGGGCAAAAATCATGGGGGAGGGTCACCGATTTTCATGCAGCAAATTAGAGTGGCCATATAGTAAGCTAAAGGGGAATGTGGGAGGGGTCATCAAAAATTGAGCATGCCTTCATTTGCACCAGACCCCTCTAACTAATGACCAGTCCCTACAGGGATGGCACAGCCAGGGGCCTATATAGCCTCCCCACTTTTTTGCCCAAAAAATATTTTGCCTAGTTACTTCTCATACCGGCTCAATTATCATTTTTAGCCCCCCCCCCCTCCTCCCCAACACTTGAAATTTTGCTCCACCGTCCCTGCCATAAGATACTCACCTGTTTCATTTACTTCTATTCTTGAACCATTTGTCAACTTCTCCAGTAACCGTATGAAATTAGCTTCAAAGTCTAAAACAAAATACAACATGATGAAAAATTGAGTGTGATCAGACAAAGTAAAAAAATGTAGGATTCCTTAGACCTATTGTCTTCTACTTTTTTTCTTTTTTTTTTAAATACATGAAATGGAAAGGTTATCAGTAGAACACCTCCTGGTAACTATATTTATTTAACTGTGGTTTATTTTGTGTGAGGGTAACTATGAGTCAGTGTGTGGTTGGAATGTATGTGTTTTGTGTTGGGTAGAAGGGGTGCATGTTTTTTTGGGAAGGGGAGGGGGAGATGGGTTGTTTGAAGGGTAGCCAACTGTTTCAAATTGCATGTCATAACTAGTTTTATGTACTAGTCAATAATTATTGACTAGTTGAATTACATATTTACTCATGGGAAGTCAGATTGGGAGGGGGCTATATCGGTCTCATAGCTGTTGTCGAGTTTTAACACTACTTTTATGGTTATTATTAGACGTTATACAAATATTAACACTGTTTATCATTTTAGATTATATATATAATTATATATATATATATACATACATCATTATTCACACAGTCTATTCTTATATATTTTTTCATAAACTTTAATTTATAATTTTTAACAAATATTTCTCTTAAGTATACTATTTTTACATACTTGTCTTAATTAAAGTGTCCTCAATTAGCTTGTTAAAAGCTAAAATACCATAGACACTCAAATCAAGTTCATTAATATACCAGAAATGCTCTATTATGCGCCCGGGCACTTATTAAATTTTGGGGGTCTTGGGGGGGGGGGGGGGGGCTTAATAGAGAGGGGCGCTTATTTAATTTCTTAAACCAAACACTCTGATTCCCTTACAGTTCGTAAACTTTATTATTCAAGTAAGTACAGAGATACGAAGCCAATATGAAATATAACACAATTCTGTCAGATCATCGCTGAAATTATCATTCATACACATGCGCATTATACTAACACATGCAGCATTCAAAAGTTAGTACATGTACATCATAAGAGAGCTTGTCATATATTAAATGTTGTTTGATACATGGATGAGCGTGTTGTGCTGTGGAGTTGGGGGGATGCTTATTAGTTAGGGGTGCTTAGTACAAAACTGCTCCAAAGGGGGATGCTTAATAGAGCATTTACGGTAAGTTCGCTTCAATTTTCTGTCCCCGTTGTACAAGTTGCTACAAAGATGGTGGCTGAAGAACGAGACGTATGTATATGTTTACTATTTTTAATGTATTGATTTCATACTTTTATTTGGGTCATCCATTGAATTTGCTTCCAAGGTCAAGCCTCAAGGCCAAGGGGCCGAAGGGCAAGTGGGGCATGGGTGTTTTTTTTGTGTCATTTGCTCAGGGTGTCCGATCGATCCCTCACCATATCCCGGTTGGAACTTGGGAACTATGTTCCGAAGTACGCAAATTACTTTTGTACCTGTCAATCAAATTGTGATCTTCCAACTGAACTTTGGAACTTCGGTCAGAACTTCACAACAAAGTTGCTCGCGAAGTTGAGAAGTTGGCGGTGAAGTTCGATCCCATTTTATAATTTAAGCAAAAATGTATCATCGTCTAATTTCCCATCCAGCCTTTTAGTTCGTCTGTCTCACTCAGTACTACAGTAGTGCTTGTGAGCCGGGTTACAAAGAATATTCCACTTCGCGAGCAACTTTGTTGTGAAGTTCAGACCGAAGTTCCAAAGTTCAGTTGGAAGATCACAATTTGATTGACAGATACAAAAGTAATTTGCGTACTTCGGAACGTATTTCCCAAGTTCCAAACGAACTTGGCAATCCACGCGGCCAAAGTTTTGTGAAATTAACTGTAAAACGTTCCGTCGTCGGTAGACGTACAGTAGGGCAATACCTTGAAAATGAACTGAACTCGATAACTTACCTCTGAGCCCAGGTTCATCTTCATGTGTCCTAATGTTCTTAATCTTGACAGAACGGCCGCTAAGTGTCGCAAGAACGAGTCTTTGTCGAAAGAAATTACAGCCTTCGTAAGTTAGAACGTCCGCCATCTTGAAAACAAAAAAACACGTGGAACGAGACTAGTACCCAGTCTTCCACGTCATAATACAGTACCCAAAAATGCCGAAATTGGTAAAGGTGTGCGATTCCATTTTCTTTAAAGACCCAGGGTCGACCATCACGCATAGCGCGCCTCTGTTTTTGTTTTGATCGGCACCAAGACGAGGCTTCTGTTGTTTCGATTGAACTGAACTGCGCTTGTTCTTCTTTTTTTCGTCAGAATTTAATAGCAAATAAAAAGTAAGAATCATAAAAGGAAAGTATTACGTGCGGGCTTCCTGTGGTAAAAGGTCCTGTCT
Organism: Actinernus sp. WN-2022; assembly: GCA_030867875.1. NCBI lineage: Eukaryota > Metazoa > Cnidaria > Anthozoa > Actiniaria > Actinernidae > Actinernus > Actinernus sp. WN-2022. The sequence continues at coordinate 44,837,743 of JAOWCC010001679.1, forward strand.
GCTTCTGCGCTAATATGAACACCGCCTATATCTCGCAGACTCATTACAGTTTTCAAAATGGCGGACGATGACATGGGAGAGTAAGTAGTCTGAAGATCGTTCATTTCTTACCACTTGGAAATTAGCTTCTGAGTTTCCTTTAGAAATCATGAATAGTAGATGTACTGAACTCCATTGTAGAATAAATATTTCAACGTTTTTTTTAGTTTTTGAGGTTTCATTGCGATATTTATAGGTTTGCACGTGTAGATATTTTTGAGCTGTCATTAGGAATATGTTCCAGGATGATATTCTATTTATGTCCCAGTTACGACGATGATCTCGATGAGGTTGAAGAAGAGGAGCCTTTAGAGGATGTGGAAGAACTCGAAGTAAGTTTAAAAATATCAACAGTACGTACTATTTTCAGTACCAGATCAAGGCTATTATGGCAAAATTTCCAAATTTGTAATAGCAAAACTGAATAACGAGGAGGGGGAAAGCACATTTTTAAAGCACCCCTTACATAGCTAATCTTGCCGGCTACCCAGCTTGGAGTACAAATATAGCAATGTTTCACATTACAATATGGAGCGATTATTAGAATACCTGGCCACTTTACCTGAATTAACTGCCGTCATTTGAGAATGACAAATACTCCAGTTAAGCCATGAAACTAACTGCCACATGGTCCGCAGTCCCAAAGTTGATGATCTGAGAACAACAGATACTCCAATTAAGCCGTGAAACTAACTGCCACCGCAGTCCCAAAGTGACCATGACTGCAATCGACCACAGTGGCAGTTTCTACAATCTAGCAGGAGTGGATAGGCATTCTTTATAGAGGGGTTACACGTGATGTGTGATTGGGGCTAAAATAAGTGTGTGATATGTGAAAATGGCAAAATTTAGAGCATAATTCGTGAATTCCGAATTTGTGATTCGTGAATGTGCCTCAAAATGATATGTGATGCATGAATTTTAGAAATATTGATGCATGAAACGTGATGCTGACCCCCCCCCCCCTGTGCCACCCTCTTTACATGTACTCTATCCTACAATATAATTAATAATTGTTATGCTAATATCCAACCATGATTTCTGAGGCCATTTTATGTCAGGAACTACATGTAGGTAGTGACTGTCTGGTTGGTACAGTAATAACTACTGGTAGTAATACAATGAATGCAGAAGTGTCACATCTATTGCCATGTTGTTGAAGCGTTGATCAATGGGGGAAGCTGCTGATAACCTAATCAACATTGAAGAGAGAAAAAGTGAGACACTCTGGGATTTCAAAGACAGCTTTTCAACTTGCATGTGTGGTGGAGGATCTGTGATGGTAGTTTCATATCAGCTTCCCTCTAAGTTTCTTCAAATTTTCCCACCTTGGGGCTAAAATCTGGTCAAAGTTGGCTGTAATTTCCAACCTGGGGTAGGCAACTATGATCAAAGTCCCCATTCCAATGTGGGTACATAAGTTTTTTTTTTTTATATATATATCCAGGCTACAGATGGAACAGGAAATGTTGAAGTTCTTCCAGCCCCTGGTAAGAGATTTAAGTATAATGATACAATGTGCTTTATTTATACATGATGAATAGAAACAGCAGAGCTGGTGGGGTCATATTTACACTAATATTAAGAGTAAAATTTAAATATATTTAAGATCAATACAGTTGAACCTCTCTTAACGGACACTCTCATAGGCGGACAGCTCTGGTTATGGACGGCTTGACAAAACCCTGTTCACAAATATTCCTCAGTCAAATTCTGTAGCTTTCACTTTCCCATAAACAGACATTTCCAGTTATAGACACCTTTACTGCTTCCTGAGGGTGTCCTCTATAGACCAGGTTCAATCCACCGTACCGAAAAAGATAATGGCTTGTACTTTTACCCACCATTCTTTTCATGCAAAAATCTTTAAAGCCATTATAAAATCGCTATAGAGAGGTTTTTAATCTTAAAAATCAAGCCAGTACAAGTGCTGTTGCCAATACACTGTCATTTAAAAGAATAGAGGATTTCTATGTGTTAATTTGACTGTTTTAGGTTTGCAAGGGATTGTGGTCAAACGGACAGCCACCATCTTGTTTGTTACGGTGGATCGAAGAGCTCCGGTGGCTACTTGATCTTGTACTGCTGGCTACTTCTTCTGTGGTTTACCTACATGTACTTCATTTTGTTAACTTCTAGTAATAATTCATACAAAACTTTAATGCTCCTGATGACTACTTTCAAAATTTATCTGGTAGACTAAAATTAATGCGATTTAGACATAGTTAAATACACCCACATAAGTTGGTCTTCCTGTGGCACAGTTTGTGGGGCCTGGGCCAGCATCTCACACAGGTCTTGGTGGGTTGTTCACAGTTGCTTGTCACATTGCATGCAAGTGTTGTTTTCAAGTGTTGCAGTTTTGGGGATTGATTTAGCATTCATTGTGGGTAGGCTGATTGTTCCCCTTCCCCCTCCCCCCTCCCTTTCTCTTTATGACTACTTAAGTATGACCCAATGTACTGTGCTGGTTGGTTTCCTGGCAACCAAGCTCTTGAGCACTGACCCTACTTACAGCCTGGGCAATAAACCTCCAATACACTTCAACACATCTAGGATTATCCATTCCCCCTTAGGGGAACATTTAATGAAACCCCTGAATACACATTAGCCTAAAAGTGGATCTCCCAATAAATCAGTTCAAATGATAGGGCCTTGGGGATTTTTATCTTGCGTACCGTACATGTATAGGTGTGACAACTGGAAGAATTACTGAGTTAGGAAAAAAATTGAATTAGCATTGAGAAAATAAAGAGAAAACAAGAAAAAAATTACATAGTCAAAGGAAATACAGGGTGTCAAAAAGGAAAATAGAGGGGAAGATGATAAAAAATTGAGAGAAAAGGGTAAAGAAAAAGCATTGCCTAGCTATGACTATGAAACAGTAATGTTAATACAACATTGATGATGAGATACGGACATAAGTCTGAATGGTAACTACAAACACTAGCTAAACCTGCAAATATATATATGATTATCCAATGTTTTGAAACTTGCAGAAGAAAGTCAAGAACCTGCTAAGAGAACTACCACTCCATATATGACAAAATATGAAAGGGCAAGAGTTCTGGGCACTAGAGCACTACAGATAAGGTATTTAAACATGTTATGCAATAATGTATTTCAATAAAGTTCTATAATCCACTTTTATTAGTATATACCATACAAGTGAATAGCACTGCTTTTCTTGTGAGCACTCTGATTAGCTACTCCAGAGGTGAATATCCTTGGCTATTCACCTCCAAGCGTAGCTGCGATCACCTCGCACAATTTTTTTCTGTCTGACAGAAAATAAATTATGTAGGAAGGGAAGGGATGGTAATTTTTTTTTGCTGGGGAGTGGAGGGTGGATTTTGTTTTTCTTTTAAACCCCCCCCCAAAAAAAAAAACTAACCCCCTTTTTTTATGAATCTCAAAAAATTAAAAAATCCCTTTTTAGAATCTTGATAATAATATTGTACTGGTTCAAACATATTTGGTTCAAGGTCAAAATTGAACCACAACATATATATTACCAATCATTTGGAACACACTCAAGTGTATTAAGCCACACCCCCAATGTTGCATATATGTTGGGGGGATTTAAAAATCTGAATGGTCAAACATTACATGTGCTTATTAAAATTAGATTTATTTGTTTTTTCAGCATGGGAGCTCCTGTAATGGTTGAGCTAGAAGGAGAAACAGATCCACTACAAATTGCCATGAAGGAATTAAAGTAAATTATATATGTAAACGTTTTTTAAATAACTTACCTTTTATGTATAATTGAAGGGCTGTGTGCAAGAAGGGCGTAAGTGACTCCTGATCACATTCTAAATTCTCCTTCAAATTCTTTGTTTTCTAAGGAGAATTTAGAATGTGATCAGGAGTCACTTATGTCCTTCTTGCACACAGCCCTTCAATTGGAATTAGACCAATTGGATAGGATTAGTAGGACATTTGCATTATGGCATCATTTAACTACTACTACCAGAATCGTTTTTAAATTCTTTTTCTCATTCAAATTTATCAACGCTAGACAATGGTCCACTAGAGGAACAAAAGGATCTGTGCAAAGGATTCTGGGAGCAAATGTCCCATTGTTTAATTCAAGGTCTACTCTATTAATTTGTTACTTTTATCCATCCATTTTCCTTAACAGAGCAAGAAAAATCCCAATCATTATTCGTCGATACCTTCCAGATGGCAGTCACGAGGATTGGGGAATAGATGAGCTAATTGTAACTGACTGAGGATGTGGAAAGAAGCACTGAAAGAGGACTATTTCATTCAAATTATGTTAAACAATCATTTTAGCTCCAAAGGATAGTACTGGCTCTTCCCAAGTGAATAGATCACTTCCAAACCCTAGGCATAGATGAGGCTAGAAGTGCAAGAGCTTTGTTACCAAAGTGATAACATTCTACTGACAGTGCACAAACTACTACAAGCAGACTGTCCAATTAGTTTCTTTGGTTTCAGCTTTTTTTTATTTCCTTCTTTTAGTATGGAAGTCTTAACAAAAGTACATTCTACTTCAGTTTCAATTCCTGTGCACAGCTTAACTTTGTGATATAATATTTTATGGAAACAACAAAGGGTGTATTGGAGAGAGTATTACACTCAAATAAGAATACACATAATGGTCACCACAGATGGCTTATTTATTTCCATTGGAATACTAAATGTATCCTGTATATCATATTGTGAAGTGTTTGTGGTTTACAGTGCAAAATGTCTTCTGTAATTTTTTGGGTCGTTTTTTATCCCGGATTGGGTTACCTGTGGCGCGGTCATTTTTGTCCTCGTGCGCCACAGGTAACCCAATCTGGGGGACAAAACGACCCAAAATAAATTGCAGAAGAGCTGGCAAGTAGGCTATCTGGAATACTGTAATTAAAGATGCAAAGAGGACCATTTGGCTGAAAAAATTGTGATCCCTCAAGTCTTTATAAGTACCATAAGATGATTTGAACCAGCCATAATGAAGGAGTCAGACGAGGCAGTATACCCAACACTACAAAATACCCTACCCTTTAGAACAAGCAGTACACAAACAATAGAGCTACAGTATAATTGTCCAATCAGAATACTCTTATGAAGCCGTTATTAAAGACAAACCAATGTACAATATGATTGCAATGTTTTTTTAAAGTTGCCTGTTGTTGCAGGTATCATTCTATTTCAGAAAAATGTGAATAAGCAAACCAGTAAACATCTTGTAACATCCAATAAACTGTTTAGAAAGGAAGCTTATACCTGAATTTCAAAGCAGATAACCACAGCTGTCTTTGCAATTTCATTGCATTTATGTAGTTGCAGAACAAGTTTTAACCAATTATCGTAAAATCCTGGTTACCTCTTTAGATAGTCTCAAAGAAAAGAACAATTTACTAATAATATGGAAATAGCAGCCTTTCTCAAAATAAAAGATGTTCAAGATGAGTAGTATAGCCGGCGTCAAAATGATACCGCCTTCCACAAATCCACTCGAATTGTTTGATGGCCGCCTCCCCCACCATCTTTTTTGGACCCTGTTGAATGTTTGACCACAATGTGTGTTTATTGTATCAAATCCCAACTTATTGTCTAACGAATGCCTTAGATGTTGTGATTGGGTACAATAAACACACATACTGTGGTCAAAAAATTCAACAAAGTCCAAAAAAGATATTGGGGTCGGGGGCCATCAAACGATTCGAGTGGATTTGTTGGAGGCGGTATCATTTCAATCCGGCTATACTACTAGGTTTTTCCAAAAACATAACTGTTTAGAGAAATACGTTTCGTATATATCACCAAAGAAAATGGAAACCAAAGAAGAATTGCGTATGCGAGCAAAGCAATTTGGTATCCGAGGCTTCTCGAAGCGCAACAAAGCTAGTCTTCAAAAAGCAATAGCTACAGTTTGGGCTCCGGAATGGCGGAAGAGAATGGAAAGAGCCAAACAAACTGGCAGGTACCCAGCTCTCCGTGGTGATCTCGAAGATCCACACAAGCATGCCCAACGTGCACGTGAAGCCAAACAGTTGGGGGAGGAGGTAACGGCAAGTCTCAGGGCAAACTTAGATGTCCCTCCTAAGATCCGTAGGAAATATACGATACTAGCCGAACGGCGATTTCGTCGTGGTGAGACGTTGGCACGGAGTCGGTCTAGTTCGGGAGGCAGGTGCTATTCTAGATGAGAGAGATGGTATGCTCGAGGGAGTGGAGATAGGCCGCCGTACCATCCAGTGGCGCTTCTTCAGAGACGTGGCAGGAGATTTGACCCCTAGAATCATGGAAAAGTTGGTCGCAAAGGTATCCACCAGCTTCTACCTACGCTACGGCTACACCTATCGCATTCGCAATGTGAATGACGGGCGTGCGATGCTCTTCTCCAAGACTGTCCCCGGCTCTCCATGGGTGAATATTCTAGGCGACGCAGAGGAGTGGATTGCTGACAGGGAGCTAGCTCGGTTGAATCCCGACAACATTGATCGCCCCAATACCCAATGGGCATTCGTTCGTTGGATCCATGTGGATGTCAAAGTCGTGCTTGATCGGCAGCCACTGTTGGGGACAGGCCCACTTCCCAATTGGCTTCGACAGAAGAAGGGGATGTTCGCCCTTGATCAATACAGGGATAATCTATGTCGTGGCGCTGCCTTGCTGTATACGAAGCAGCACGTGCAGACAAGTGTACCATTGCAGCTAGAAGACTCGCTCAGAACTTCTACGGTTCGATATTACCAGATGTCACCCGGACTTCTCTAGACCAGCTGGAGAAGATTGAGCTACATTTTGGGATTGGCATTCGGGTGTATGAACCTACGGAGGATGGCGCTTGGCATCTGACTAGGCACGCACCCCACTACAATCTTGTGATGACAATAGGGATATACGACGGCCATGCCTTCTATATCAAGAACGCTAGCAAGCTCGGGGAAAACTACGTCTGTAATGATTGTAATCAACGGTTCACAAAAGTATCAGATCTCCAGCGCCATGCAGATCGTTGTAGTCGCGGTGAAACGAAGATCGTCTGCCGAGGAGAAGCAATCAAAGCTCCCCAGTCCGCCTATGAAAAAGCCGTCTGGCCAGAAAGCCCCGCTAGCAAATCAGCTCTACGATGGTTGAAACGAGAATCGGAAGCACTCCAGCAGCATATCCATTACGCAGCTTGTGGGCACGGTGGAGAGCGTTGGATAGAAGGAGCCCCTGTGGATGGCTACGAACCCCTTTCTAAAACCATCTTCCAATTCCACGGGTGTTACTACCACGGCTGTCCAAAATGTTCACCCCAGGGTAGAGACCTGTATCGCAAAACCTGCGAAAGAACGGAAAGTCTACGCAAGGCAGGCTATATCTTGGTCGAGGCCTGGGGCTGTTCTTCAAAGCGGACCAATGAACCCGTACCAACACCAACTCAAACCGCCTATCCACATGCTATAGTCTATGATTTCGAAGCCTACCTCGATAGTACGCAGGGAAGACAACCAACAGATCGTTTGACCATCAACAATATTCATGTTCCCATATCTGTCTCCATAGCTGACACATACAATCGTACCCTAATCCACATCTGCGATCGTGATCCAAAGGCTCTCGTAGCTGCCTTCGTAGAAGAACTCCAGAAGAGGGCAAAGGCAATCCGAGAAGTTGTTGTCGAACAGTTCTGACCTAGGACCACCGCTTTTGCTTTCGATACGCTATCGAAGGAACAAAAGAGCCGAATCGATGAATGGGCCAACCAGGTTCCTGTGCTAGGGTTTAACTCGGGGAAGTATGATCTCAATTTGATCCGAAACCACTTCATCGAAACTATTGCTGACACATGTCAGAAGATCAAAGTGGCAAAGAAGGCCAACACCACTATGTTTCTCTTGACCTCAGAATTGCGATTCCTCGACGTGATTAACTATCTTGGTCCCGGCACTTCCTACACGCGTTGGGTTGCCGCCTATGGATGTGAGTTGCAGAAAAGCTTCTTCCCCTACGATTAGTTGATTCTCCCGACAAGCTAGACCATATCGGCCTGCCGGACTATCCAGAGTGGCAGTCGAAATTGAAAGGCGGATATCTGTTGACCCTACCAGAGTTCCAAGATTGCCAGCACGTCTTCCAGGAAAAAGGTATGGTCTACTTTCGAGACTGGCTGCAGTACTACAACAATTTGGACGTGGCTCCTTTCCTTGCAGCTCTAGAAAAGATGCGTGGCTTCTACCACGAAAAAGGAGTAGACATTTTGAAGGATGCTGTGTCTATTCCCGGAGTTTCACTACAGTTTCTTCTTCGAGGTAGTGTAGAGCGTGGAGCCGAGTTGTACGCCCCAAAAGAGGAGGGAGGTCCAAGCATAGTGTTCACTCGATACCACGAAGCAGGAGTGTCCAAGATCCGCAGCCATCAGCTACCACAGCCCAAACTTTGCCGCAAGATCCCAGGCTACGATGCCAATGCGCTATACCTCTCTACTATGGCCCGCGAAATGCCCTGTGGCAAGGAAACAGTTGTGCACTATGCAGAGCCTGGGCCAGAAGCCGAAGGACTCGTCCAATGTCTACGCAATGGAACGTGGTTCGGATATGCAGAGGTCGACATCGAGATACCCAAAGCATCGTGGAAGAAATTTGAGGAGATGCCGCCCTTCTTCTACAACAAGAAAATCCCCAAGGAAGCAATCTCTCCAGACATGCTAGCCTATCTTGAGAAGACGGGTAGAAAGCGCGGCGATGAAAAGAAGCTAGTTGGAAGTCTCTCTGGGAAACGGATTCTACTCTATGCTCCTCTTCTACTTTGGTATCTAGATCATGGAGCGGTGGTGACTGCTGTCTATCGCACAATAGACTATGAACCGAAAAAAGTCTTCGAGTGGTTTGTGGATCAAGTTACTGAAGCGCGAAGGACAGGAGATGTGGATAAAAGCAAAGCCTTGCTAGCGGATGTGTTCATGCTACTCGGCAACAGTGCCTATGGGACGTTGATAGAGGCTCTGGAGCGCCAGACCATTGTCACCTACACCAAAGACGAGCGAGTTGTGGACAAAGCCCTGCGCAGTGTCTGGTTTGCAGACCTGGAGGAGATCGGTGATGCGTATGAGCTCGAGAGTCGAAAAAACCAGATCCGGATAAAACGTCCGTTCCAAGTAGGTATCGCTGTGTACCAGCTTGCCAAGCTTCGTATGCTTGAGGTCTACTACGCCTTCCTAGACAAGTACATTTCCCGACAGGATTTTGAATACATACAGATGGATACGGATAGCGCGTACGTCGCTATATCGGGCAACAGCATCGACGAAGTGCACGTGGTACGACCAGAACTGCGCGGATTTCGCGGCCTGCCGAAAGGATTGGTTAGCTTGGGACAAGTGGAGCAGTCGCACACCAGGGCTCTTCAAACTAGAGTTCGAAGGACAGCGCGCCATTGCCCTCTGCTCCAAGGCCTACTATGTCGATGTAGGTGGCAGTCGGAAATATTCCACCAAAGGTGTGTCGAAGCAGCACAACGATGTTTCGTGGGATCGTTTCAAAGCAGCACTACATGGTAGCATCGACCTAGCAACGAACCGTGGCTTCCACTTGCTGCCAGAAGGTATAGCAACCTACGAACAGCAGAAACTTGGGCTTTCAGCTTACTACGACAAAAGACGGGTTCTGTCAGATGGCAGCCACACCTGGCCCATAGAGTTCGCCATAGAGCACGCTCGAATAACTTCGTTAGATGCAGCGCATAGCGCAACGGCATCCACATAGAGCCTATCGAATACAGTCTAACAGCGGGGTATATTAGATACATCTAATCGACATACATACATGGAACTACAACCCATAGATGATCCTTATGGCCTGCTTGGTGATCTTAAGATGCCTAGTGGTTTCGTGTTCGACCTTCCCATACGTCCACAACTAGATCGCAATCCTTGGGAAATGTGCCCTGAATGTCTCTGTCCAATGGAAGTGCGAGGAATGGAGTTCATATGTTCGACCTGTAGTCGTGTTTCCGAGGGCCCTCTAGAGATTCAATTGAGTGCCTGTATGCGCGAAGTAGTCTGTGCCGCCCCACGGTTGCGTATCGTAGGTCCAAATAGCTCTTGGTATCAACGTAATCTAGATCGTACAAGCCCAGTAGTCAACAACCAGGAATCGCAACGACGCACAATCATGCAGGAACTACTGGCATACAACACCGCTTATAGACAAACGTACGACCTATCATTTCCCACAAACGTATTGGAGGTCGTGGCTGAAGTATACAACCGCATGAAGCAGACTATTTTGGCTGCGCTACTTTACCACGCATGTATACGACTCAAGTTCATTCGCTCCAAGGGCGAGGTTGCTCGTTTCATGCAACTCAACATCCCGGATATTGCTCGCGGCGATGACTTTCTGCACTCGCTACATGCTGACGATAAAATCGACATCGACTTGAATGCCGATCGAATAGCTCCTCATACCGCAACAACTTTTGCTAAACTCGACCTCGCCTCAGTACCAGCCAGATTGCTACACAAAAGTCACACTACCACTTTGCTTCAAAAAATAGTCTACGAGGTTGTTAGTACAGCAATCAACTACCATATCGGTACCCACTCCGTGTTACGCAGCAAAGTCGTGGGAGCAAGTTACGAGGTGCTACGTCGTGCAGGAGCACGAATCACTCTCGGTGACTTCGTCGAACGATGTGGTATTCACAAAAGAGCGATCGTACGTTTTATTTACGAGTTGCTTGCTTACCATTCCCATTTCGAGCCTATCTATAAGAAACATGGGCTAGCGGCTGCGTACGACTAGGATCCACTTCGGGGGCAGTTCCGTATCCCTAGGCACCACTTGTAGCTCTTCACGCACAAACCCACGCTTAGATGCCTCTTCTCCTAAGTAATACAGCACTGGCTGTCCCGAAGATACTACACTTCGCGAAATACCGTATGTCTGGAGACTCCACACAGGATCAGTCGCCCGCCGGGCGCCACCTTCCAGCTCTCCTGGCGCATAAAGATATCGAACGAGAACATCGAATGGCAGACGCTTTTCTTCGAATCCAACGGCCCGCGAATACATAGGGGCTTTTACGTCCACTTGCTGGGCAGCAGTTCCTGCGATGGCCTTCAAAGGCTTCTTTCCTGTCAGTCGAGTCACTTCACTATTCATGGCCTTGATGACTGCAGGAAGCCTTTGAACCCACTCTCTTGATCGAGCCTCTGATCCTTCCGAAGCAAGCACCAACTCCTGAGCATATTGATATTCAAACAATCTCTCAGCCAGTGCCTGTTCGCTCGCTCAACGAAGCCTTGCGCCCTGTGGTTGCCTACCTCGCCTCGTTTAACCTTCGTACCATGTCGCTCCAAGGTTCCAGACATACGTCCCATGAACTCCCTTCCAGGATCGACCTGTAACAGCTTTGGCCATGTCAATGGACCACGCTTATAGATTCTTTCGAATGCCGCAGCCACTTCGCCACTATCTTTCGAGGTCAATGGTTCTGCTTCTTTGTAGCGGCTTGCCACATCGATCACAACGAGTGCATATTTATACGTGCGGCGGGTGCGCCCATAAGGCACCGTGTCATGTGGTAGGAAAAGCAGGTCGGCTTGATGGACCTTGTTTGGCTTTGAGACCGTCCAGTGGGGTCTTGGAATTTCCTGTGGACTAGGTAGGAACATTTGCCATAGGGCCTGCTTTTCCAGCCAAACCTTCGCGATATCCTCTGACACTCCCACAGCAGTTCCTAGCTTACCCACAGCAGCGTGGCCTTTCCAGTATCCCTCAGGACCATAGTAGGTATTCTCAAGTCGAATAGATAGCTTAGCCTCCATTATATCTACGCTATACGCCAAGCTTCAAAACGCCTCAGAAAAAACGTTGTTTTTTTTAAGTGTAGCTACAGCCAGCGACTAGCAGCATAGCCAGCATTCCACCACCAACATAGACCAATTCACCTGTCTTCTGTGAACTTGATGGCCGATAGTAGTCAGAGAAACCTGGTTCGTGCAGTGCTGGTATGCGGTGTATCCCAACGTTTACGGTATTGTATAGCACAAGAGCACGGTTTGTATTGTTGAGATCATCAGAAGCATGGTGCTGCAGACGTTCCTGATCTTGGACCCAGTCAGCTAACTTCTCACGATGCTCTTGGAAAACAGCCCAGTCTGCTTGGTACTTCTCGAGAGCTTTATCGTGTCTTTTTCGCTCTATGGCTAGCACATCAGGACCTTTACCAGAAATGCGAGGTAGCGAGGTAGCTTCCACCTACAAAGGCCGTTGCGTTGAGTACGGCTCCACCAATAATCATAGCTATGGTAGCCATCTACTCACTCTGTGGGATTACCTTTTGGTCCTCGAGATATTTCTTGGAGGCAATGCTACCAGCCAATACAGCCGTCCACTTCACGTAATTCAAGACGGAAGGCGAAGGATCGCTAAGCATGGACTCCTTGACCAACTTTTTTGCAATGAACCCAATGGCCGCAGCGAGTCCAGATAATATAGCAGCGTCTGATACTGTCAACTTGTTCTCTACCATTATACCTAAGCTTTGCTATAACCTATGGTTCTAGGCTTCAAATGGTGCACCATCTACTCCATGTCCGGCAACACGCGCGCTGGGGGCGCTGTGCATTTATCGGGAGCACGTGGTGTCGTACTACCCTGTCCGGAGGACACTTGAGTGTTGCTTTTCAACTGCTTGTACTGATAGTACAGCCCTACCAACGCAGCACCTACGCCGATAGCTGTGAGTGTAGTGTTGGCAGACAAGTACTCGTACCGATAGTACCAGCTTCCAGCTTCCGCAGTGTCAGAGCCAGTGCCTTTGGCATGTTCGCGCTCCAACTCGCGTTTGAGAGCCTTTCTAGCAAGACGGTTGCTTTCTGCCAATGCTTTTCCAGCAGCGACACGCTTTGGATCTTTTACCTTTTGGCTTTTCTCAGGCACAGTCTTCGGGGGGTCTGCAGTGATCCGATCCATCTGTTCCTCGATCCATCTTGTTGCGATATAGCAGTTGACTGTAAGAGACAACAAGCCAGCCACAGCATTGATCTCGTTGCGGACTAGGTGGTCTTCTTGTAGGTCCTTGAGAAGTGCTTGTTGATCATCTAGTGGAACTACGTACGCGACTGCACGGGTTGCTAGACGCAGTGCTCCGTTTACTAGACAGCCTGTTATTTGCTTTGCTACGACGGCCTGGTACCTACTATGTAAACGTTTTACGTCATTCTCAGGCAGTCTAGAAACGTCTCCTAGAGAGAGATTCTGTCCTAGGTAGTCCTTCGTTGTACCCGTCGCAGCCAAAATTGAAAGTGCTTCCCGGCAATCGTCAGAAGCTATTTCCACTGATTTGGTTGGTGTCGACGTCTGAGACACATCCTCACCTAGTAGTGCTTTGATTTCGTCCTCCATGGTATGCTGCAGGAGCAGGCAGCTCTAATACAACTGCAAAGGGATCCCGTACACAAAAGCATATGCGAGCAAATTTGTGGGCCTTGAGCTCCGAGGCCAACATCTTTTTCTCATCCACCTCCAACCCTCCACCGTAGTCCTCAAAGAGGACCTTGGGATCCAGAGCTGACGCCGTATGAACCATGGCTACATTTTCGCGGACGGGTTTGCCGATACTCGTGAGCTGTTGGGAGAGCACCCAAACAGAAATACCAATGTGGCGAGCAGAAAAGGCCAGTTCCACGAGTTTGTCAGTTCTTCTTTTTACGTCCTTCGAGGCAGCACAATCGTCGAGTATCAGTAGGGTATTGGTCCCTGCCCAAAAGGTGGCACAAACATGCAGTGCGGCGTCGATGGCATCCTGTGGGGGCGAGATAACAAAGAAGTGGGGGTCTCGATGGGCAAATCCACGATAGGTTTTATTGTGGGCATACGTGGGGCAGATCAATACTATGTAGTCGAACTTGCCGCGAAATGCTCCACGAAGCTGCTCCACAAGAAAGGCTGTTTTTCTACAGTTTGTGGGTCCTACTACGAGGGCATTGAATGGGATGTGTTCTACCAGAGCATCCATCTAATGTATACATTAATACGATATATTCTGTAGGGCTCCATTCAATACCGTGAGTTGGGCATCAGCTAGCACATAGATGTGCATGTTTACAGTCCCAGTGCCTCCAATCCTATAAATACGGAACTGGATGTCTTTTCCACTACCTGTGTGGCCCAAGCCATCGCCATGGACAACTGGATCCTTTGCTGTGCGACAGTCAACCAGGTGGCAAATCTGTTGTTGTGGAATTTTGCGGGGGTCATAGCAGTCAGTTGCGGAGCAACAGTGCGAAACCACCCCTTGGCAGCCTCCCAGAAGTCTGGTGGTAGCATACCTCCTGGAAAGAGGCTGTTTGGAATTCCATTGACATCAACCTCGAATTTTGTGATCCCTGGATTGGCAAACGATTGTTGGCATGTCCACCAGACAATGCAGGGTCAACCAAGAGTGCGAGGCTACCTGGGACAAGGACAATGTTTTCTCCTAGTGTTGGGACCTCAACATAGAGAGTCTCTCCTGGGTTGGCAGATGATGGTGTGAAAGTGAGTCTATATAGAATGCGTCGAGCTTTGAGCCCTAGAGGCTCTCTTCGTGCTTGTTTTGGGTCTAGCTTTGACGATATCATAACGAAGTTATATTGAATATAGCGAAGCTATGGTGTATTGAATAAGCCTTCAATATAAAGTTACGATGGGCACAACTGAAGAAGAGACTCCACTACTCGAAGACAATGGTAATGACGATGATGGTGGTGGCGGTGACAATGGTAATGACGATGATGGCGACGTCCTCAACGAAATCATTGGCGACCCTAACCCATTTCCACCCAACCCGGACGAAGGTGGGGATGCAGGCGGAGATATGAAAATGTACCCCCTCGACGAAGAAGGAAAGAAAAAAGGGGAAGGAAAAGATGGCAAACCAACATCGCACTCAGCTGAGACCTCGTTTGGTGGATAGGGGTCGTTGAAAAAGATTTGGAACCCGGTCGACGGTGAAGAAGATGTCTTTGAGAGTCTGATGATTTCTGCCCGGGAAGAGGTGAAAGGACGCTTCCCCAACGCAGACGGAATCGAAATCGGGATTAAGAAAAATGAGAAAGGCATGTTCAAAACTGTCATACGGGTGTTTGATAGTACGAACAAAACCTGGCGCTATCTCTTAACGAAGGAGGGGAAGGTGACTAGTGGTTTTTCGCAAGAGCTCAAAGACGCCTTGGGCCCCTCTGCACCAGTGGTTGTTGCGCAAAACGAAGCGAAGATCGAAAGCCTCAAACAGAAAACGCTCGTAGCTGAGGCTGCTGTCAAATATCCTGAGACAACTGAGGCGGAAAAGCATGAAGCTCAGGAGCAAATAGACTCTAGTCAACAAGAGATTCAAGGACTCGAGCAAGAGATTGAGACCATTGAAGAGCGTATGTCGCTGCGAGATCGAATCAAGGCTATTTTCAAGAAGTACGGTTTCACTGTGGTTTGCGTGCTGGCCGCGGCAGGCACGGTGATTGGCGTCATTGTCGCTGCGTTACAGCAGAGTCTCACTAATGTAGCAAGTGGTGTTGGCAAGGGGTTAAAGGCAATAGGAAAAAAGCTGGGGCAGATTCTACCTGGGATGGTTGGGACAATCACAAGCTTTCTCTTCAGGACTGCAGGCGAGGTTGTGGGTCTTGGCAAAGAACGCCTGGCTACTCGTCGTAGCCGTAGTGGTCTTCCTTGTGGAGCGTGCTTCGCAAGGGTCGGGACGACGGAAGCGTTAGCGAAATAGCCACCAAGCGACTCCAGTTGCAGCAATTGACGCCACTGCCAGATTGGTTTTGTGTTGTGTTGCTCGTAGAGCGGGCTTTGCCTTTGGTACGTGCGTTGCAGTTCCGCTGTGTGCAGCAACATGTGGAGGTGTGGGGTGTGGAGCTGGTTGCTTTGCATGTTGCCTTGCAACGTGTGGAAGATGCTTCTTTGGGTGAGGACCTAGCATATGTAGTGGAGGTGGATTTTCGTTCTCCGTACTTACATGGTCATTTGCACCCAACCGCATATCTTTCGTAGCCTTCTGGAGATCGTTATTATAACCTACAACGCTGTGGATGTTGATCACCAGGTTACTTGGCAACAACCACACCCCTATAGCTACGGCTAGATTGAGCCTCTTTTTCGTTTCTTGAATAGCCAACTGATAATTTGCCACGCTTTTTGTGAGGTCATTTTCAAGGATTGATTCTTCGAGCAGGTTTCGGAACTCGAGTTGAGTGTTAATAGCACCACCACTACTGCCTATAATAGATGAGCGCATGTTGGCTTGGGCACCTAGAACGCAATATACGAAAGCCTCGACTGAGCGATTTAGCCTACCTAATCCAGCCTTTGTCAGACCTCTCCCGATTTGGGGTGCAAACCAATTGTATTGTTTCCCTTCGGCTGCGTCGTTCCGAATAAAGGATACCAGATTTCCCATGTCCACCTTGCCTCCTTGGTCTGCAAACAAATTGTTGTGGTTGGGCCACATATCTGCTTCTTTGTCGTAGCCTCGGATTACGTGGACGTTTCTGTAGCCATCACCCGGATAGTAAAGAAATACATCTCCTAATCCGTGATTCCGACCTCCTTTCCATCGAAAATCAGGTGTGCGAGACAAACCAAATTCGATGCACAAGGCCTCCAGAGACGCTTTGTTATAAAGGTTATCACGTTGCTTGAAGGCTGAATCGCCAGGGAGAGGACCACCAAGTTCAAGCCGGCAGAATTCGTCGTATTGTGAAATACGTGTGAAATCGTAGAAACCCCTGAACAACAGGCGGATACGTCTTGAAAGCAGGGTCGAACAACGACACTCCACAGCCAGCAGTTGCACCCCACGTTGCTAGATTGAGTTGTTGAGGCCAATAACTGAATGATGGAGCTGCCAGCCATTTCCTAGACTCCTTTGCTGTTTTATGCATCACAAAGGTCTCCTTGAATATGTCCTTGACACCTGCTTCGAATGATTTCACAGGTGTGGCGTATATCCGCAAAGTCTTGAGATGGATATCGTGGGCACCACTGGCTGCTTCGGTAAAGGAGATTGCTGGAACGGGGTATTTCACACCTTGGGCCCACACCAGGGTATGTGGAAAACCATCCAACGTATCTATCCCGTGGAGAGCGTTATCAATGCGTTTTTGAATGGCAGCAGGTTTACTGTAATGTGGTTCATCACCATAAACTAAATAACCATCATTTCCGTCTTGAAATATGATGTTTGTTGAGTATTGTCCCGGACCATCTATATCCGTTACCACATGGAACCAAGTAGGGTCAGCATGGGGATAGTGCTTCTTGAACTTCGCCCACAAAGCAGCATTTAACTGCTCGACTTTTTCTTGGCTCATTGTTTCTCCGACTAAGCTAAGCTAGCTATTGAAGCTGTAGTTGATACCTTTAATACTATCCAAAAATGGTGGTTTTGAATGTCACCTGTACCTCGCCTGACCATACTGTTTACCTCCCTGAGCCCTTGGCGATACGGAGTGTGACCCTCTTAGCTGCGACGATCCCCAACAGCTGGCATAATTTGAAGGACGAGGGCGTTTTCAGCTGGTGGGAGGACAATGGTCAACGAACCAAAAAATACCGTTTATCGCCTGGAAATTATGTTCTCGATGAAATAAAACAGTTCTTCAAGCCTGCAATCGACGCCGGAGCCATAGAGTTCTCTAGCTTTCCAGCACGTGGGGAGCAGCAGCTGAAGATCTTGAAGCGGTTTCAAATATCCGACTCGCTATGCAAATTTCTCAGAATTTGTGTAAGCATATCTGACGTGATCAAAGCTGGGCTCCAGTCAAGCACACACACCTCTTCACCCTGAAAAACCTCGAAGAGATGTATGTCTACTGCGATCTGGTGGATCCTCACAGCTCCCTTACGGCTATGAAAGGTGACACCCAGGCCAACCCCTCGAAAACTCTTGCATGTCTCCAGGTCCGTGGAGGCAGATTCGAACGAGTTACGTACTCAGAATTGAATCTCTTGGAAGTGGACGCCCGGCCTTCAAACAGCATTCGCCTGTCTGTACGTACGAAAAGTGGGTTGTTGATTGACTTTCACGGCCAGCCCCTGCACTACGTATTAAAGCTTGACCTCGCTTAGTTATAGCTTCGCTATAGTTGACATACACGTGTGTTGATACGTATATATAATGGCAAGCGACTCAATTCAAACCATTCCGACGGCACTGTCGATTTATCCCCCGCTTGCTAGCGTCTCTGGAGAGAACTTTCGACTGCAAAAAGTGTGTGAGACGCTTGCAGGCATCGAAGCTCAAGAAAAACACTACGAAGGTGTGCGTAAAAAGTATGCCCGTGCGCGGGGAATCATTCATGGTATCGCTGTGGCCACAGGTAGCCTGAATGTGCTTTTATCTGGCTCAGGCATAGCGGTCTCTCTATCCGGCTATGGTACCATAATTGGCCTACCACTTGGTGTTATTGGCGGGCTCTGTGGTGTAATTTCAGCCTCTACAGCTGTTGGCGCTAAAAAGCTTGGAATCAAAGTTTCGAAGCATGAGAAAACCGCTATGTTGGCGAGAGCGAAAGTGAATACACTTCGTGATCTCGTGTCAAAAGCCTTGCGCGATGAGAAAGTATATGACTCTGAGTTCACTCTCATACTTGCCGAAGCAGATAAATATGAGGCTATGAGGGTTGAAATTCGCCATATAGCTTTGGTCCAGGGTGAAAAAAGCGTGGAACAAATTCGGGTCGAGCTTCGGAAAGAGATGCGGTGAAAACTTGGCAGTCTCGTTGGATAAAAATCGATATTTCCTACGAAAGAAGTCCGCGTGGGTTTTATTTCAACTTTGCAAAAATAAATTAATTCGTATGTCTGGTTCGTATGCAAATTTCGACTTCTCACGGGCTAATTGCATCCGCCGCTAATTACCATATTTCATAGGCATAGACATAAATATACTTTTTACTGCCGAATCTTTCGTCTAGCACATGTGGTCCAACGGTTTGGTGCTGGGCTCAAGAGAAAGGGAGGCCTCTTGAGCTTAGGGTTCAATTCTGGCGGGGGACATGTGGTAGACCGGTTTGTGTGGAGTAAAAAGCCTCCCGCTCCACACAAGTCGTAGCGCGTCTGTCGATGTGGTAGAGCAAAGCGAATAATAAAAGTAATACCAAACCTGGGTCGGGTACTTGGGTAGAGCTCTTCGGGAGTGCCGGTTGTACCTCAACCAGTTAGGGTAGGATCCAAAGAAAAAACAGCAGAAAAAATACAGTAGAAAAAATACAGTAGAAAAAATACAGTAGAAAAAATACAGTAGAAAAAATACAGTAGAAAAAATACAGTAGAAAAAATACAGTAGAAAAAATACAGTAGAAAAAATACAGTAGAAAAAATACAGTAGAAAAAATACAGTAGAAAAAAAGCCGGGCCCGGCAAACAAAAGCAAAAACCCCTCTAGAGATCGAAAGGAGAAGGAAGGAAAAAGGTGAAAGTGGTCTCTAGAGGGGTTCTGGTGGCCAACAGTTTTGCTTTTGTTTTTACTCAGTGGTGTTCTCCCTAATTGGAACGTAGGGTCGTTATTTTCAATTCAGCTAACACCTTTGCAAAGCGCTCCTTAGTGCGGCGTTGTAACGCACGGAGGCGATGGCGCTGTGTTTGTCCGCACTTCGAGCAAAGACCGTAACTCGTAAGACAGCCACGACCACACTTCGAACATGGAGTGGGTGATGTGCTCCCACCTCGTATCTGGAAATTATGCTGGGCGCAGTACTCTGTCTTCGAACGACCTAGACACCTTACACACCTCGTATCCTTCCCAAACATCAACCAGCTACAAGTGCCTTTCTCCATCATTCGATATATACCATATACATTCCATTCTCTAATTCGCAATTTTCTATCTGTGTCGTGACCCCTAGTAGTATAACCGGAGTCAAAAATGATACCGCCTAATATCTATCCACCATCTATTTTGGACCCTGTTGAATTTTTGACCACAATATGTGTTTATTGTACCAAATCCCAACTTATTATCTAACGAATACCTTAGATGTTGTGATTGGGTACAATAAACACACATATTGTGGTCAAAATTTCAACAAAGTCCAAAAAAGATATTGGGGGCCATCAAACGATTCGAGTGGATTTGTGGAAGGCGGTATAATTTTGACGCCGGCTATACTACTAGATGTATTATGTCACAACAAGTCTGGTGACCTATGCTGAGGAATATTGTGGGACACAAAGGAATAGGCCTATATGCACGATAGGACCGATAGTTACACAACCAGAATTTTCTTTTGTTACTCTAATTTAGACAAGTCTTGTTATTCTCATCAGGGGAGAAAATGTTGTATCAAAGTGAGGCTTGGTGGATCACAAAAGTATGACATAGTACATTGCATATAGAGCTGTTTACCGTTGAGCGTCATAAAAACAGTAATCACGGAACCAATCACGGGAGCAAGTAAAATCACTGAGCCAATCACGAACTGAAGTAATTCACGATTGGTTTTACTTCAACCAATCACGAGAACAAGTAAACCCGTACGAAAACGTCCGGCCCAACAAGAGCGTAACACAGGCTGGACATTTTGACAGAACAACAGCAGAATACAAGGCAAACAAGAGCATGACACGAAGAGCCTGACATGAGCGGTAATTAACATGACATTACCCGAACATTTCAGCCAAAATGGGCGGTAAATAGCATGACATTAGCGTAACATAAGATTAGCCGAACATTGAACCAAAATGCTCAGTATGATTCAAGCCAAACCTAAGCCTGACAAGAGCATGATATTCGTGTATAAGGACCCTATTTATACCCTGGATGCCATTGTTTTATGTTCTAAAACAAGTTGCCTATTAAAAGGTGGATTTAAACTGTTGCGTTTTTCTCTACATGTACGTAAAAAGTGTCTCGAAAATGTCCACACAAATAATTATAATGTGTGTATAAAAACTCGCGAATAAGCAAAATCCGTGGACGAATATCCTGCTTGTTTCAAACTTTGGATCTGTATGATTAGATCTTAAAAGCCTAAGAATAATATATAGAAGTGAGAAGTCCAAGGACTATAGCAAAGCTGAAACAACGTGTATAGTTTAAAGTGTTTAAAGTTCATAATTGAAAACGCTGCGATCTTGTTTACTTAGTCGTTTGGTGAAATGTGGGTTTATTACTCGGGCTGCCTGTGGCAGCCGAGTCTAAATCTGCAGGCCGTTATTACTCGGACTGCCTGTGGCAGCACCGAGTCTTATTCTGCAGGCCATTCAGTTTTGTTTTTGTTTCATGCAGCAAACTTTCTTCACCACCAATCAGATTGCACTGTTATGGTCACGCAACAACGCCAGGTTAATTTATTTACATAATTTAATACAGTAAAATCAAGATGGTGGACCCGCGAGGAACTTACTCTCAAATTTGGAGTCCCATCTCTCAAATGTAAGCAGTTAATGTTTTATTTAACTTCACTCGTGCGAAAGCCTTCCATCAGGCTCCGGATATTTCAACTGGCGCTCTTGTTTTAAAGACTTCTTGTTGAGGTTGTACTTGTTTTTTTGTTCAGTGCAGGAAAATTGTCGACTTCCAGTCCCGTTAACCAATCAGCTCACACTGTTCAAGTGCACATACTTGAACACGGGCCGCTTGGCGCCGCATAATGTAATGTCGATGATGGTAATCGTGAAAGGTCAACCGGAAGCCGCACAGACTGCGGATGTAATTAACACAAGATGTTTACTTTAATTGTACGTACGGAGCTAGGGCTTCGGTAACAGCACAATTCCCTATCAGATTATTGGTACTTTCGTTCGAGTTGTTAAACTAGAATCCTCTCACGGGCGAGGTTTTGGTTCGAGAAAGGCCCTCCAGCAGTTCCCTTTATAGTTCTGTAATATATTGAGCAGACTGAAGTTTTGTGAATGAGGGTAACGCTTTTAATTAGAGATAATCAACAGGCATTTCAAATATATGGACTCGTAATGGACTCATCATGTTACTTATAACCATCCACATCTACAGGAGTAGTTATGTGCCAAAGCACCGCGCGCATACGAGGCATGGGCAAAGATTGAGTTTCCCAGATTACAGATGAAAGTAGAGAACTTAATGAATCTTAAAGATACTTCGGAGTCGTTGGATGAAGAAACAGAGGTCACGCGCGACATGCTTGAGAACATGTTCAACACTATGTTATACTAAGAAAAGAAAACAAGTTACAGAGCCTGCAAGTTCACAAGTCAATGAAAAACCCCAAGAGCCTGTAGTTTTGAATCAACATATCCTTAAAACTCCAAAAGCAACACATACACATGAGTCAAATTCAAACCGGAAGAGACGGAATTCTTTAGATTCTTCACGAGGGTTGTTAGCCCACAATAAGAACTCTCTCGCTGATTTAAAGACCTTGATTTGTAACCGATGGAGGCTGAGTTACCTGATATCCGTAATGAATTCCTACTCTCGTCACGTCAAAACACGAATCAAGAAACGAAACTCAGTCATTTGGAAGACAAATTAGTGCAGCAAGATAATATATACAAGACCGAAATAAAGATGCTGTCATATGGACGGCGTAATGGACTCGTCAAGAACAGCAGCTAAAGTTACAAAGAGGCCCACAAATTGACCACGAATACAAATAACATGACTTCCAAAGGTTTTACAGAGAGAAAAGACGCCGCGAAGAAAAAGTCGCGAGGCGGCGATCAGCGAACTTGATAAAGAGCCACAGGGTAGAAAGAACAGTAGAGAAATATAGTGATAGCTCCATCACAGGATGGACAGGATACAACTTATAATTTGGGACAAATATAAACACATTTGAGACAATCATCTATTAGTACTCGGAACCTGCAGTATAACAGAACAGCAGACTAAATTGCAAACGTGTGTTACATGAATAAGTAGTGTTTACAGTAAAAGGTCAACTACTTTAATTTACATACGAGAAAAAAATATTAAATTACATATATATACTAGGGAAGCAGAGAATGAAAGTTACCGCGCTACCGGCCACTCCTAAAGACTGCTAATATTCAGCTAATAATTCTTCCTTTTGGTTATTTCTAAGAGGATTTCAAATAAAAGTGTATTTCATCTTCAATCTCATGTGGCCCGAGTGAAAGCCCAGATGGGGGAACGGAGTTCCATTTTAAAAGGGTAGGGATGCTCGTCGGACATTTTCGATTTGACCCCTAAGAGGTACTAAAATGGGCGTGGCTCAAGCTCATTTTGACCCCTAAAAGGTACCGATAAAAACATGCCAACATTTTAAACTTTCGATGCCTTTTATTGCTATTAACATCATCAACCACATTCTTCCTTGTTGTTTTCAAAAGCGCTAGCATTCGGCTGTGACACCTGACCGCTAAAAGGTACTGCTTTACATAGAAATCTCTCTGTTTGATCGTGGATACCCTAAGTGGTACCAAACTCCTGATTTTGACCCCTAAAAGGTACGACGAGCATCAAGACAAGACAAGACAAGACAAGACAAGACAAGACAAGACAAGACAAGACAAGACAAGACATATTTTATTAGAGTACCAAGCGACAGACTGTACATAGGCATACTTCTCCAATATTCTATACAAGGATGGTTTGCCTAACTTTAAAACATTCATAGCTGTATTTTGCTATTTCTGGCTTATGTTTTTTTGGTGCGATTAAATCTTTATAGTTTGTTATTTTTTTGTTTATATCTTGAAAAAGAGAGTTTCTCACATCAGAATATAATTGACATTTAGATAAAAAATGTTCTTCGTTTTCCATAATTTGACAATGTGGGCATATTCTCAATTCAGGACTCACATAAATTCTGTTATAACGGCCTCTTTCAATTTGTAAAATATGGTTGCTTATTCTTAACTTAGTTAGTGCTCTGCGATGATCTATGTTTTTAACTTCCAATAAATAATCTTCGAGTTTATATTCTGTTTTGAACTCACGAAATGTTCTTAATTTGTTTCCTCCCATTGATCTGGATTCATCATCGAAGATGCTTGATCTCCAGTCTTGAGTTTCAATATCCTCTAGTCTTTGTTTAGTATATCAATGTACTCCTCACATAAGGGAGTCCACCCCCCCCCCCCCCACTCCCCCACCCCCCCCCCCCCCCCCCCGGGATAAAAAACAAGCCGACAACTTCATGAAGTGATGGAAGCGATAACACTGATAAAAATAATTAGTTACGGACAGTCTTTTATTTTTTTCTTTCTTATCTACATGTCTATATAACATTGTCCGTTCATTTTCACTTTTTCCCCTGAGGAACTAAAACCCTAGGGAAACAGTTCCGGAAGGAACCAAAACCCTGAAAATGATGCCTAGGAACCAAAACCCTGGAAATTTTTTGATCCCGGAACCATTTCCCTAGAGAGGACCCAAAACCCTAGGGATATGGTTCCGGCCGGAACCATATCCCTGGGCGGAACCAATCCGCTGTTACAGCGGCAAAAATGTATAATCTGAAACCGAAAAAAGGGTCAGCCAATGAGATATGTTGAAATGCACACCGCGTACCAGGTATAAAGTTGCAATTCTCCTATTTCTTTGCATTCCGCAGCCGGCTGATTGTTATGTCACTTTGTGATGTTTTCATGGATTTTAGCTGTAGTTACGAGAGACACCGTTTTTTCGTTTCGCTCCGCTGTTTATTCATCTTCTCGCTCCCCATGTTATCGTAATTTCTCTCCAGCTGTCAATCACTTATTGCATACATAATTACTTCCGGTAAAACACTACATTCCTCCCCACCCTGGAATGAAAATCAAACTATGATTTTTTTATAAACAATAACCAAACATTGCTAACGTCCTGTAGCGCTACTACATAATGTACGTATGTCCTTAAGTGTCATAGTCCTTAAGATAGTCAGGCGGTCGTCTCGAGCTCCTCAACGGGTAGCGTCGGGTCGAGGGCTGGCCATCATCAGCACTCGGATTGCCGGGTGATGGCGCCTCAAGCTCCGAGTCATCATCGTCTGGAACGTCTACACTCGGATTCATTTGTTTGAAGTATGACGAGTTCCTGGTGATCTTCTTGTTCTCCCGACTAGCCGTTACCATGGATCCTTTTCGGTTTGTAACCACATATGGTTCCGGGTCGTACGGTGTGGTAAACTTCTTGTGTGACGGGTCACGCTTTACAAGAACCTTATCCCCTTCTTGGATGTTGGACGGCTTCACATATGCCTTTCTATCAGCATACTCCTTCATCTTCATCTTAGCTTAGCTTAGCTTCGTGGTCACGTTGGCTTATAGATGCTGGGTCGTGTTGACCGGTTGGTACCTCCGGTAGCTTGGTGCGCATCGGTCGGTTGAACATTATAGTCGCTGAAGCTTTCCCTGTCGTGGCGTGTGGTGTTGCTCTGTAATTACGCAACATCTCGCACAGTTCCTCCTTCCAGGGGTGATGCTCTGTCTTGGCTGCCTCTATGGTTTTCTTTAATGCTCGCATGAAACGCTCCACTTCGCCGTTCGAGCGCGGCCACAAGGGCGTTACCTTGCGATGCTTAAACCCGAGGGTGTTGGAGAATTCCGCAAATTCTCGTCCGTTGAACGGTGGGCCATTGTCCGACCTGACCACTTCCGGCACGCCGAACTCTGCAAACAGCTTGTTGAGACATGGGATCACAACCTTAGATGCGGTCGTGCGTACTACGTCTACAACGGGGTACCGCGAGTAGTCATCCGTAACAACAAGTAGATACCCGCCTGTGGACAACTCCTTGAAGTCCACGCTGACCTCTTGTCATGGTGAGGATGGGAGTGGTGACATCTGCAGTGGCTCGCGCTTGGTCTCGGGCGTTGCTGCCTGACACGCGATGCATGACTTCACCTTCTTTTCGACTGCACTGTCTATTCCCGCAAACCAGACTTTTTCTCGCAAGAGAGCTTTCGTCTTGACGATCCCTTGGTGTCCTTGGTGGGCATTTCAACTACGCGCTGATGCAGTGATTCAGGAATCACGATTCTGCTTCCCCTTAGAATGATGCAGAATGAGGTGCAGACCGTCAATTCTTCCTTGACTCTTTCCATGGCTTTGTATGCTGTTGTGTTGATGTCGAGCAGCTTAGCTGGTCGGTGCCAGTTGCCTGTCTGAATAGCCTCCGCGACAGCCTGCAGAGTCGGATCGCTCTCGGTGGCGGACGCGATGACGCAGAGCTTTAACGCTTTCGGCGTTGACGTTTGGGCGAGGTAGTCCACATACTCCTCCGGGACCTTTTCCTGCCGGCTGGTTGCTGTCGTGTGCTTCACAGGGTGTCTCGACATGTAGTCAGCAGGGTTGTCTTCTCCCCTCCGGTACGTTACAGTGATTTGGTCTGAGAGCCCACCTCTCGATGCGGGCAGGTGGCTTTGATTGCGGGTTACTATAGATGGCAACTAGCGGCTTGTGGTCTGTTTCTATAGTTATCGGTTTCCCGTAAACGTACAAGTGGAAGTACTCGCATCCCTATACAACACCGAGGGCTTCACGTTCAGTCTGGCTGTATCTCTGCTCAGTTTCGGTGAGGGACCTGCTCGCGTATGCCACTACGTGTTTCTCACCATTCTTTGGATCCGTCTGCGCTAGTATTGCGCCCAGGCCAACAGGGCTGGCGTCTACGCTGATCTTGGTGTCCTTTTCAGGGTCGAAGTATGCGGTTACCGGTGCATTTGCCAGTGCGCTCTTGAGCATGGTGAGTGCTTGCTCGTGTCGCTCTGTCCACTCCCAGCGCGTATCCTTCTGAGTTAGCTCGCGCAGTGGTTGTGTTGTAGTCGCGTATCCCTGGATGAACCGCGAACAGTAGTTGCACATCCCCAGTAAGCTTCGTACTTCGCCTCGAGGCCTAGGATGGCTTCAACCTTCTTCGGATCAGCCGAGATCCCCTTGTCCGAGAACACGTACCCGAAGAATTCCAGCTCATCCTTCGCAAATATGCACTTCTTCCTGTGCAGGGTCAGACCTCGTTCGCGCAGGCGTTGGAATGTAGCCTCTAGAGCTTTGTCGTGCTCTGCTTGGGTCGCGCCATACACTAGGATGTCATCGCTGAGGTTAATGGCGCCCTTGATCCCACTTAGCGTCTCGCAGATGGCGTTCTGAAATATTTCTGCAGCACTGGAGATTCCATAGTTCAGCCGTTTGAATCTTCTGAGACCAAGGTGCGTGCTGAATGTGGTTATGTATCTTGATTTGGGTGCCAACTCGAGCTGATTATACCCTTGATTTAAGTCGAGCTTTGTGAACACCTTGGCGCCGTTCAGGTCACCGATGACTTCTTTGATCGTTGGCGTTATGTGTCGTTCACGCTGTACCGCTTCGTTGGCTCGTCGCATGTCAACGCACATCCGGATTTTGCCAGGCTGTTTAGGTTTCGGTGCGACGACAACGGGAGACACCCATGGTGTAGGGCCGTCCACATGCTCAATGACGCCTTGCTCCTCATCTTTTTCCAGCTGCCCCTCAAGTTGCTTTCGGACATGGAAGGGCACTCTGCGGTGTGGTTGCGCTGATGGCTGGACACTTTCGTCGATATGGAGTTTCACTTGGTAGTCTTTCAGCTTCCCTAAACCAGTGAATAGGTCACCGTATTCGTGCACGAGTCGTTCAATCTCTGATGGATTGGGCTGCACATCTGCAAGTGGACTCGCAACGGAGATCAGTCCAAGGTTTTGGGAAGTGCGCCAGCTGAGCAGCGATCCTCACATCCCCTCTGTGACATAGACGATTTCTTCCGACTCCACGCTGTCCTCACTCTTCATTGTCGTTGTAAACTTCCCACGCATTCGAAGAAGGTCTTCCGACTTGTAGGGATACACTCGGGTAGACGTGTTTTCGAGTTTAGGACGCTGCTTCAACTTCTCGAAGTCTGCCTCGTCGAGTATATTGATGCTTGACCCAGAATCAGCCATCAGTGTCAGCCATGTCCCATGAATTTGGACTTTGAAGAGTGGGTGTTTCACATTATCGCCATTGACGCTATGGACACTGATTCTAAATGTGTTTCCATCGTCGCTGTCAGAGTCGTCATCCAGAGTGTGAAGTGTTTTCCGTCCTCGGTTTCTGGATCTGGTGTCGCCTGCTGGTTTTGAGACGGGTTCAACTCCGACATACAGCTTGAAATTATTATTTTTTGCCACACTTCCTACACTCCTGTCCGTATGCTGGGCACGCAGTCTTGCCGCCTTGGTGTTTCATCGAAGCTTATATGCTCTTAACTTATAAGTCTTATAAAAGAATTAGGATATGGAAGCAGAATTGAGACTTTAGATGTATTTCGTGAGGCCCAAAACACATGTTTTTTTTTGCCAACCACATTATATATGCAAATATACAAATGACGTCAGTGGTTACAAACTTGGCCCCTTGTTTGTGCAAGGCAGGTTTTTTTCTTTTATATTTTGCGTTCCAGAATTTTATTTTGGACTACCCTTCTTCAGATTTCTGATGGTGTGTTCCCAATGCGATTGAAGATGAAATACACTTTCATTTGAAATCCTCTTAGTAATAACCAAAGGAAATAATTATTAGCTGAATTTAGCAGTCTTTAGGAGTGGCCGGTAACGCGGTGACTTTCATTCTCTGCTCCCCTATTATATATGTAATTTAATATTTTTGTTTTTCTCGTATGTAAATTAAAGAAGTTCACCCTTTAAAGAGCCGCAGGGTAGAAAGAACAGTAGAGAAATATAGCGATAGCTCCATCACAGGATGGACAGGATACAACTTATAATATGGTACAAATATAAACATACAATTGAGACAATCATCCAGCAGACTAAATTGCAAACGTGTGTTACATGAATAAGTAGTTTTCTCCGCGACTGTTCACTCTAGAAAACCTCTGGAAGTCATGTTAACTGTATTCGTAGTCAAGTTGTGTGCCTCTGTGTAACTTTATCTGCTGTTTTTGCTCCAAAACTTCAGTCTGCTCATTATATTACAGAACTATAAAGGAAATTGTTGGAACCCTTTAATTTCTTGAACCAAAACCTCGGCCGTGAGAGGTTTCTTGTTTAAGTTTACCTTGAGAGTTGAATTATATTGCTTGGCTCATCATATTCTGTGCCGAGTGTATATTCTGGCTTCGTGTTGGCGAGTGACAGTGTTGCTCTCACAGTTCAGGAGTTCAGAAGTCTTCAGACTTCGATAGAGGAGAGTAACCCATAACTGCTGAACCACAGTATATATATTCCTTATATTTGCTAGTAAATCGCTATATTTCGCTATAAATCAGCTATTCAGTATACCTATAGTGTAACGTACACAGGTCTCGATACGAGATCGGTAAACAAGCCAAAAACATGGTCGAAAATAGTTTAGTGTTGGCCTACCGATCACGGTGTTTGCGTTGGTATGTATTATGACCGAGAGTAAAATGAAATGTGGCATGATCTTTATAGATAAGGCCACATCAGGTCATAATTATGACCAATAGGCAATACTGTGATCAATACTTGGATCGGGAGTATATCGAGTGCTGTTGCTTTTCCAGTTTGGTATTTGCATATCCTATAGATTGAAAATGTGTGCAAACAGTATTCCACCACATTTATTACTCGGGCTGCCTGTGGCAGGCACGGTGCAACAAAACTTCTGCGCATGCGTTAAATTATGCATTAATAGTTGGCGCTAATAGATTTCTCTCCAGTCCAGTCGCCAGATTCTGCGGACGCTATTGTGAACTCCTGAACTTCGAGGTACGTTTCGTAGGTTTTATAACGAAAATACATTTTCTAGCTAGAACAATTTATACGCGCACGCAATCCCAGCAGGCTGTTACAAAACTGCCATAGTTTTCCATAATTTCTATACGCTGAAGAAGAAATACTTTAAAATACACCTCAAGTCTTCACCGAAAGGATAAGTTAATTTGAGCATGTTGGGATAGGGTTATCTCATTTCAGGTGAAACTTGCCAAAAATGTGGAGGCTCACGAGTTTAACAAGAAAACAAAAACCGATGAGCACCTGATGAGCGACAGCAAGCTGCTCAGAACAACCCTCGTGTACATTTCAACGGTCATCTCAAGAACTCAATCATTTAATAGAGCCGATGCTCAGGCTCGATGCGATGCATCAAATGAACTGCAACATGAATTTTATACAAATCAATTTACTGAAACCCATGACGACCTACGCAGTACGTACGATGTACAGGGACTTAACCTAAATGTCGCTCTGTTATTATTGTGCTCTCCGAGCTGATGTGGAATCCAAATATTGTCTGGTTTGTGTTGGTCTCCTTGTTGTGCTCTCTTTAAGCCTAATTTCTCCATGACATGGGCCATACATGTGTTAGGCTGATCCAAGAGCCTGAGAAATTAAAGGGGCCGTCTGACCCACAGTGCTTAGCGCGCTCACATAGCATTGCGGCCATTTTCGATGCCATCGAAATCCAGAGTTTTATGGTAGTTGTCTTTATCTTCTCTACATCTCTGCCATCCTTCCAGCTATCGTCAGAAAAATCATACTAGGTTGAACCTTTTTTATTGTTCTTCCTATTGAGCCTCTTACTTAGAAACAATTGTCCGTTTGTGCCTACGATTTCCACCTACAACATGGAGAAGCAATTCGGACCATTAATCTTTATATGTAAAGACATATTAGCGCCACGGGGGGGAACTCCCCATAAAAATAGACGGGGGTGCTCGACCTATCTTTTAGGGGTTAAAATTGTTAGCAGTGCTATCTCTTAGGGGTCTTCCAAAGGTCTGCTATCTTTTAGGGGTCTCCGAGACCCAATTTTTTTGTGGCCGAGGAAAAAAAGCGCTGGATCCTCGAGCATGAGACCCCACAAGTTGAATCGGTATTTACGGCTTCGATTAACCTGAGTATCAGTCCCCCTCTCCCTTCCTTTTCACCACCCCAACTCTCTAAGGAAGGAGGGGAAAGAGGGCCTGACACAATTCTTTGCATGGCCGCCTTCCGCCTCTCGCGCCATTTTAAGACAAAAATCCAGACATGTGATCGACGGTTTTGTCTAATTTGTTAATTTTTAATTAAAATCCAGACATGTGATTGACGTTTTTGTCTAATTTGTTTCACTTTAATTAAAATTTAGAAATATGATTGACGTTTATGTCAATCAAAAGTCATGATCCTGTTTCTTTTGTTTTTCTGACCAATGAAGGAAAAAGCCAGAATATGGCTTTTTAGCAAGCGACCAGGCAAAGAATTGTGTCAGGCCCTCTTTCCCTTCCTTTCTTAGGGGGGAGGGGGGATGGGTGATGGAAAGGAAGGGGGAGAGGGACTGATACTCAGGTTAGGCTTCGATATAAAGTTTGATCCATCCGAATATTAAAGACGAGGTTATGGAGTGCTATCTTTTAGGGGTAATTTTTTTGAGCCACGCCCATATTGCTATCTTTTAGGGGTGAATTTCATTTCTCACGTCGAGCACCCCCGTCTATTTTTGCTAACATTGAGCCGATTTGGGTTTTTGAACACCGTGGCTGGCTTACGTGACCACAATTTGCAACAAAACTCCACTTGGACAGTTTCCTAAAATCATTTTCAGGGCTTTGGCGTTGTGGAAACAGGTCTCTTTCTGGTTCGAAGGGCGAAATTTAGGGCTTTTAAACATTGATTTTGCCGAGATTTTCGGATTCACCCGATTGATCATTTGAAGTTTACACTCGCACGAAATTTGGCAAACAAAGCCGCCGAGACTGCATGATAATAATTTCCTATTCAAGCGAGCTGTTATTCGTTTGAACATAGTTAATAGAGTGGAATGGTTAGGAAACTCAGGAACCTTCTTTGTTATATGTCTTTGTTAGCTTTTTTCAACCACTACCGTGCACAAAACACAATAGAAATTCCAACATGTTAATCAATCAGCCAATAGAAACGCGAGTTCAGTCGTTCAGGGAACGCTAATGAACTATGATCGTGCACAATCTTTTGTCTTACCCCTTCCAACCTAAATCGCAGCGCCTTTGTTAGCCCTTTTGATCCACTCTATTAACTATGGTTTGAATGGACATATCTTTGAAACATAAAAACAGACTGACAAAAGAAACAGAGGCAAAATTAAACAATGTAATTAAAATATTATTGGTTAATGCTGTGATAAGAATATAAACTGACAATCGAAAATGCAAAATACCTTAATGCTGAATTTGTGCCTACTAAATGTACGGCAGACAAATCACATTCAGTGTATGAAGTCTTACTTTGGTACAAATGCCAGGTATCTGCTTTCTACGTGTGGAGTAACCAGGGTTGCCACCAGGATAAGGTCAGGCAAAATCAGTAACGAGAAAGTCTAATCATGGCAGAAAATAAAAGTTGATACTTTCCCAAGCTTCAACCTTACTTTACAAACCAAGCTAGCCCAAAATTTAATATCAATCAAATGTCAGTTACAAGAAGTATATTTCAGCTCCTTGTCCATTGTGTAAGCTGTCAAACTGATCTACTAGCCCAGTAGGAAAACTCACTAGGCCCGGGCTTTCGGACACGAGTAGTCATGTCGAATTCCTGTAAATATCACTGTACTAAACTATGGCTGTTAGAGTGATTTTACTTAGTGCCACTACAACTAAAATTTACCATTTTGATTTTTCAGTGTCAATTCTTGGGTTGCAACCAATCCCCAGAGATTCAAATGACAAAGCCGTGGCGGCCATGTTGGTGGAACTAACAAGAGAAGCTAATGAGGAATCTTTTGTTAACGTCCACCAACATGGCGGCCATGACGTCACGTGCAACCCAGCAATAGGTCAATCAGTTACTGTTGGAAATGATATCTGTAATAATTTAGTAAAAAATATTCCCAAATGGGAAGTTAAACCACAAAATTTAATCCGGTCTGCCATTACTGGAAGCTGTTCTCATCAACCACATTGCGCAAGATAGTGTGCATAAAAAAGTAACCAACCTTGCAAAGATAAATATAACTTTCTTCTTGTGTACATATCGAAGACATTTTTAGTAGAAATATGCCTCAAAGGCAGTGTTGTGCAGGCGAGCACTGAGTATCACATCACTTCCGCTGAATAACCCTTGTATAAAGCTGCCAGTAATGGCAGACGTTTATATTCAATACACAAATTTAAAAAAATCTTACCAAAAAAGAATTTGAACTGGTAATATATCAACTCTACTTTATGAATATGCAAAACATAGACTCTGTCCCACTTCCCTGCTCATTTTGCGTCCAATTGTATGTCAAAATTTGATTGTAGTGGCACTTTAACGTTAGAGCCTAATCCCATCGTTTTCTAACGTTTCTATTTGACTATTAAATGTTATTTTGCAGGTTAAGTAAAACCACTCTAAGAACTAGTCTTATTTATAGACAGTTTTATTCCTGTACATTCTTTGTTCATTATACTGAGAATCAGCCCTAAATGATTTGCTCCAAATCAAATACACATGTATTAGCAAAGTCTTTTTTCAACATGCAAGTATAAACACTGATAATCATTTTTTTTCTTAATCAAGTGAATTATTTTGCTTTCATACTGCATACACCAATATAATACAGCAGATCTAAGGTACTAAGCCTTTCATACACAATTTTCACCTATGGGAAGAGAGTGCTAATCTCTGGAGGCAGAGCTTATTTACTTGGGGCAGGGAGGGAAGGAGTAGTCAGGGAGTCGATAGTACAGTTCTGGGGACCCCCTAAAAGACCATGAAAGTATGTGAAACCTAGGCAGAGTTCCTTGATTACTGTTAATCCAGGATTAAATTTTAACTGAGGATTTTTGGTTCTCTTGGTAATAGGTACATTCCTTTATAATCTAAGACTACTCATTCCTCATCAAACAATAAGTTATCCGAAATCAGTAGTCTGAGTTAACAAATTGAACTAAAGAGTACCTTTAATCCTATATTAGTTTAATCAGGCTTTGAGGAACCAGTCCCTGGTGTATGACTGTATTTAGTGCACAGGGTTAAAAATTAACGCCCACAAATTGCTAGCAGATTTTTTAACTTAAACAAATGTGGCATATTTATGATAGCTTATAAGCTTAATTCTTACCCGATACACAATTAAAAGTAAATTATATAAAGTGATACAGTGAATGTTAGAATAAGAGTGGTATGTGACATTTCATTTTGCCACTACCCTCCTGATTTTTGCAAGTGGATAAAGATCTTACCAGCAGACATTTGAAGTTCAAGAACTGGTGTATATAAGTATTTCTATTAATTTGACTCTAGATTATTATGCCAACTTGCATAATGTGTTCATCTTACAAAACAAACGTAAAATACAGTTTCCGATAGAGGCAATGTACCACCTGTCAGTTACAAGTCCATTGCATTAATTTGTCAAATGAACTTCAGTAATTTCTCAGAAATAATCACAGTAGTGACTCATGATCACATTCTAAATTCTCCTTCAAATTCTTTGTTTCCTAAGGGAGAATTTAGAATGTGATCAGGAGTCACTTATGCCCTTGTTGTATTCAGCATAATAGGATACTGACAATTCATAATTGCCTATTCAAACCTACATGTACCAATAATTATTATGGTTTAATGGTAATTCAAAATCTCCCTAGGAGTTCCATAGCAATAAATGGAAAGTGAAACAGAGCTACAGAACAGGAGTAAGCAGAACTTGCACTTTCTAATACGTTACTCAAATTACAAAAGTGAAAGAAGTTGAAGGAATAAACAAAGATTCCACCAGCCTCTTCTATCAGCCGGTACTCTATAACAGCAATTTTTTTTGTTCAGATCCACATGATAAAACCAGCAGCCCATTTTCTCCAGTACAGTTCAATTTTTTATTAGTAAAACCTGGCATATGGTCAAATGGAATCTCTGATGTACCTTTGGAACTTTGCATCAAAAGTTAATTAAAAATTGTGTTTAATTGCAGTTCTTTCATCTCAAGAAAAAAAATCCCCCTGTCTGCTTTTTAATCTACATGTATAGTGCTAAAAATACCAACTCGTCGAAGGTAGCTACATAACAATTCAGTCTCCCACTATAATGACATTTATCAAGTTAAAAATACAAATAATCTAAATGCTAGTTGTTCAACAATTCAGCTTCACAGTTCCCTTATTTGGAATGCTTCAGTCACTTAATGAGAAGGTACCAACTACATGGATTTCAATTTGTGAGCAGTTATTCCCCTCCACCTTCATCATTGTTGGGTGGTGGGCTAGGGGATCGGCTGTGAGACATTCCAGCATCTCCTCCATTTCTGTCCTCTGGCTTAGGACTGGCTTTTTCATGCTTTGGGGACCTCGACGCAGAGCTGCAATGGCAAGTTACACCCACATGGTTCATACAGATTTCTAAACTTTTTCTTCAAGGACTTATGAAGAACAATCCATACTTTTCAAGAACTTGTTTTCTACAGGTTCACACATTAATGACCTCAACATCCTATGCAACTTAGGCCCTTTCTCTGAATTAATCATTCAGTGATATTCTGGTGATCTTTTTCAGGCAAAAATGAGACTGTTTTACTGTCTTCTTAAACAACCAAGGACGTTTCAACAAAATTCAAGGTCTTCTCCAGGA
Source organism: Actinernus sp. WN-2022 (assembly GCA_030867875.1). NCBI lineage: Eukaryota > Metazoa > Cnidaria > Anthozoa > Actiniaria > Actinernidae > Actinernus > Actinernus sp. WN-2022. The sequence continues at coordinate 44,873,193 of JAOWCC010001679.1, forward strand.
AAAAACCTAATCTATCAAATGCAAGGCCTTGGCATTATTTCAAGGACTTTCCAAGGCCTGTGTGAACCATGATCCATCAGAAAATAATTTTTTTTATGCACATCATAGCTTGAAAACCAGTGCTGTACAGCCACTCTGCTGACAGTGAAAAATGTAACATAATGAAACACATTGTGTATCACTAAGGGAAACAGTGAGTTTCATTTCCTGAGACTCTAAATGTTTCCCAAGATGCCAGTCGAGGGAAACATCGAGTTGAGGGAAACAAAACTTACTGGTTTCCCAAGGTACCAGTCAGTAAGTATTTTGTATAATAGTTTTAATACCTGATACAAACAAGGTTAATTGTAGTCTTCTCGTTGAGAAGGTGCTTTTCGACACAAAACACTGCCAATGTCACTACAGAAATTTTAGTAGCATTTTGTTTCTTTCTTGCATCTTATTTTAGCTACCAAATTCTCTATTATGCTTGATAAATATGTAAATTGTTTCTTTGGAGCTGGTTCAATTTTAAACGCTTTCCTTCTATGAAAAAGGTAAACTTTTGATGAAGATCTAGAGGTTTTGGTAAACAAATATTTCCCGCCTTTAGATAGCCAGTTACCATGATATGATCACGTGGTGGGAATCAACTGGGAATAATAAATCTATTATTGCATCCCGTGTGGGATATATTGGATTTTGATGACTGCCACATGATCCTGAATCAGCCAATGAGTATGTGTTGTGCCTGGGAAACTTATGGCTATTTAACAATGTCCTTTACTTAATCTTACCTCCAGCTGATAGGAAAATACTTTTCTTATAACATCCACAGGCAGTATTGACTTGATCAGAAACTAGAAAACTGTAACTTTTATATTGCAGCATTATTACAACAGAAAGAATTCTCACCGATCCTTGCGATGTTCACGGCTGTAACTTCGGCTTCTACGATCCCTTTCTTTTGAGGGAGATCTTGAGTGGGAACGAGAGTGAGACTTTCTCTCGTAGGAACGAGATCTCCTGCGTCTGTGACAAAAATTATAACAAAAAAAACTGTTATGTACATGTATACCCTTAAAAGGGGCAATATCAACCCCCAAATGATAAACTTTCTCATGACAAAAGACAAAAATTACTACTCAGATAGCAGAGTATGCTTTCCAGGTACAAATAACTACTCAGATAGCAGAGTATGCTTTCCAGGTACAAATAACTACTCATATTAGCAGAGTATGCTTTCCAGGTACAAATAACTACTCATATTAGCAGAGTATACTTTCCAGGTACAAATAACTACTCATATTAGCAGAGTATGCTTTCCAGGTACAAATAACTACCCAGATAGCAGAGTATGCTTTCCAGGTACAAATAACTACCCAGATAGCAGAGTATGCTTTCCAGGTACAAATAACTACTCAGATAGCAGAGTATGCTTTCCAGGTACAAATAACTACTCAGATAGCAGAGTATGCTTTCCAGGTACAAATAACTACTCAGATAGCAGAGTATGCTTTCCAGGTACAAATAACTACTCAGATAGCAGAGTATGCTTTCCAGGTACAAATAACTACTCAGATAGCAGAGTATGCTTTCCAGGTACAAATAACTACTCAGATAGCAGAGTATGCTTTCCAGGTATACTGGAGAAAATTTGAGACAATTTTGATGAAGGATGGCAAAGATTCAAGCAGATGATCCACTTTAATTAATGCCATCCTCTGTCTTCTATCTCAGGGTGTAATATTATTATTTTAGTAGTTTTGTTTTAAAGCAACTTAAGGGTTAGGGTTAGTTGAAGTGCCAAACTAGAATCATTCAACTTCATTCAATATTAACAATTACATTTTTATAGTCAATTAGAAATATTTCTACCTTGGAGATTTAGATTTGCTTCGGCTTCTGCTTCTACGTCTTGGTGAGCGAGATCTGGAACTATAGAATAAAGACAACCTCTATCAAACTTTATTCATTGGATTAATATTTAACTTATTCAATGCAGCATATACATGTAATGTAAATATCATCAACTTACATGAAATTTTGGACATTTTAGACCACAGTGTAAAAGATGTGAAGTTACTTTTTTACAGAGATTTTTAATAGGGATTTGTTTAAAGGATTACCTTAGTTGATAAAATTTATTAACCAATATTTCAGCACTTTATTGTTATTTGAAATATACAAAAACTTTGTTAGAAATGTAAAACAACAAATTTACACCTTATAAATGATTGACATCAAATTAGTATTATTGTTCAAGCATTGTTACATGTATTTGAATTAAAGGAGGTATTTTTAAAATCAGACTTGATATTAGTGTTTTACCAGGGTTGAAAGCATCATACCTCATTTACTGCTTTTACAAACAACACTATTAAATTTTAGTCTTAATCCAACTAACTTGAGTAATACAATGTACTTTAAAGATATGCATTAACAAAAGTGTCCAGTACTCAATTTTATATTAAAGGAGCATGGTCATCGGTTTTTACGCATGCGCAGTAGAGACGAGATAGTTGAGTTTTCCGTGGGCCACGGGAAATTCAACTTATCTGCCATCAATGCGAGTGTGGTATAATTTGGTCCAATTTAACAGCTTGTGTGGGCCATCAGTCCTCCAAACTTCGTACAGTATTTTAGATGTATATATGTATTAGTTCTATAGCCTTTTTTTGTTTGATTTGCGAAAATGAGCTAGAAAATTTTGAAGAAAACACAAAGTCAGCGTGGCGTGAACTCAAACGGTATGTTTGTACTAGTTCGATTTATCGGATGTCATGCACTTGAAAACACTTCAAATGAATGTTGATTGTTCACATGGCTATCCTGTGTGAGCTGCTGTAGTTATTTGGAATCAGGGAATATTTGAACGGTGCATTTCATACACTTTTGCAAGCATAGTGTAGCGCGCTGTTTTTACTCGTAACGCAGTCTGTGAATTAATAACGAGCTTGTTTGTACTAGTTCGATCTATCAGTTTTCAACTCCAAAACAATTTCGATACCTTCAAAGTGAATGTAGATTGCTCAGAAGACTATCCTGTGTGAGCTGCTGTGTTTATTTGGGCATCAGGAATTTTTTAAACGGGAGTTTGCCTACAGTTTTGGAAGCATACTGTAGCGCGCTCGACCATAGAATGTTTATTTACAACGGAAGTCTGTTTATAAATAACTAATGAGCTTGTTTGTACTAGTTCGATCTATCGGTTTTTATGGACTACAAAACAATTTTGATAGCTTCAAATGAATTCTAGATTCCTCAGAAGACTATCCTGTGTGAGCTGCTGTGGTTATTTGGACTTCAGGAAATTTTTAAACGGTAGTTTGCCTACGGTTTTGGAAGCATACTGTAGCGCGCTGGACCTGTCTATTTGCAACGGAAGTCTGTTTATAACTAACGAGCTTGTTTGTACTAGTTCGATATATCTGTTTTTATGGACTCCAAAACAATTTCGATAGCTTCAAATGAAAGTAGAGTGCTCAGAAGACTATCCTGTGTGAGCATTGTGTAGTGCTTGACACTATGATGTTTACTTGTGAAGAAAATCCTTTGAGCTTTAAATACTAGTGTGTTTGTACTAGTTCGAACTATTGGCTTTTATGGACTGGAAACTTTTTTTACAGCTTCATGTGTATGTCGGTTGATCAGAAGACTATGCTCTGTGTTCCTGTGGCTTGTTTGGCATCAGAAAGCATTTTTAATGTACTTTTTGTTCGATTTTCGTGCAGTGTTTGGACATAATTCGCTGATATCAGATTTTATGCAAAATTATCCAAATCAAGCATGTTCAACATTCTAAGAACAGAACTATTTGTCCAAATGTTATCATATCCAACTCAACTTCTTCCTCCATCGACTCTGAAGCCATTGTTACAACGTAGTTCCCTAATACAGGGCAGTCAGCCTTCAAAATGCTACTACAAATCCTCCTCACGTACGCTCGCTCAACCGGGAAGATTTTCATATGCTAATTAGTACTTTCTGCACGTATACTGCGCATGACTACCAGGTGACCATGCCCAGCTTTAACCTTCAGCATGGATATAACATTTGACAACATTGATTTTTTTTAAGCTAGACTTGAAGGATGAAAAAATGGCTTTCTTTTGTTAGGAGATTGAGGGTTTGTCAAGAAAGTAACCAATCAAATAAATACTTTGAACCAACACAACAGACTCAAGTGTTTAGATAATTACTTTGCTGACTTATACCCCATTCACACCAACTAAAACATTTTAAAACTGTTTTGTAATAAAATTCAGCTGCCATCTTGAATGTGATTATTTCCATAGGATTAAAACTATGATACATTGTACAGGTTATTCAGTCACAATGTGAATGAGTATTATCAGAAACCTGTTTTATTAAACAGCTTTTAATCAAGTTTTAAGTGCCTATGAAGCGAAATTTTTGTCATTAAAATTAAGATCTCATTTGAAGGTCCTTTCAAAATGAGGAAGAATGATGTTTTCTGTTTGTCGATATCTCATCTCATTCCAGGGGTATTGAAGTTCTTGGAATGTGCAAATTACCGTATTTTATCACGTATAAGCCGCACCTTTTTTGACTTTCAGATTTTGAAAGTAACAAAAAATTGCCACAAAGTTGGGGGTGCTGATTTTATGTTAGCCTGCGTGCAGACGTTCTCTCTCCCTGCAAAAATCGGTAAAGAGACGTCTGCAAAACGCCGTTGATAATCGTGTTCTGGTCATAAATTATCATAATTATAATTCGTAATAATTTTTCCTAGCCGATTTTAGCGAACACAATATTCTCGGTCTACTTCTTTCAGAAAGAGTTGCTGGACATTATTTTTTTTCTCTCAAAGCTGTATTCTTCCATACAGCCGATGCAATTTGGCTATAAGTTCCACGAAACAACATCTTACCCAAACTTTCAAGGCATTCGTGTTATAACATTTGTTTTGCTCGGCCATTCAACCAGCTTGACTTGGACGACTGTCTTCTGTGTTTTGTTTGGTTCAATATTTTTACCTACAACAACTGAATCATCAAGAATTGGTAACACGGACGAACAAATGTGAGAAAGTGGAATATCATGAAGGTATGTACATTTATTTGATTTTCTCGCTGCAGGAGTTTATATTCTTGTGGTCGGCAACCTTCTACGAGGGAAGTACGTCGGCTCGATCTAATTTCCATCTAGAGCAGCTCGTTTTGGGGCAGAGCTGGAGTCAGTCTGACTCAAACAATTCTCTAGCACATGTACATTGTACTGTCCCTTTTCTTTACGACCAGACCTGCATTTGTGGCTGATAACTCTCATAAAGAACTGCCTTTCACATCTCGTCTTTTCTTCAACTTCAAGACGCAGTGTTTCAAAAATATATGGGGACTTTCAGTGAACTTGGAAGCTAAGAGTAGAAAGCTCTAATTTTATACTAGATTCTTGCCATTGTTTCACAATATCAGCAAAGCTAGGAAAAAATTGGCTCCTGGCAAAACATAAACACAACTAGACGTTTGTTGTATGTAAATGAATACCACTTTCGAAAAGTAAACATGGGGTCATCTCGGAAGTTATTTTCCAATCATACATATGACTTTATGACAACCTCCGTCAACAGCCAATCAGCGCGCGGTCCTCAAATACTGGAAAGAAACATGTGACCAGAACACGATTATCAACGGCGTTTCGCAGACGTCTCTTTCCCGATTTTTGCAGGGAAAAAGAACGTCTGCACGCAGGCTACTTATATGTGAGTGTTTTCAGAAAACTTTTTTTGCAATGACCGTAAACAAAGCCATATGAACAATAGAAATGGCACATTCAATTCACAGAACATGAGTGTCAGCAAGATTTCTACTCAAACTCCTCTCCTTCGATTTAAAAAAAAAACTAGCTGTCCAGTTGCATGTAATCTTCTCTGCTAACTCCTCGAATGGTTCCTAGTGTTGTTAAAGGCCATAATTGGTCTTGGAAGCCTTCAAATTTTCAAATAAAGTATAATCCTCATCGAGTTCATGTTCAACTTAGGAGCTCGATCACGCACGATCGGACGTTCAAGAAAACTCTCACCCCAGGCCTCCTTGAAAATCGAAGATGGCGGACCACGGACTCAGACACATGCTGATATAGTTTCACCAGAAAATCTTACTTTCTTGTGCGTTTAAAGGAATGAAGTTCCTTAAATATGTTGTTGGTTAATGGGGGAACAACAGCAGAACAATTCTGAAGTGATTTAAAGACAGCAGGTTGAAATATACACAAGAAAGGACAAGGAAAGTTGTAACCAATTTGTTGTTGTGATATGACAATCTCTTATGAAGAAGTTTTGCTTCATTTACAGGCATTTATGAATTCGAACCAAGCCTACTCTTATTGAATTTTGTGGTGTGGCTTATACACGAGGATTTTCCTTAAACCTTTCGTGAAAAACAAGCTTGTTTATCAGGCTGAAGTTAGGGGTGCAGCTTATACGCGAGGTGTGGCTTGTACGTGATAAAATACGGTAAATGTGATGTCATATGGTTGACACAGGCTTGATGACAAATCACATAATAAAGAATATATCTGCAATTTGCAAATAGAAGGTAAAAACAATTGAAACTTTGCACATGTATGTTACTAAGGAAAACACACATCACTGTGGAAATTAGGATGTTGCCGTGGAAACACTCTTGGTCCCAGGCTCCTTTGACCTTTGACATATAATTGTAGTTTTTGTTTCTGTTAAACAAACTAATTTATTTTGAGCCACACACATGCAATGCCTACGCTATTCCAAACCTTCTGATATGCCCACAAAAGAACAATTGTGTTTGGCAAAGGACAAATTACATTTTTCTCATGGAGGGAGTCTGGAACCTAGAGTGTTTCCATGGCAACATCAGAATTTGCATAATTATGTGTAACTTCATTAGTACCATGCATATGCAAAGTTCCAATTGTTTTTTTGTGATTTGTCATCAAGGCTGTGTCAACCTTACCACATCACATTTCATCTAATTTGCATATTCCAAAAACTTCAATATCTCTGGAACGAGATGAGATATTGACAAACAGAAAACACCATTCTTCCTCATTTTGAAAGAACTTTCAAATGAGATCTTAATTGTAATGATGAAAATTTTGCTTCATTGGCGCATTCTTGTGAATGGGGTAAGCAGTTAAAATATGCTTGTACCAAAAGCTTCTCCACAAAAGAAATCCACTTTAAACTTCCTTGGGTAAAATAAATTCAGGTTGAGCATTTAATGGCGTCAGATTTTGTGTTCTCGCTCACGTTTCTAGACAAAATTTGGTGTTGCTAACAAAAACAGGACAGATGACAAATTGCTTAACATGTCAATTTCTACCTACATGTAGCAACATGACAAATCAACCATTGCAACGAAATGTTATCTCGCAGCTGATTAAACACTCAACCTGGACCTGTAGTATGTATACATGTCTCAACAATAGTTGTTAGTAGGAAAAGGCTAACAACATTTCTTGAAATTGGCATATGCATTCATACTAACAATGACAGTTTTACTTCCTTTACAAGTTTAATAGTATAGCACCCTTTATATCAAACTAATGTTAAAAATATTTTATAATATCATTGAAAAGGAATTGAATTCACGATAATATTATCCACAGACTTTGGAAAATGCCACCTTGTTTTAAAACAGTTTTCCCAAGCTTTATCAAGAGAATGGAGTTTAGTGCTTTGACAGAAAGTTAAAGGAATTTAAGAATAACATTTTAACAGCATTTTATGGTAACTGTGATACAAACCCAGTAAGAAAGGCCTATTCATGTCATGCATTTAGAATTCCATACAATGACAACCCTAAGGGTGAGTATGGAATGTGGGTACTTACTCAGAAGGGTAATTTCATTGGCAAGTTTTGTGTCAAGCCCAGTAGCAATTTGCTCTAATTCTGTGAAGCTCGCATGTTGGTAGAAACCCTAAAAGACTTAGGTCAGGTGAAGGTAGGCTGAGATATCATGAAGTGCACCACGACACAGGCATTGTTGCTGCTCAGTGCAGGTAGGCAGATTCAACTCTCTGCGTTGCAAGTGATGCGAGTGAATAGGCACCGGAGATGGAGAATGCGCTGCTAGTAGGTTGTGACTAGGTTGTGGGTTGCGTGCCCCGTTGTTTCAACAAATCACATGACATTTCTACATGCCAATAAAAATCCTGCATCAATACAACAGGCACAGAGTTAAGAGCTTGTCCAGGGTTAGTTAAACCCTTGAAGCATGTGGGAGAAATTGTACTTTTTGGCCTTGCAAAGGAGGCAAGCTCACAATATATTTATTCATTTTTTTAATGTTTGTCTTCCTCAACAACACAGCAAACTACACAAGGCTAAATAGTTATCTTAATTGGAAATGATAACTTTTGGGGGCAAAAAATATTCATTATTTCCAAACAGTTCTTGTCAGGCTTTTGTAATTACAAAACATGTCAAGCATTCCTTCCTTGAGCCAGAAATGAAGTTTATTCAAAATTTGATTTCATTCTTCATTTAAAATTTCTATTGTTAAAATGGAACTTTCAAAATGAGCCTAAATAACAATATGCTATGGAATAAAAGGTGCAAGCCATATTTGGACAGGGCCACTTTTCAAGTCGGCTATTTTGCTACAAGCTTTTTGCACATAAATGCAATCAAAATTCGATTGGGCCTCAGTTTGAATTTTGAAAGTCTTGTTTCAACAATGAAATCAAATTTGGAATAATGAGCTTCATTTCTTGCCCTGCAGAGGTTCTGAGGCATTAATATTGACTCAGAGTTCTCCCAAAGCACCGACAACCAGAAATTTTCGCTGTGTACTCTACTTGACAACGCAGGCTACAAGTTTTCTACAATACTCTTTTTACTTACCATAGAAGCCTGGATTTGAAATAAATGCCCCCTACTCAATTTTTTCTCCCAGCCCTACTATGCGCCTGTTTTGGGAGAACCCTGTTGATTGTTGCCCAGATTCATAGATAAAGTATAAATGAACTCAAAATTTGATTATACATATCCTAGTCACTAAACAGTACCCATTTACATGTACGTGACTCTGAGTATGTTTAACAGTGAGCAGCTGTCTAAACAGTGCTTATCATTACAAAGGGAAAAGACTAAAATTTCTAGTCAATGATTTTTGAACCAATTAGAGCTTTTAAGATGGGTTGAAAGCAGAATATAAATCATCAAAAATTTATGAATGCAATAATTAATGGGGTTTGACTATGAAATCCTCAAATCCCCAAAAATGAAACAACTAGCAATATTCTTTTAAATTACTTTTTTTTTTGCAATGTCATATTTCCATGATGTAGTTTGGTTCTGTGTTTACAAGGGACCCTTTGCTACAAAAAGTTATAGATATAAACCAAACCCATAAGGCATTATTAAACAAGGGGCAGTGGCATTACCATGATTGGTAACCTAGAGCCTTTTCAACCTCTCTCACATTAACAGACCTGCAAATTATGAAGTTGATAACCTCTAAGATCGACACAGACACACCAAGACGAATATTTTTGGGGTTTACGTGACATTAAACTCATTTTGTCCTAATTTGTGCCCCAACTATTGTGGTCTAAACAGCAACATTGCCTTGAAACCAATAATAATTATTTATGATCGAGAAATTGATTCATAAACATGAGAGAAGTTGGTGAAACAGTACATCGATTTGTCAAATAGACTTTCTGAAGTGAATAAATAGCTTAGGCTACCACTCGATTTTGTAAAATTATGCTAATTTCCCGGAAATTTCCGCATTCACGCGGCGAAACTATAGCCAGTGGCGAAATCGATCGAGATAAGCCAGGAAACTTTATTCTTCCCAATCAACCACCCTTACACTCAAAACGTATCTTTAATGGTATTTGAGCTTCGAAACTAAGTATTGTAAAGGGGCTTTACGAAACCAAACGACAATTTTGATCCAGAACAGCAGAAGCAAAAAGTATGGAATTTTTAAAAGCTTATAATTAATACTGTACATGCTTACCGATGGCGACCTGGTCTTCTTGTGCAGTCACGAGCGAAATGCCCAACTCTACCACATTCATAGCACTTCTCTGTCAATCCCAGTCGTGCTGCTCTCCCTCCTCTTGTTGGACCCCGAGCCAGTTCAACACGAACTCGAACTCCACAGATGTACTTCCCGTCCAGCTCTCTCACCGCGTCCTCGGCATCGCGTCGGTCTTCAAACACACAGAACGCAAAACCGGGAGGATTTCTTGCCACCCAAACGTCTCTCAAAGGACCGTAGTACTCAAATTCACTCTCTATTTCACGTTTTGAGGCATTATCGCCAAGACTACCGATGTAAACTCGAGCCATTTTGCTGCAAACTTTCACTCCTTTGAGATAACACGTAAAAATGGCAGGTGTGAATGCTTAGTTTGATAACCCACAATGCATTGAACGCTTACCGATGATGCATTGCGGTCAACCATTACGTACGTACGAAGTTCGGTTCCTACGACACCGTTCCGATCATCTTCGGCAGTTCGCGCGCGCCATTCAAACAACATGGCGGCTTACACTGGAGCAGTGAAGTTCATCTCTTTTTCCTTTGTTGAAGCCCCGCTTTAATAAATGTTGTGCAACTAAGCCTCGTAATGGGTGACAAAAGTGCTGAATCGCTTATGCAATACCTGAATGGCGAAATATCTTTCTTTGACTGGCTGGAAATAGATTCTTCCAAAAGTGATGACAAAAAGGACCAAGAACGTGGAGGGGAAGGTTCGAAAGACGACAACGACGGCTCAGAAGCCGAAGAAGATAACGAAGAAGACACAGGTGAACTGAAGCCCTGTAAAACGTTCACAACTGTAGAACAAAAAGGGTGGCAGGGCATTCTGTAGTTAAATGATATAAAGACAGAAGAGGTTATGCACCTATCAATTGAAACCCCGACCCCCCCCCCCCCCCACCCCGGGACAAGGTCGGGGAATGTGGGGGATTTGATCGCATTTGAAAGCAAGTTTTGCCCAAGGAGGTAGGGGATTTTTCAGGATTTGCTAAATTAGTACTACCGTAAATAGTGTCACTAAATAGCTAAGTGTCACGCGACCAACGGTTCTAAATTTGGCAGGAAGTACATGCTATTTCTGAACTACGATTGATGGATGTGAATGACAAAACAAAATTAACCAATCAAATATGGAAACAAAACAAAATGCGGCCTCCAGACTTTGAGGACCGTTGCAAGTGAAATTTAAATTAGTTAAATTTAGATACACTAAAAAGTAAAATTAGTTATCACCAAATTACACTTAAACTATTCAACAGCGAAACTAGATTGACTGTACCTCTGAAAAATGTTTATCATTTCTATTGTGTTAGATTCATTATGCCAATACATGTACATCAGCACAAGACACAGAGCAAATCAATATTATATAAACATGCAGGTTTTACCACATGTACCTCTTGTTCTGCCATTATTGTAGCTCTTGTTGGAATTCATTTTGTAATAAAGACTCATTATTATTTTATTAAGACTGTTAAAAATGACATAATACCATTGAGTTGCCCCACCAGGGTGGGGGTTTATCAACATTTGTAAGGATGTCAAGTCAAATCCCCACCTTGTCCCGGGGTGGGGGGGGTCGGGGTTTCAATTGATAGGTGCATTAGAGCACAGTCAGCAGTTTCTGTAACTCAATAAGGTTGTACAGTAGGTAGCCTGATTATCAGACTGTCGAGGTCATCCGCTCACTTCCTGAGCGGATGACCTCGACAGTCTGATAATCAGGCTATACAGTAGGTAGCTGTTCTCTAGTCTAGAGGTAACTATATCAATACCAGGGGAGGGGGATTCCTTATATGGCACAGACAGGTGCTGTTCTCTTGAGGTAACTATATCAAACCCAGGGGAGGGGCCCCATTATATGGTACAGACAGCTTGTCATACCTTTTCAAAAGGGTTGGTAACATTACCTGATATATAGCCCGGGGTAGCCAATCGATGAAATCGATGATCGATTAAAGTCGATATTAATCGATGCCAATCAATACCAATCGATTGATATTGGAAATCGATGAACAATCGATGGACCAAATCTTTGTGACCTTATCGATTGATATAGATTGCCCTTAATTGCAATCGATTGACATTGATTTTTGAAAGGATTAATATAAACAAGGCAGGTAGGTAAAGTAACGTATCGTAAACGTATCTCCAACGGCCACATCAAATAAATAATTATGGTATCTTTCACTATACTCAGAAAATGGAAAGCTTATCTGTACTACCTTCTGATGCTCATGCCATTTTGCCAGTGTATGTACATACGTTTACTGGTGAAGTTTGCCACTAGTAACATGATATTCCATTGCGTTTCCTTTTAGAAGATTCTCGAAAATTAAGCACACCCCAAAATCGCGAAATTAACGTGTCAGGCTCAATCGATATCAATCGAAAATGGCAATCAATAATTTTTCTGTGACTATCGATTGGTCATCGATTCACGATACCAATCGATATCAATTAACTAATTTTATCGATTTATCAATTGGATTTCCGATCATCGATTTCATCGATTGGCTACCCCGGGTATATAGGGATGTCTGACATACGTATAGGGACGTTATATAGGAAAACAGTTAGGGTTATGTCTGGCATGTCTGGCATCACATAACTTTTTATTATTATTATCTATATCTATTTATTTTATTATATCATATTTATTTTCATTGTCACAGATGAAGAGCCATTCATTAGAATGGATAGGCTGTGAATAAACCTTTATTATTATTTACTTGAATCCAGAGTTGTAGTTTATGACACAAAAAGACTGGCTATTTTCCACAGTTGTCTAGCAACTTAAAAACTTCACGACAGCCCTGATATCTTTACTGTTCGAGTCAAGTGCATTGTGCATTTTAATGGTTTTCAAGTTAATTCCTTGTTTCAGTAGTATTTCCTTGTGACTGTTGGTAATATATTTTGCTAACTTCTTACCGGTATGTCTTTCTGAATTACAGTTCAAATAGATTACAAATGCAAGTACGTAATTTCATTTACCAAACATTGCACGAATGCATTCTGCTAGTACATGTAAAACACACCACGAAACACACACACATCTCCTTTCTAATAACTTAGTCGTATGGTCCAAGTAAAGTAATACATGTAGTAAAGTCACGTTTATTTATAGAGGGTTTAAACATGTTTACCAGCTAACATGTAGTTCAGTAATCTAACATGTGGCCCTCTCTTTACTTAGTCCTATGGTTTTACATCCTTATCCAAGAAGACAAGAAGGTCTAACCATTTACTGTTGGATTATGTAAAGGCAGCACCTTCTATACTCAGTTAGTTTAAGACCCTGAGTGTTGGTCCGGCCAGGGTTTGAACCTGCAACCTCCCGCTCGACAGCCCGGAGCTTACCACTGAGCTAACTGGGCTGACTGGTTTTCTATTTGGCAATTGGGAAGGAGGGGACTTTGATGAAACATTAAAGTTTTTTTCAACTTTCATTGAAACAGACATATACAGCCTGAGTTAAGGCTGAGTGCAGCCACTTGTTTAGTAAATATTGAGTGCTGTTATGCTGGCATTTCACAGGAGACTTACATTGTAACCTTAGCATTGTGTGGTTAGTCTACATAAATGTATGACTTGAATAGTTTTAATTCCATATAATCTATGTACACCATTACCTTCCAGAGCCTTCTGAGATCAACACTTCAACCGTTCCTTCCCCAGCATCTGTCGTAGAATCTGAAGAGTTTTCAGGTGAAAAAGAAGAAAGCACAATTGAAACTCAAAATGTTTTGTCTCTGAAAACCGAACCAGCATCCACAAGCCAGTCTTTGCGTCCTCGGCACATGACAGATTTGCTTCTTGGTCTTCCTGCTGCAAAGAAGGCCAGGAAACATGGTGGAACAAGTGTTGATGAATTCCTACGAGACATTCCAATGTCTCGGAAACGTAAATCTGGGAGGCCTAGACGGAATGAGGTACCACAGAAATACAGACGTCAAATGGGAGAGGCAAATATATGTTGTGCCAAGGGGGATTATGAAAAGACAAAGGAAATATGTATTGACATTATCAAACAAGGTGAGATCATAAAATTAATGTTATTGTGAGATAATTATGCATGAAGAAATTGGCATAATGCATGCATCTTGCACATCAAACTCATCAGTCCTTCTTAGAGTGTCACAACTTCCTGTTCTTAAAGATTGCTTTCCAAAATGCTTTTCTTAGCTCCCAAGTGTCCAGAGCCTTTTCAAATACTTGGTATGGTCTATGAGATGCAAGATGACTTGGAAAAGGCACTTCAGGTGAGATATGTAAACACCATATATTCATGGTCAATTCGTGTGCCTCTGTGTAACTTTATCTGCTGTGTTCATAACTGAAATGCATGTTGGTTATCTCTAATTAAAAGCTTTACCTTCATTCACAAACCTCAGCTATAAAGGGAACTGTTCAAAGCATTTCTCGAACCAAAACCTTGCTTGTGAGAGGATTCTCGTTTAACAGCTCTAACGAAAGTTAAGCATGCGCCAATAATCTCATCACTCGTGGTCTAGCGGTTACTGTTTGGGTAGGATTGTGTCGTCTCAATGTTTATATTTATCCCATATTATAAGTTGTATCCTGTCCAATTGACCTGCCGATAGAGCTGCCACAGACTATATTTCACTACTGTTCCTTCTACAGTCATCTCTGTGTAACTTTATCTGCTGTGTTCATAACTGAAATGCATGTTGGTTATATCTAATTAAAATATTTACCTTCATTCACAAAACTTCAGTCTGCTCACTATTATATTACAGAGCCATAAAGGGAACTGTTCAAAGCCTTTCTCGAACCAAAACCTCGCTCGTGAGAGGATTCTCGTTTAACAGCTCTAACGAAAGTTAAGCATGCACCAATAATCTCGTCACTCGTGGTCTAGCGGTTACTGTTTGGGTAGGATTGTGTCAGTCATTCTATAAATCTTAGCTTCCTGGATTCGATTCCTACGCTGAGTGCAGTGAAATTTTTTTTCAAGGTGAGGCTCCTAATTCCTTGTAAAATTTACAAGTCCCAAATTATTCATAGTTAACAAAGGGAGTTTTGTGACGCAGTCTGTGAGGTTGTTACACCGAGGTAAAGCCCCTATTTAAGAACTCTCCACTTACAACATCTAGGCACCTGAAGAAGGCTAGTTTGGCTAGCCGGAATATAGTATGTTTAAAACTATATATATACGTTGTTTCAACTTTGCTATATTCCTCAGGATAGAGTAAAACTCTATCCGCAGTCTGTGGCTTCTGGCCGGTTGACCTTTTCGACATTATGCGGCACCAGGGTGGCGTGGTGTTCAAGTATGTGCACTTGAACAACTTGAACAGTGTGAGCTGATTGGTTGGGGGCAAAATACCTCGACTTGGAAAATAAAAATTGTGATTTAAGACGCCTGCCCACAGGCAGCCCGAGTAACCCAGCCGTGATTGACATGAATTTTGCCTAATATTTGTTTTATTTTATTAAAATTACAGACATGTCATTGATGTTTATGTCAATCAAGTTGACTAAGTATTAGAAAAAGTATTGAGACAGACTAGTGCCTTTGAGTTTGCCAGTGTTAACCCTTTCACCACTACAGGCCTCAAAAGCGGCCAATATGAAGCATGTACCTGGGAAAAATTATTGCATCAAACCTAGACATGCTGGAGATACGATGTTGCGATACTATTTCAAGGGATGAATAACTTCAAAGTCAGAGCTATAACAGGGATCGCTTGACTCTCCCACTTTGGAGAAAAACGCATTTGTTTTGGAGATCGCTGTTCGTTTCTTCGATTTTCGCGAATTTTGAGGAGCTGAAAATCGGCTCAAGAAAACCTTCCCATTTGCACTTGAAATCAAAAGCAAACACAAAATAACCACTCAGTCATTACAGTACCTTGTTTAATCTTTCCAACCAGCAGGTTTGTTTGCATAAAATCCACCAAACGACTGTGAAGCGTGCTATTCTTAATGCTGCACTTCTCTCCACCATGTTTTCCTGCTCCCCAACTCCAATTGCATGCTGGGTAATCAGCAAAAATTCACAAGGGGACCCCCCCTCTGGGACTCCTGTAGGATTTTTTTATAAGTCTTTTACCCCTACAACCAAGAGCGGTGATTTGGACTCCAGCCGTTGCTTTAAAGTGACAAAAACACACCCTAATAGGTTGAGCAGGGGGAAAAGACAACCAACTGCAGAATTTCAAGGGTTTCAGTGAAGAATTATTTCATGTGTCTCAAAGCACAAACACAACAGAAAAATCCTGTGAAACCCCTCACAAGGCCTACTAAAAGCAAACCAAGTACTTTTCAGCCGTCATCAGACTTAATGATGTCTTCAAGCTCTCTGACAGTGGCTTATTTGTCCAAAATTAGAGCACATTTCATTGGAAATCCTACAGAAGAAAGCATACTTACCGCCGACGAGTCCGTAGAATTCTGCCGAATGGCATCATGGGGAAAGTTTGAGCCCTTGGTTTAAAAAGTCAGCAGTATTTAACTACCCCGGGCAAGCCAAACTGGAACTGAGGGGGGAGGGTTGAGTTAGCACTCTGAATTTCACCAATTCAGCCCAAACGCTTCCGGTGGTGAAAGGGTTAATGACTGCCTTAGCCAAAAATCTGGCATTTCACACTTGTTTTTTTCACTAAGTCAACTTGAGTCATGCCTTAGACTTAGTGGTCTATAGTGCTATGAACTCACCTATTATGATTTTTCCACCGTTATTTTCCTGTTTTATTAAATAATACTTCAAACCTGAAATAGAATTGTATTGTAAATCATATTTTTTTTGTTCTAGTTTTTCCTCATTACTGCATATCTTAATAAAAGTGCAGATGTGGAGGAGTGGTTAAAGCTGGCTTCCATGTCATTAGAACAGGGAAATTACAAACAGGCATTGGCTTGCTATAATCAAGGTGAGACGCATTATTCCTCAGATGACACTCAAGAAATAGAAACATTTTGTTAATAAGTGTTTCTATATAATTATATAGAGTTATAAAAACATATAAAGTGGAAGCTTGGAAGAACAAGGAAAAGAATGTGAGAGCAGAAGCCCAAATAGAGGGTCGACAATCTTATATAATACTTATTATTGTTGCTGGATGGTTTAGTGGTGATGTTTGTCTTGCTCTCGTTCAGAGATTCCGTCAGAACAACCATTATTATTGGCAGTTTTACCGATAAAAAATCTAACTCGACAAGAAAAAAGTGATGCTGACAGATTTTTGCACCTGTAAAATTTCATGCTTGGTGACTCATTAGCAAACACATTTTCTTTTGCAAAACTCAAGTTTTTTTCTCACTTTCATGACTATGTGTAGACCAATGGCTAGACCTTTTGTTGACATCATGTCTATGTGCTACAATAATTTATTGCATATAATCGCTGCAAGTTTGAAAGTACGTGGATGTCTGTTTGTTTTTCTGTATGTCCGGATTATTTATGAGTCAAGTCACGTGAGAAAGTGAGCACATGTGAGCTAGCGTATAGCTAGCGAGCACGGAGGGTACAAAGTGCAGGTTGCGGGTTGACAAATGAAATAAATTTATGGGCATGACTTTTTGCCGATCCTCGCTGGTTCTGCAAGAACCCACAGTATCCTTCGCAGCTGTTATTTATATTGTCACACAGTTTTTTGTTTGCCGACAATTTATAAGGGCTTCAAAATCCGGCTTTGTCTTATTATTTTGCTGAACTGCTTAGAATACCTTGAAATTACCATTCAATAAATCTACCTTAATTTATCCTAAAGAAAGCTTTGATTTATACCCTGAATATTTATTTTCTCTTCTTCGCCATTCACTTGCTGTTAACAATAGGAAATGGACAATCTGAAATCTACAATGATTTACAATGTTTACCGTCTTGTTTTTCTCGGCCAATGGAAATGCAGATACCATGGCGCATAGAGGTTTCTCTTGGCGACAGGAAAGGTGGTGGAGCCCATTGAGGCAAACAAAGCAGCAAATGACAACCAATTAGTTTGGATTATAAAGTATGACAAAGAATATCAGAGGTTAATCAAAAGTGAGCACAAGGCCAATGCTCCATTTGTTACTCTGCATTCAGCTTTGATGAATACTTTCGTTCATTTAAATTGAAATTGTGCTCTTATAATATTAGATGGGTATATGATGGCCTTAATGCATGGCTTAGATTCTAATCAATTGCTACTATATTCGCTCAACAGCATGTCACTTTCAATTTGAAACTACTAGTTATTACATGTATTTTGGACATTTTTACAAACATCTTCCAACGTGCCCCATGTGTTTTCAAAAACAGTATTTTGATAAGATTTGAAGTAATATATACAACACTGTCAGCCGTGTTGTATCACATATCCAATCACTGAGAACTGAACTTGAAAAACGACATGAAGCGGAGTTTTTTAAACTCAGTTCGAGGTGTTTGGATATGTGATACAACACGGCTGACAGTGTTGTATATGGCTTCTCCAACGAATTTACCATTGAAGAGAAAATGGAGAAGAAAGTTTGGATAATTTTTGCAAGTGTTTCATCACATATCCAAACCCCTTCACGCTTGTGATTTTCCTTGTAATATTCTCATTAATTATTCATGAGTTTGAGAAGCTAAAGTGAACAATCTGCACCTTAAAAAAGTGGTTGGTAAGTGGTCGGTAATGGGTTGGTAACTGGTCAGTAAACTGGTTGGTAAGTGGTCAGTAACTGGTTGGTAATTGGTTGGTAACTGGTTGGTAAGTGCTTGGTAAGTGCTTGGTAAGTGGCCGGTAACTGGTCAGTAAGTGGTGGTCGGTAACTGCTGGATAAGTGGTCGGTAAGTTGTTGGTAAGAAGTCAATAAGTGGTCGGTAAGTGGTTGGTAAGTTGTCGGTAAGTTGGTTTACAAGTGGTCGGTAAGCTGGTAAGTGGTTGGTAACTGGTGGGTAAGTGGTTGGTAACTGGTGGGTAAGTGGTCGGTAACTGGTTTGTAAGTGGTCGGTAACTGGTTTGTAAGTGGTCGGTAACTGGTTGGTAAGTGGTCGGTAAGTGGTTGGTAACTGGTTGGTAAGTGGTAAGTAAGTTGGTTTACAAGTGGTCAGTAAGTGGTTGGTAAATTTGTAAGTGGTCAGTAAGTGAACGATAAGTGGTTGGTAAGTGGTAAGTAAGTTGGTTTACAAGTGGTCGGTAAGTGATCAGTAAGGGTCGGTAACTGGTGGGTAACTGGTCAGTAAGTGGTTGGTAAGCTGTTGGTAACTGGTTGGTAAGTGGTCGGTAAGTGGTTGGTAAGTGGTCAGTAAATTTGTAAGTGGTCAGTAAGTCAACGATAAGTGGTTGGTAAGTGATTGGTAAGTTGGTTTACAAGTGGTCTGTAAGTTGGTAAGTGATCAGTAAGTGGTCGGTAACTGGTTGGTAAGTGGTCTAACTGGTTGGTAAGTGGTCAGTAAGATTGTGCCGGTAAGTGTTGGAAGTGGGCCAACCATTTACATGTACATGTACCAACCACTTTTTTACAGTGCAGATTGTTCACTATGACGTACTAATGGTCCAGTTTCGTATTCGAAAATTACTGCTAAATGCAATGACTACATTGAATTGAATTCCAGGTCAAATTCAATTCAACCTACAGTGTAGGTAAAATTGATTCAACCTAGGTCAAATTGATTCAACCTAGGTTACATTGATTCAACCGACTAGTAAGTTGTTCAAGATTCTAAAAAGGGAACTTACATTGTACATTCATTGATGTTAGGGATTTTTAAATGTAAGGGTTAGGGTTTGGATCAGTGGCACAGGAACATTTAAGAAGTAAATTTATTTCCGTGTCATTTAGTGATTAGCCCTAAAGAATCCTAAATTAGCGAGCAGCCGTTGTTGACGGTTAAGGTTTAAAAAAAATGTAGGGTAAGGGTTTAGATTAATTTACAGGAACATTTAAGAAGTAAATTTATTTCTGTGTCATTTAGTAATTAGCCCTAAAGAACCCTAAATTAGTGAGCAGCCGTTGTTGACGGTTAGCGTTTTTTAAATGTGGGATAAGGGTTTAGATTAGTTCACAGGACCATTTAAATCGATCTATAATAGTGTTAGGAATGAGTTTGCTTGGAGTGGGGTGTTAACTGGCTTTAATAAATCTGCTTGTTATTGGCCCTTGTTCCTTGTAAGTGTAAGTTCTCGATCATTTATCCTTTATGCGTCTTTTCACATCCTCTGTGGGCGATTCTTTGATGGGAGAACAAGAGAATATAATACATTTTTTTTAACAATTGCCATTGCCTTGTCAGTGTTTTGAAAAGCTGAGTCCCATAAACGAGCTTATGAGGGTTACTTCAAGATCCTCTGCACTCGTTACTTTACTTAGATACTGTTTAGCTCTTTAGTAGAAGTCTTCTAGATCAAATGTTTGAGGTGATTCGCTTTATATTTACATGTATCAGCTGAGTGATTACTCTGTAAAATTCGGTTCGGTTGGCACAGCTTGTTTCGAAGTACGAGTGTAGCCATAAAGTAGATCTGATCATCTACAAAAAAAAAATATTTTTCTTGATTTAGCATCCCTACTTCTCTTGAGTTACTGCAGTTTTCATAAAAGAATGCAGAGTCAACATAAACTTCATCTGTGTTAAAGTTTCGTCCAGGTTCATATCGTTCATGTTTCGAAAAATGTACAAAGTCCAATTTTGTTAGCAGTACACATGCGCGCATAACAAAAGGGACTGGGTTCGACCAGTAGTCACTTATAGAATAAATAAATGATGGTGTTCACATCAACAAGCGCTTCTGTGGCGCAGTGCGATAAACCGATCGGGCAAGGTTAGTAAGTGGATGGGTGACCATCAAGGTAAGTGGTACAGGTGTGACAGGGGGGACAAGGAAGAAAAGGGAGATGGAAAGGGAGGGAGGAAAGTTGAGGGGAGGGGTGTGGGTAGTCAAAAAAAATTTTTGTAGGGGAGGGGTAGGTTTTTATTTTCTTTTTAAATTCCCCCCAAAAAAAACTAAACCCCTTTTTTTATGAATCCCAAAAAAATAAAAAATCCCTTTTTAGAATCATTGATATTCCAACCTAGGTTGATTCAATTTGACCTAGGTTGATTCAATTTGACGTAAAGTGGTATGCTGTAGTGCTATGTTTCAAAGGAATTCAATTTGACCTACAACATATACAGGATTACGAAAAGATGCAAAATGTGAAACTACAATAATAAGCAGAGGTGTAAATAGCCCACCTTCTTGCTGGTATTTATTAATGTTTAACTTAAGAATGAGGCCAACCCTGTATAAATGCATATATAGACCTCTCACAGGAAAACGTACACTAACGGATATCCATTAAACGGGCAAAAATTAACGGCTTACGAACGGATAGCAAACGCTTTTACAGAGTGTTCAAACGGTTTAGATAACGGTTCTAACGGGCAAGCTAACATTTCTAATGGTTTACCAAAACGTTCTAACGGACAAGCTAACGGCTCTAGCGTTACGAAACACCGTCCCAGCGCTGGTTTGGTGTTTTCCGTTCATCTGATAAACTTTAGCTTCTGTAGTTTAAAGTAGCTAATTTAGATATGCATCCTCTCAATAATTTAATGCCAAAACAAAAAGCCACTCAATGTAAACTACGATCCAAATCAAGCCTATGGCCCAAAGTGAATACAAACCGTTTTAAGAACTCTTATATAAATCGATTGATTTTTAACTATAACATAGCTTTATAACTTATATTTATTCAGTCTTAGCTTTTTATATGTATATAATTTTTTTTTTTATTTCAATTTTAACTGTAACGTAAGATATGTATTTTTATATTATGATTGAAATAAAGACCTTTATTATTATTATCATTATTTTCAAAGGTGACGAGGTCCGAGTCTTGAATTCCGCGACACAGAAGTGTGACATTTTCCGCAAACTGATTTGAATAATCAATGCTTCGCAGTGTTTGTTTTGCGTTGAGATTGCACAAAAAATTATCTACAGATAAAATTTTCTTTTAGAAATTGAGATGCTTACGGAATCAAACGGTTTGAAAATTTTCACTTCATTTGCGTATCTGAACAGTTTCCACATGATGCGAAAAATGGTTTGAGTCCAAAGTTCTCGATATTCACAGTTTTAATTTGTCATCTGTTATTTAGCATGAGATCAGGTCGCACGAACCATATCGAATCTTTTGGAGTTTTGATTTCAGCTTTTTACTTCATCACTTTGTGAGGAGTTAATAAAACATCCAAACCTGCAGGAATGTCGGCATGTATCTTGTTATATAGCGTTCGGAAAAGCATATAAAGGCGATCGCGCGTAATCCGAGTTTTCTAAACTCATTGTGTGACTTGTATGCATGTCGCTAACACTGATGATCGCCAAAACCAACGGTGATCGTCGAACTATTTAAACGCCCAATGGATGAAGGTTTTGATCTAACGGATGAATGTTTTGATCAAACGGATGAAGGTTTTTATCTAACGGATGAAGGTTTTTATCTAACGGATGGAATTTTTTATCTAACGGATGAATATATTAGTCAAACGGCATGGACAGAATTTCTAACGCTCGTTCTAACGCTTCTAACGATTTCTCAAACTGTTCAAATGGCATGGTCAAAATTTTTAACCGGTGTTCTAACGCTTCTAACGCTTTCTCAAACCGTTCTAAGGGCATGGACAAAATTTCTAACGCTTCTAACGATTTCTCAAACCGTTTTAACGGATACCTAACGGGTTGGTAAGTGGTTGGTAAGCTGTCTGTAAGTGGTCTAACTGGTTGGTAAGTGGTTGGTAAGCTGTCTGTAAGTGGTCTAACTGGTTGGTAAGTGGTTGGTAAGCTATCTGTAAGTGGTCTAACTGGTTGGTAAGTGGTTGGTAAGCTGTCTGTAAGTGGTCTAACTGGTTGGTAAGTGGTTGGTAAGCTGTCTGTAAGTGGTCTAACTGGTTGGTAGACCACTTACAGACAGCTTACTAACCACTTAACTGGTTGGTAAGTGGTTGATAAGATTGTGCCAGTAAGTGTTGGAAGTAGGCCAACCACTTACTGCAGGCACCAACCACTTTTTTATGGTGCAGATTATACTGATGGTTCAGTTTTGTATTTGACAATTACTGCTGAATGCAATGACTACAGATGCATTTATACAGGGTTAGCCTCATTCTTAAGTTAAACATTCATAAAACCAGCGAGAAGATGCAAAATGTGAAACTACAATAATAAGCAGAGGTGTAAATTAGCCCACCTTCTTGCTGGTATTTATGAATGTTTAACTTAAAGGGGCTGGGTCACCTGGTGCCCGTGCGCAGTAAGTATGCTCTTGAGGTAATTAGCATATCATAAATATTCAAAATTCTTCTGCGATCGCAATGGTTTTTTCGCAAGCAACAGTAGCATTGTATCTGATTGGTTAGTTCAATGAGAGCTCATTTCTGATTGGTTGAGGGTAAGATTGAAACCCTTTCAATGTTAGCGGGTAGATTTTGTGTAAGAAAGTAAAATTCAGTTACGGAAGTTCACCTCGATTTATCCGAAAATACAGCAATGAAAGTCCGGCTAAATGTGTACAAAAACTCTTCACCTCGTCAAATGTAATACTAGGGATTGTTTACTTGTCATCGCTTAGGACAATCTGGCGCCATTTCTTGTGAAAATCGTCAACAATTTGCGAAACATTGTTTTGGTCCCTTGTTGACTTCAATGCTGAACGGACGGTTTTCAAATTTAGTCGTCGTTCCTTGCCTTGCTGAACGGAAAACTCCCATCGTTTGGAGTTCTAAAGACTTGTAAAGAGAGTTGGAATTCGCCTCCTTTCATGATAATTGTTGTGAAGCCTTGGTTCGTTCGTGAAGTGTTTATAAATGATTCGCTGGAATAAAGTCAGTGAGATAGTTTGGCTCGAACTTTGGCATTTCCTAAATAATTATTTTTGAAGAGCCGACAAAGTAGCAGGTTCAGCTAAATTTCAGGTATGTTTTATTACCTTGTTTTGATTCTGGAAAACGTTTTCAGGTGAGTTCGGGTTGTCCTTTGTCTTGGCTTTGGTGTGTTTTGGCTGGTGAGTTTGTCTTGGCTTTGGTGTGTTTTGGCTTGTGCTCAGAAAAGTCGCAAAATAAACTCTTTCTTTTCTTTCATTTAGTCCGTTTTATGAAACATTGCTTTTTAGCAAAAGGTTTTTGGCAATGTTATTTATCTTCTGGCGTTACTTTTTGTTATACCTTGAGTCAAACACTAAACGTTTCGTGTGGCAACAATCTCAATCAACTACTCTTGAAGTGACTCGGCCGCGAAGGCCGAGTCATACTCTTGAAGTGACTCGGCCGTGAAGGCCGAGTCACTACCAAAAGTTCCTTGGCCTTTAGCTCCCGCCAGGTTTGGAATATTTGTTTGCTTAAGTATATAGCTTTTCCAGTGTCAGTCATTTTTTTTTTTCGTCAATTGCCTCAAGGTAGGCGTTTTCTTTCTTCCTGCCCCGACTCGTTTACCTCCCCTTCCTCCAGAGCCTTCATTCATCAGAATTTCAAACAAAAAATGTAAAAATGAAATACTCTACATTTAGAATGAATGCTAAACAAAACATTCCTGCAAAAATAATGTTTTAGAGGTTCGAAATAAGAGCGATGGAAATGGATTCCTGAAAGGTTCCTTCGGAGGGATGTTTGATTTCGTACTCCCGGAGTCGGAGATTTTGCCTTTGGCCGTGCGATAGACTGGTAACGAATGAGCGCTGACCCAGCCCCTTTAAGAACGAGGCTGCAACCCTAATAAATGCATCTGTAGTCATTGCATTCAGCAGTAATTTTCAAATACGAATTTGGATTATTGTATATGGCTCTGTACTGAAAAGTGTCAGGCTGGCTAACAGAAGTGTAGCGGAATCTCTGCTCATTGCTTGTCTAACTCTGCTTTCTTGTTATTCTTGTCATTGCAGCTCTTAAGCATGAGCCAGATAACCTGAGTATACTGTGGGACAGAGCAGCATTGTGCTATCAGATGAATGACACCAAGAAGGCCATGGAGGGCTATGAAGCTGTGTTAAAGGTTAGTTTAGGACTGCAGTTAGTGAAATAATGTAGAAATGATTCAATTTCTTAGAAAAATGAAAATAATTGACTGCTGCTATCCCATATTATTAGTCCAACTTTGTGCACAGTGGTTTATTGGTAACCACATATAGCACACTGTGCACTCAATTGGAATATTAAAAGGGTTAGAGACTTTGTTTTTTTAAACAAGACTAAAATAATTTCAATTTAGGCATGGTTGAATATTCAGTGTCCCTGCGTCAGTCATCTATTGTTATTGCATGTTGTTTTGCATTTTCTTGTCAGTTGCTCCTCATTGCGATCGGGCTTGCTGCATTTTCGTCCCTCCCTCCCCTGTTTCCTTTTGTCCACTCTTATGTGTGACCCTGTGCTCTGGGCTGATTGGTTGTCAGGGTATCCAAGCTCGCAAGCTCTGACCCTGTAGTTTTATCATGATCATAATTTTTATTTAGGACAGATGCTGGCTTCTCCCATAGTTTATTATTATAAGTAGCTGGTTTATTTAAAGTGCATGTGAAGTGAAAAAAATAGGCCACAGTTTTTATTTTATTTTAGTCTTCCCTTAGTCATTTTGTGCAATTAAAGTTAAATTTGGAGTTGTGTGACCAAAATTTTTTTCTGTGTCAAGTCTGGCATAATTGTCAAAATCATTCAATAATTTTTATGACATTAAAGATATATATGCTAATTACTTGCATGACGTCAAACTGTAGTTTGCACATCTATAGTCATCTTTGTAAATAATAATAAAAAAATTCTCATTCTATATGTCTTACTTCTGACATATGACATATCTTCTGACATCTGACATATTTTTCTCAGAGAACCCTTGCCATCGGCCATATTTTTTTCTTTTGTGAATGTAAATGTGCAAACCATTTGATGTCATGCATTGATTAACATAATTATCTTTAACATCATAAATTGTCAGACACATGATTTTGACAATTATATGAATGACTTCAACATGAAAATGTTTGCACTCCAAATTTATTTTTAATTGCACAAATTGACTAAGGAAGACTAAGTAATAGATACAGAATGAGTGGCCGTGCTTTATGGGATTTACAAACTCGAGCTGAAAGCAAGAGTTTGTAAATCCCATAAAGCACTGTCAACATGAATTCTGTATCTGACTTATATCAAACGACTAGATATATAGAGTCATATTTTCAGTTATTTTGGCAATACGACTTATTTGGCCAAGAAAATCAAAGCAAAAGTTTATGTAAATCAGGAGGAAATCTGTATCAGATTTAATTTACAGATCACTTATCGCTCAGTGATTTCCTTTATTTTGCTTCATGAATTATTAATGAGTTTGATGAGTTTGATAATTGTCAATAAAACATGCATGCCAGTCTCCAACCTTTAATAATTATGAATGACATATACAATTATTGATGTATTAACACTGAAAATGTACCCGTTTTACTCTTGAGGCACTTCCCCAAGATGATGAAGAGAGATTTATGGATTTGGCAACAGAAATGGCAATGGTATGTGAAAATCATCAATTGAGTATCATAAAACCAAAACAAAAGTAATTACAGAGCCAATCACAGGAGCAAGTAAAAATACAATGAGCCAATCACAGGAGCAAGTAAAAATACAATGAGCCAATCACAGGAGCAAGTAAAAATACAATGAGCCAATCACAGGAGCAAGTAAAAATACAATGAGCCAATCACAGGAGCAAGTAAAAATACAATGAGCCAATCACAGGAGCAAGTAAAAATACAATGAGCCAATCACAGGAGCAAGTAAAAATACAATGAGCCAATCACAGGAGCAAGTAAAAATACAATGAGCCAATCACTGAGGAGCAGTAAAAATACAATGAGCCAATCACAGGAGCAAGTAAAAATACAATGAGCCAATGACAGGAGCAAGTAAAAATACAATGAGCCAATCACAGGAGCAAGTAAAAATACAATGAGCCAATCACAGGAGCAAGTAAAAATACAATGAGCCAATCACAGGAGCAAGTAAAAACACAATGAGCCAATCACAGGAGCAAGTAAAAATACAATGAGCCAATCACAGGAGCAAGTAAAAATACAGTAAGCCAATCACAGGAGCAAGTAAAAATACAATGAGCCAATCACAGGAACAAGTAAAACACAATGAGCCAATCACAGGAGCAAGTAAAAATACAATGAGCCAATCACAGGAGCAAGTAAAAATACAATGAGCCAATCACAGGAGCAAGTAAAAATACAATGAGCCAATCACAGGAGCAAGTAAAAATACAATGAGCCAATCACAGGAGCAAGTAAAAATACAATGAGCCAATCACAGGAGCAAGTAAAAATACAATGAGCCAATCACAGGAGCAAGTAAAAATACAATGAGCCAATCACAGGAGCAAGTAAAAATACAATGAGCCAATCACTGAGGAGCAGTAAAAATACAATGAGCCAATCACAGGAGCAAGTAAAAATACAATGAGCCAATCACAGGAGCAAGTAAAAATACAATGAGCCAATCACAGGAGCAAGTAAAAATACAATGAGCCAATCACAGGAGCAAGTAAAAATACAATGAGCCAATCACAGGAGCAAGTAAAAACACAATGAGCCAATCACAGGAGCAAGTAAAAATACAATGAGCCAATCACAGGAGCAAGTAAAAATACAGTAAGCCAATCACAGGAGCAAGTAAAAATACAATGAGCCAATCACAGGAACAAGTAAAACACAATGAGCCAATCACAGGAGCAAGTAAAAATACAATGAGCCAATCACAGGAGCAAGTAAAAATACAATGAGCCAATCACAGGAGCAAGTAAAAATACAATGAGCCAATCACAGGAGCAAGTAAACACACAATGAGCCAATCACAGGAGCAAGTAAAAATACAATGAGCCAATCACAGGAGCAAGTAAAAATACAATGAGCCAATCACAGGAGCAAGTAAAAATACAATGAGCCAATCACAGGAGCAAGTAAACACACAATGAGCCAATCACAGGAGCAAGTAAAAATACAATGAGCCAATCACAGGAGCAAGTAAAAATACAATGAGCCAATCACAGGAGCAAGTAAAAATACAATGAGCCAATCACAGGAGCAGTAAAAATACAATGAGCCAATCACAGGAGCAAGTAAAAATACAATGAGCCAATCACAGGAGCAGTAAAAATACAATGAGCCAATCACAGGAGCAGTAAAAATACAATGAGCCAATCACAGGAGCAAGTAAAAATACAATGAGCCAATCACAGGAGCAAGTAAAAATACAATGAGCCAATCACAGGAGCAAGTAAAAACACAATGAGCCAATCACAGGAGCAAGTAAAAATACAATGAGCCAATCACAGGAGCAAGTAAAAATACAGTAAGCCAATCACAGGAGCAAGTAAAAATACAATGAGCCAATCACAGGAACAAGTAAAACACAATGAGCCAATCACAGGAGCAAGTAAAAATACAATGAGCCAATCACAGGAGCAAGTAAAAATACAATGAGCCAATCACAGGAGCAAGTAAAAATACAATGAGCCAATCACAGGAGTAAGTAAAAATACAGTAAGCCAATCACAAGAGCAAGTAAAAATACAGTAAGCCAATCACTGAGGAGCAGTAAAAATACAATGAGCCAATCACAGGAGCAAGTAAAAATACAATGAGCCAATCACAGGAGCAGTAAAAATACAATGAGCCAATCACAGGAGCAAGTAAAAATACAATGAGCCAATCACAGGAGCAAGTAAAACACAATGAGCCAGTCATGAACTGAAGTAATTCATGATTGGTTTTACTTGAACCAATCATGAGGAAAAGTAAAGTACACAATTGTGGAGAACTCACTAATTAAAATATAAATTGATTGTGTGATGGGCCAGCATAATGTTTAGAACTTGATTGGCTAATAATTATTAAACATTTTTCACAGCCAATAGAAAAGCTAAGAAAATTCAAAACCAAAACAATCACTTATTACTTTCGACACTCGATAATTGCAAACTGCTCTACTTGATACAGTAATATAACCTTACTTTGAAATCACCTGAGTGCAAAGAGCAGTGTAACGTATACCTTATGTCCATTAACTTTTTCTGTTTTTTAGATATACCATGAAAATAATTCGCTAAAGAAGGCTATAGATGTTATGGAGGTGGCATTCTCAAGGAATCCAAACTGTTCAGATTTTAAAGGTGACTAAAGATGTTTATAAATTTTTACAAAAAGGGGTCCATGCAAGAACAGCATAAGTGACTTTTTATCAAGTGCTAAATTCTAAATTTAGAAAACAAAGTCTGAATATTTAAAGGAGACTATTTAGAATGTGATCAACCAGCAGTCACTTAATTATTATGTTGTTCTTCCATGGAGCTCTTCGTACAAGCTCTAGGACTCAAAATCAATAAGGCATTTACATGATGACATACTACAACTACCAGAACTCCTTGCATGGAT
Source organism: Actinernus sp. WN-2022 (assembly GCA_030867875.1). Lineage (NCBI taxonomy): Eukaryota > Metazoa > Cnidaria > Anthozoa > Actiniaria > Actinernidae > Actinernus > Actinernus sp. WN-2022. Next base: position 44,902,575 of record JAOWCC010001679.1, read on the forward strand.
CCTTGTGTTCCTATAATTTGGACCATTGTCTTGGTATTCTTGAAGGAGTTAAAAATCTGAATGAGAAAAAGAATTCCAAAGTTATTCTGGTCATTGTAGTTAAATGACATCATAATGCAAATGTCCCACTGAAGGGGTTCTGTTCTTAAAGTGACTACTGATCACATTCTGAATTCTACTTTATGTTCTGTTTTTTTGTAAGGGAGAATAATTTGAAACTTTATAATAAGTTACTTAAAATGCTGTTCTTGCAAAGAACTTTCGATTATTCCCAGGTACCTTAGTTTGCACTACAGTTGCATTTGAATAGTAATAATACAAAGATTGAGGCATCAGTTAATTGATGAAGGTAAAAAGTAAAAAGTAAAATAATGTTACTGCAGTTTTTCTGCTAAAGATTGTACAGGTATTTCCAATTTTCCCCAGGCTCTTTTCAAAACACTTCTGTTCTGTTTTCTTTCTTAGCTATTAACATGTTAGGCGAGCTTTACATTACAGCCAAACAGTATGCCAGAGCATTGAAGGTAAGACAGCCCTTTCAGTAACTTCTGAAGTAGGTGAAATATCCTAGTGTATAAGCCACAGCCAAAGTTAGCAGCTGAACAAGCTGGTGAACTGCAAGCAGGTGACTCCATGCATTTTCATGTGCAGCTACATTGTATAATTATTGTATTTTGTAATTTTGGTTATTGTTTTATGCAGTTGTGCTTTCATTCCAGGGCTTGAAATAATGACCGGTCAACGGAAAATGTCCCAACAGAATTGGGTATTGACCGGACAAATCCTTGGATTGCCTGGTCATGTTGACCGGTCACATGCGCCTTTTAATAAAAGAAAACGTAATTTTGAGCTAGTTTATAATTTTTTTTTTTTGTCAAGGCACTGACATTTGAGCATGTGGGTGGAGCCACTATTCTAAAAATATTTATTGTTTCAATCTTTGACTGGCCAAAAATGGGTCGTGTCCGAGCAAAATTACGTTTGACCGGAAAACATGTCTGGCGCCTACCTGTTAGTTATTTCAAGCACTGCATTCTTAAAGTCTCTATTAGAGAGAACACATCAACTGGTACCAAGTAAGTTATCAGCTCATCATTTTTTTGTTTTTGACTGCAGATAATTTGTACGTTCTGCAAGATTACCCAGGAAGTATCCACTAAAGACTCTGAAACCTCAGAACCACTTTCCTCATTTTCTAACATTCTGGGGTATGACAGGGAAGAATCACCACAAAAACCTAAAGGTTTGTACTTTATAATTGTCATGGAATGTGATTTAATTACTCATTTTTAATAAAATAGCAAAACCTACAAAATAATTATGTTGTGATTTCATCCAACCAGACCAGTACATTTTGAATAAATTTAAAAAAATCATTGACCATAAAACAGTACTTTTAGACTCTGGTGCTAACTTTGAGTTGAAGGATGGGATTATTCATGAAGAGGTTGCTAGAGAGGATGTTGGGGTAGATACATGATGGGGACTATTTTAGCAAGTCAAGGGATTCTACAGTAATGTTATAGATGGCTAAGGTGAACAAGTTGAACCGTAAATATGTTTTTGGTAAGTGGTCGGCCAACCACTTGTCTTTAATGCCAACCACTTACTAACTTGCACTTACCGACCACGTACCAACCAAGTACCAACCACATACGGACCACTTACCGATCACTTACCGATCACTTACGGACCACTTACCGATCACTAATACCAACTACTTACTGACCACTTACTGACCACTTACCAACCACTTAACACCACGAACAGACCACGTATGTACCACATACCGACCACATACCAGCCATGTACCGACCAATGATTTACCAACCACGAACAGACCACGTACTGACCACATACCAATTACTTACTGACTACCTACAAACCACCTACCAACAACATATTTATGGTACAATGTGTAAATGCTTTAGCTGTTATAGTGAGATATTATTGCTGCACAGCATGCAAGCAGAGCAGCAGCAATGAATAATTTGGACAAAATCTCGCAACAATTAATATTGCATAAATTCACTGTTTCGACCACAATCCCTTGCATGGCCAACCACAATGCGCTCCTCCCCTCCCCACTGGAGGACATTTTTTGCAGTCACTGATACAATACTGAAGGGCAAGGCCCTCACATCATTGATAGAATATAATTACTGTATAGGTTATATGCTTGGTTGTTTGTATTCTCCAACATTTAAGCTTGCTTTTAAATTCAGTTGTGTAGAGGACTGTGAGCGTGAGCATATAAAATAATATAGTTTGGGGCAGAGGTAATGGCTATCAGTTTCTAAAGAGCAAGATCTCTCCTATTATCAAGATGGTGAGCAGCAAATAATAAATGTCTTCTATTGGCCATTAAAGTCAAGCAGCCAGTTCAAAACACCAATTAGCATAATAAATTTACAATTACATTATCAATTACAGTTGAGTTCCCATGTTTAAACTTCACCAGGGAGGACAGTAGTTTTTTTGTGCTGGTTGCAGACAGTAGGTTTTTTTCGAATACACTTCCTTATCTGAGCAGCAGTATTCACTACCTTTTAGGTATACTAGTCTATATTATACATAGTTATACTATATCTGAATTCACTGTACTATTTCTGCACAATGCCCTAGGATTTCTGTTCCAGACCTATTCAGAGCTCTCCTTTTTGGCTGTTGACCGTAGATATTGACAGCTGTAGATGCCCTGTAAACATCTGTTTTCATTGTTACTTACATCAAATATTCATCTTTTCATGATCTCCTTCAATCATTTCTATTCCGACCTATAGCAAAATTATTATAATTCCACTTTAATAATCAGTTCTTTTTTAAATGAAAAGCCCCTGCCTATTGTATTGCATTGTGGTATGATGAATTAATACTTTTGACTTCTTTCTCAAATCTTGTAAAGTATTACAAGTTCCTTGGAGATATTAAGTAAACAGATGTAACAAGTAGCTCTCTATTTGAGTTAAAAAGTTCATTCCATGATTTATTCAAGGATTACATAGTTTAAATATATTCTAATTGAAGGGCTGTGTGCCACAAGGGACAACGTGCCCTTTTCAGGAAGTTTTCTTCTTCGAAGTGTTGATTAAAAATACCAAAAGTGAGTACACAGTAGCTAAACAAACATCCTGAAAAGGGCACTTGGTCCCTTGTGGCACACAGTCCTTCAATTAGTATACATTGTGCTTTAAAATGGTTGATTATCATTAGCAGCATCAACTGGTCTTGATATGAACTCCAGTGCCAAGTGGATAATCCCCGAGGAGATCCCTATTGATCTAAGAGTCAAGACAGTTGTGTGTCTTATTCATCTACGCAAGCTAAGTCCTGTCAAGGTTGGTCACACTACTTGAACTATTTGTGCAGGAATCAATCAATTCAACTGAAAATATTCTTACTTTAGTTAGTAACATAATTACATAATCAAGGCAGTTTGGTGGCATTTGATCGTTCTGTCTTGTGAATAATACCAACTGGAGACTTTACATTGTAGCAGGTGGTAATGGGGCTAGGATGGAGTGAGTGGCAGGTGGTATGGGGCTAGGATGGAGTGGGTAGCAGGTGGTATGGGGCTAGGATGGAGTGGGTAGCAGGTGGTATGGGGCTAGGATGGAGTGGGTGGTATGGGGCTAGGTTGGAGTGGGTGGCAAGTGGTATGGGGCTAGGATGGAGTGGATGGCAAGTGGTATGGGGCTAGGATGGAGTGGGTGGCAGGTGGTATGATGCTAGGATGGAGTGGGTGGCAGGTGGTATGGGGTTAGGATGGAGTGGGTGGCAGGTGGTATGATGCTAGGATGGAGTGGATGGCAGGTGGTATGGGCTAGGATGGAGTGGGTGGCAGGTGGTATGGGGCTAGGATGAAGTGGATGGCAGGTGGTATGGGGCTAGGATGGAGTGGGTAGCAGGTGGTATGGGGCTAGGATAGAGTGAGTGGCAGGTGGTATGGGGCTAAGATGGAGTGGGTGGCAGGTGGTATGGGGCTAGGATGGAGTGGATGGATCATTTCAAGTCTCAGGGTTGGTCCAGTGATAAAAATATCCTCCATACAAGAGCAGGGTTGTAGGGTCTAGCTAGTTTCTCTAGCTTGGTACTATTCAAAATTACCCATCTACTTGAAATGTTATCTACAAGAGTGCAAGTGTGTGTTGCATTTTAATTTAACTATCCAATTCCTACAATGCACATGGCATTAATTTTTGTGACATCACCATTTGCAGTTCAAGAAAAGTGTTGGGATTGCATTGAAAAAGGGAAAAAAGCCTAGTTTGAATATAATTATCCACAGCTGACTTCAAAGTAGTCCCTGTTTTGCTAAAGCAATTCCCATCATACCCCTCTGCCGCAAACTTACCACAGGACACCCAACATCTCTGAAAATAGCCAACTGAGGTGCTTATTTGTAGCCAAACATTATGAAGAAATATCAAATGAAAAGTGAATGAAACAAAAGCTGGTAGATTGGAGTTTATAGGAATTGGAAAGTTACAGCAAAGACTCATCATGGTAAAGTTACCGTAGTTACCGTACTTACCGCATGCCATACAAATCTACATGACTTTGTGTGTGTCAGCACTCAAATGGCTTCCCATTGATTTTGCCCTTTCTGGTCCAATCACAATGCATGATTATGGCATGGCAAAGTTACTAAATGGTTACCTAAGGTCTACTTAGTGCAGAAAAGCATGTCATCTTTTTCTATTTATATATGTTGCAGTTGAAATTGACCATTCAGTTCAATTTGACCATGAGTCAAAACAAACTAGTTCAAATTAATTGACCATTGGTCATATTCAACTAGTTCAATTTGACCCGGTCAAACCAACCTAGGTCAAATTGACCCAGGTTTCGCTATCAATGATTCCAAAAAAATTCACCCTCCCCTTCCTTCCATCCCTTCCTTCCCTCTCTCTCCTCTCTCTCCCCTCCCATATACTTACACTTACCTTTCATTCAGATGTAATACCACATACTGAACTCAGAGGGATTTGAACTCAGCAGTTCTGCCTTGACACACCCAGTTTTCCACTGACTTAATAATAATAATAATAATAATAATGTGTGAACTTCTAGAGCGCCATAATCCTAAAAAGTTCTATGGCGCTTTATAATTTATAAGCTTAAAATAATATAAATACAACTTTATGATTTACAATTTATGATATAAAAACCCTACTAATTATTATAAAAAAATACACACTGTGCCACACAAGCACTTGTTGATTTGGAAGCAACATTTATTACTCGGGCCAGGCCTTTGGCCGGCTCAAGTCAGAAATCACAAGTCTTTTTTTTGTTTTGTTTTTGTTTTGTGTCGAGGTATTTCGCCGTCAACCAATCAGAAAGCACTGTGCACGTGGACACTGATAATCCGACTTCGGAAATACGGAGAGTTTGAATGCGAGCAAAGACGAAAGTGTTTTGTGCCATTTGTAGCTGTTATTTGGCTAAAACCAAAATTTTCTTCGGCTGAACTGCTAAGATGTTGAATTTTTCTAGGGCTGACAAAAATTTTGAGGGAAATTTCGCACATTTTACGACGAGATAACTGCCGCTCCTGAACACACGTGGACCAGTAATAATCGACATAATTATGTAAGTAAACAAATGATATAAACTTTACCAAGTTGTAGTAGTGTCATGTTTATTTGTGCCTTTTAAAAATAATGGCTTAAAATATATAGTAAATGGCCTAAATTTTCAGTTCGGATCATGTTTACAATCTAAGCTTATGTAGTTACGACTCCATTGTCAAATGGTGTTGTAAACTTGACATGATCCCTCATCAGTTCTTTGATATGAAGCCAGCTTAGTACCTCTTCTCGGTAAGCGTCAGGAGTACTTTTAAATATTGATATGAGTATCTTCTTGTTTAATATTCGTTTCTGTTAAAAGTAATGGCATCAAATACAGCAGTAAATAGCCCAATTCCTGTTGTAGGCCATGGCCAGCATCAGTATTTTCACTCAGTCACTTCATGACATTGTAAGAATTCGGGATAGCCAAGTGATCGAAGAAAACGTGTGGAAATTACGTACGATTCGTTATAAATTTCAGCCTCCTGCAAGATGTAGAAAATGAACACTAGCCCTAATATTGGAAAATTCACCACTCTACTCGAAAATGAAACTGCATGCAGATCTGGATAGATGACTTTGTCCTTAAATATTCACAAGGGGTACATGCATGTATCTATAGCAACAACAACAACAACAACAACTTTATTTGTACTCTCTACTCTCTTAATATTACAAAATTACCAGTATGTGGTTTGAACGTTGAAGAGCACAGCTACTTAGATATAGCAAGAGCTAATCGAGCTAAGTAGCTGGGCCATACAGGATTAATTGCTACAGTAGTTGCTCATAAATTGGACGGAAATAAAAAACGAAAAAGAACAATACTAATACACACAAAGCTTATCAATAATAAACATTCCAAAAAAAGCATTATACATACTCAAAAATGGAAATGGGCATAAGTTTAAGTACATCAGTATATCAGTCTATTAAGTAATTATTTAAAATAGAATCTGTTACGAGCCTCTTAAAACAGCCGCGACTTTTAGATTTGAAGTCTTCTTGAATTGAATTCCACACTTTAACACCTAAAAAACGAATATTAAATTTGCCATAATTAGTCCTTATTTTTGGAAGATAATATGATTTTTTGCAGGCTAGTCTGGTGTTATATTGATGTACTCTGTTTATGCATTTAAAGAAGTCATTAAAAGTTGGTGGAAGTCTGTTTGCATGGAAGTCATACATAAACAAAGAGTTGTTTACATGGATCAAATCAGTAAATTTAAGTAGCCCTAGCCTGTGGAAGAGCGGACTTGAGTGAGCTTGATAATCAGAAAAGGTTATAATTCTAACTGCTTTTTTTTGTAAAATAATGAGGGGCTTTAGTGTAGTTGAGTACAGCTATTATTAGCTAAAGGAAAAGTTACATGTATTGCACAATATAATAGCACCTGTGCTTGGACAGTGAAGTTATAAATAATATTATCAGTCCATTAATCCTACTGAAAAGCATTGATTTCTAAGAATGTTGAAAAGTATGGGTTGGTTAAACCCTGCTAAAAAGAATTGTTTTCTAAAATACAAAAAAACTCAATATTTTTTTAAAAATATTTTTGAACAAGTTAGTTAAGAGAGAGTGTTATGTGAAGTTGATTTATTATAATTACTGGGAGCAGTTATGATAGGCCTTTTGCAAGAAACAGTCATGTGCTGGTATAATACTTTGTGAACGAATGAATTGAGTTTGTGATCTCCATGGGAAAGACTTTGCCATGGATGCTGGATGGCAAGCTATCTTTAAAAACACTGTGTACAAAGATTGGCAATCGATTAGAAGTGGAAAATAGCATTTACAAACTGTCAGGTTTTGCTAAAAACACTACTGATCTCGTACAAGTGCCTTTAAATATATGAATTAAGATTTGTTTGCCATCTAGTACAACCATGTGATTGCATTCCCACAGAAGGTTATTTCCACTATATATAAATGATCATGAGCATGAACAGTGAATCAATAGACCTAGTTAATAGCTTGCCTGTTTGTTGTACCATTTCAGACCACCCGACTCCTTCAATAATGCATTTTTATTTTTCTGTATCCCAAGAGGAAATGTACCAATTTCTATAATTGGAAAACAAAGCACTGAATCTTCTGGAGAACTACAAGCTGACGACTTCTATTATCAGCCTACCCTAGCACAAACCATGTATGACACAAAAATACGTTGGAACTCCATGAACTACATGTATTCACCTATTCCTAGGTGGCCCGAGTTAAGGCCACTCAGGGACCCAGATCCTCTCGGGTCAACAAGTCAACACTTACATGAAGTACGTAGTAACCCACATGGAATCTGTCATGAAACTCCAATTTTTTTTTTTGCTTTAGGCAGACATGCTACCTTTACCCTGGATACCAGAGGCTCGAAATTGTCGGGGCGAGCAAAGCGAGACCAGCTGAAAAACTCCTTCGGGGAATCAAAACTCTTTCGATCGCGGCACATTACAGTATATTCGTACCTGAGCCCCTCTGGAACCAGGGTATGCTACCTTATGCCGCTACCAAAAATGAGCATGGGTCAAATCACAACTTGTGAGTCCACTCATTAACTGAGGCCTAGTATGAATGTATTGTACTTTAGAAAAACATTTTAGCAGCTCTGTAGTACTCTTAGCATCATTATTTCTTAGTAAGTTCAATTTAGTAATTTGAAGTTTATTTACTTATTACAGTTATTACATTTGTAAGTATTCTTAGTAATTTTTAGTATTGTAAATAGATGATTGTACAGTTATATTATTCTTAGTAGTAGACACATGACCCCATAAGCCTAATGTGCTTTAATCATAATCCTGTTTAAATAAAGGCAATCTATCTATCTATCTATCTAACATAACATAATCCAATTAGCTATGGCCTGCTTGCAGTCGTGCACGTACGACATAGCATCAACAGATTGGGTATCCGGTTACTGGCGCGAAATCGCTTCACGTGTACAAGAGCGGGGTCTTTGTTTACATCATGTTTCGATTACTTCTCTTGCTCGCCACCTTTATGCAAGCTTATTTTAATTTCTTGAATTTACAGCAGATTATTATTCTCAATGCTTTTCATGGCATTTGCCAGAGGAGATTAATCGCCATTGATCTGTATAGGAGAGCCCTCAGACGGCGAAGACGAAGGCCTCACCGAAGGTTTTGGCGCCTGCCTCGTCCTATGAATTCGTGGTTCGAACTCCACTACTATGACCCCTTGATTCCCGACGATTATTTCAGAGAACAACTTCGTGTTAGAAAAGCAACTTTCCAAGTAATATTGAACTACCTGGATCCTCATTTGACGAGACAAGATACGGCAATGCATGACTATACCTCCAGAGAAAGTGCTTGCCATTGGACTTTACAGACTGCCATGGAAACTCTTACGTCTCAATTGGCCCTACTTTTAACGTTGGCAAAAGCACTGTAGTTGAAGCCGTCCAAGATGTTGTAAATGCCCTTTTTGATGCCAGTGACCAATTTATCAAGTTTCCTAGAACACCGGCAGAAACGGCGGCTTCTGTAGCAACGTTTCGAGATCACACACGCTCAGAGTTGGTAAACGTTGCCGGTGCAATCGACAGGACACATGTAAAAATTATAGCGCCCCAAGAAAATGCGATCGACTATTTCAGTCGGTACCAGCAGCACAATATGATTATTCAGGGAGTGGTTGATGGAAGGGGCAAGTTCATTGATGCAGCGAAATAGCAATTTGTACGATGAAGCAGAGAGAGGTAATATGTTACAAGCCCCGATTGTCACTATTGGGGGAAGAGACATTCGTCCGTACCTGGTCGGAGATAGTGCATACCCACAGGCTCCTTGCTAATAAAACCTTATCCTGAGGGAACAAGAGGCCCGGAGGAGATAACGTTGGTATCCTAAAGAGCAGATGGAGGGTGCTCCAGAAACGGTTTGATAGTTCTCTGCAGGTTCCTATTAAATGCGCGGTTGCATGTATAGTGCTGCATAACATTTGTGTAGACGAAAACGATGACTGGGATGACGACGGGAACAATTATGACCCCCCTGACAATGACAGAAACAATGATGTTTTGGACGACGGAGATGAAATACGGGATTTGCTTAAAGATTTTGTTTGTGGAAATATTTGACTTTATATGCCCTGCAGAAATATAACATCAGTGACTAGAGTGGTTCTTTGTTCTCTCCATTTTATTAAAATTATTTTATAATATTACTTTGCCTTAATTATCCGACATCTAACCGTAAGATGCATGTAAGCAAAGTGCTATACAGTATTGTATAATACCAATCATGAATGAATATTGATAATAAATTCCACTTTGTTGTAAGGCTTGTAAAAAAATCCTAGTACACTATTCTCATTTGTACTCTCTAATACCTGATTATTATGTGCAACAGCAACAGAACATTTTATACTCAATAATGTTTGTTTTTAAGTTCAGTCTAATACTCAGATTGGTAATGATGCCGCAGAGTTGTCCTTTTAATCCTTTTTGGATGTTTTCACTTCCATATAACGATTGAATGACCCTAAGAGCTGGGTCATAAGTTGGTTCTGTTGTGCTTGAGCAGCTTGCATGCCCTCAATTGCGCGGCCCAACGAGTTCCCCTCATTCACCAGTTGCCTCATTGCATTTCCGAAACTCTCATCCTCGGAATCGCTATCTGGTCTCATACGTTTTCGCCCGCCTTGCCTCTTATTTTTGCGCTCTTTGCACCTTGAAGTTTCAACGCTTGATTCCAAGTTGGCTGGACTCGTGGTGCTTGGAGTTGCCGGTGAAGGAGTCGAACGTCCATCTGCAGATTCCGCTTGTGGCACTGACTCCGGCGCACCAATCCCAACTTGCCTCACTTTATTACATGTAATAATGTCCCTACAGCCTAGAACGGCATCTATGGCATCGTAGTGCGGGCTCTTCTTTAGGTTCCCTCCTGACTGTTTCCGATTCCAGTCCCTCTTTTCTTTGTATTGATTTTTTAGATGCTTCAGCTTTCACTGGCACTGGTCTACGGTCTTGTTTAGTCCCTGTTTCTCGTTCAGGATTCTTGTGATATCATCCCATGCCTTTCTACTGTCTTTGTTTTCAACTTTATCAATGTTGTCAGCCCACAGTTGTACGAGGACGGCCTCATCCCTGGATTGCCATCTCTCGCGGTTTTGCTTCTGGTTCAGCTTTGCTGATTCTGGTTCTGTGTTTGGCTGCGACTGTACTGGCATTTGTGGCAGTGGATTGAACTGCTCGCCCGGTTGCTGTATCTGGGGCTGATAAAACCCCGGAAAATTAAGAAATCCCCCCGAAACGCTGGCAGGAAAGTTATAGGGAGAGTATGGATCATATGGATATCTGTTCGCCATGATGGTTGAACGGACAGTGTGGTCATGCCTCAATTGCGAAACACAAATGCCAGGAAGTCTGCATGACTTCAAACATGGTGTCGACAGATTTTTTGACAGCAGCTATTGTTTTAAACTACTATGGTCAGATATGACCCGCTCCGAGGCAGGACATTGGCTCTTTTGATGTTACAATGTATGTCCTTTGAAGCTTGTATGTCGCGACACGCGACATAAGGGTCGCGTTTGTCTGAGGCTAGCGATGACAGGTCAAATCCCTATCCAAACACATATGTCTTTGAACGCGACCCCTGCCTTAGTTTGCTTCAAACAATCAATAATCATGTGAACTGATCCAAATCCTACCCCTACAAAAAAAAATACTCTAACCGTCAACAATGTGTGCTCACTAATTTGTTTGAGTCAAATTAAACTAGTTTGTTTTGACCAGGTCAAATTGATCAAGTTCGAATTGACTGGATCAAATTGAACTAGTTTCAACTACAACATATATATTTTTCATGAGTGTACAGTCTTGTTGTGTTTCTTTACAGCTTATGTAATGCTCTAGCTGGCTAAGAACAATAGCATGAACAGCAAAGGAATCTAAAATGTTAATTTTCTATTATTCTTTCTCGTAATTTCATTCATTTGGTTGATACTCAAAAATTCAATTAGGAAACCATCAATTAAAGTAATATATTTTCATATAATAATATTTTAATTTATTTTCTATCAATTGAAACTAACTACATGTATGGTTTGATTTAGAAGAAAATCATGTGAGGAAAATGTCAAGTCTTTTGTTTCCCCCTTTTGTATTGGCTGGATTCTTTAGGTTTTCTTTATTTTCTGCTTGTAACTTTGACTGTGGACATCTCAGCCAGCACTTAAGGTGCATTCGAGCAAGCTCTTATATGAGGATAAGCTCATTGCCGCAGCTTATTTTCTTTTGTTAGTTATTTTTACTGTAGTTCTTTTAGGCAAAATTTGACAAAATCTGCTCTAAAGGGTTAATAGTACATTCGTTTTCTCTATATTTAATCTTTTAAATTACTGATTGAAAGCATTTCCTTATAGGATATAATCTCGCCTCTATTTCTTGAGAGTGTAGAAGCTGTTGGAGATTTGTATCTTGATGTGGCAGATGCATATGCTGAGAATGGTAAGAAACAAGCTTCTCTCAGTAATTTCAAAAAGGGTTGTCCTAGACAAATGGCAAAGGACATTTCCAGACCGAAATGGATTGAGGTCGTAATACTTGTCCAGCCGGTGGAACAAATAAACTACAGTGTAATTCGATTAGCAGGAGACCATTACACTCGTTCTCAATAACACGTGCAGGTTCGAAATAGAATTTCCAACGGAAAACGTCAATTTGGTGGATGTCACTCAACTATATTTCTATGGCAACACTGGTCTGCATGCTAAATAAAACGTCGCCATACAACTCCCAGATGTGGAGGAAACATAAATAGTGTAGGAGGTCAACGAAATCGTAAGTAATTTGAGGCGACATAGGTAGAGAAATGGCGGATACTAAGCCGAAAAACGATTGTTTTTTGCTTGAATTCCTCACCGAAATGTCAGTCGAGAGTGGAGAGCATTGCCGATAATCCATGTCCTGAGAGTTTCAAAAAAAAATTTGCCTGTCGAATGTTGTATCCATGCCTGGAGCTCGTCGAGGTAGAGCTCGAGGGTATTGCTCGATAAAACCTCTTATAAGGAGCATATCTGCAACTGGATGAATAAAAATAACTATAATTCTTTTTCCAAGACCTTTGAAGCTATATAAACAATCAGATTTCTTATACACAAACCGCTCGCTCACACACAAAGTTTATGCGATTTCCCTATTTTGATCTTATACACAAACCGCTCGCTCACACAAAGTTTATGTGATTTCCCTATTTTGCAAACCCTTGGCTCTAAGCATGATTACTCTCCATCTAAGCGACTTTGGGAAAGACTTTGCCATGTTTATAAAATGCTAGTTTCCCGAATTTACTCACACAACGGTTCACTTCAAACTCCATGGAAACCGTTTGATTGACATCCACCAGAAACGACTTCGAAGTCAGGAGTTTCGTTTCGAACCTGCACGTGTTATTGAGAACGAGTGTAATATTCGTCTTAAAGATTTTGACACCAAAAACAAATGAATTGACCAAACTTTCAGCCACAACTGGTCACAATCTATGTCAGTCTGGGAATGTCCTTCAACATTTTCCATTTGTCCATGACAACCTTATTTGAAATAGCTGTCAGTATTAAATATAACTATTATAGACCCCAGTGGTCATTCTAGGGCACAAGTTTCTGATTTTCTCCAAATTCTACAACTCATCGCACTTTTCACACTCAGAGAATGATTCAGATTCTGTATGACACTAAATCGACCCTTTTTAACAAGTCTCTCAATACCGGAGAAGGAATGAGAGTAATGTCCCACCTTGCTTTGTTTCTAGAATGAACACTGAGACCCTATGCAAAAAAGTTTGGCCTAATTTGCCATAAATTCTGAATTATTTAAACATTTACAGAAGAATTAGCAGGGCGGCACAGACTGCAAGCTGTTTTTTTCCCACAATATCCTTTCAGCACTAAATACAGTAAAAAGCACAACAGGGCTGCCAAAGCTTGGTACATTTGGGGCAGGATAATAATTACATGTACTGTGATTATGGCTGTACATATTTTTTTGTGCTTAAACAATTTTACGAAAATATAGCCTATCTGGCAGCACAAGTAGGGGAGGGGAGGGGAGGGAGGAGGAGGAAATGAGCTATTTTCTTCCCCTCCCCCTCTGCCATTGCACCACTATACAGACTAATGAAAATATGGTACAACTAGCAGTGTATCTCCCACCTCAGGCAACAAAAATTTGGTGTCCATGTCCAAGACGATGTGAAGATCTATATAACAATGTGCAATTCATGGGAAGAATCAGTTTCCCAAAGTCAGTGCCTGCTACAATATTTTAAGACCCTTGGTGTTGATCCAGCCTGGGAAATTGAAGGGCTGTGTACAAGGGCATAAGTGACTCCTGATCACATTCTAAATTCTCCTTCAAATTCTTTGTTTCCTAAATGGAGAATTTAGAACATGGCCAGGAGTCACTAATGCCCTCGTTGCACACAGCCCTTCAATTGAAACTACTATGACCTTCAAACTATTGATAGTATGACCTTCAAACCGGCTCTTTATCGCCTTCATAGAAGCTCCTCCCCCTCTCATTGGGTCACTAGGCAGGCTATGCACTTTACTAACAAGCTTATTGGTGTGCAAGGTTTAACATGTAGTTCTCTCTGACACCATCAGGTGACTATGAAGAGGCCCTGCCTGTTCTGAATGCACTCGTCGTAACCAGTAAATACAACCAGGTAGGAGCTAGACAGGTTTAACAAATATCCTAAAAGGAGCTTCAGAGATCAAGAGGAAAGAAAGTGGAAGGGGTGAAGAGGGAGGATGGAGTGGGGGTTTTCTTGTCGATCCCAATCCTTATGGCCTTGATGGTGCAAATGTTTGTCATTTTGAAAAACAATTACTGGACCAGTATATATAACTAATGGTATACTGCATTTGAAGTCTTTTGAGCCAATCCGAATATGCATGTTGTAATGCAACCTAAGTGTCAGCCTGGCTCAAACTCAACTTCTAGATCCACTAGCAAATATCTTCTAGTAGGATTTTTCCACTTGCAAAAATACATATACTGTACACATACAGTATCACTTTAACCCATTTGAAGTTCATGTATGCAAGAATATATTTTACAGACTTTACACTGCTACTACACTAGCTGTTTCGTACATTTAATTATTTGCATTGGGTAAAAATTAGGCTTATGTATATAGACGCTTGTAAATATGTCATGTTTGTTTGAGCTTTTCAGACTTGTACCCTGAGGAGATTGACTCACAGAAATTTGGTAGTGGAAAAATGTTTCACTCACAAATTAAAAAACGTTAGAATCGTTGCTACTGGTAACACTCAGGGCTCGAAATTAATGCTAGTTAGTATATGCCACACAAGTGAATTTAGTGCTTTTCACATGCTCTGATTGGCTACTCTGGAGGTGAATATCCTTTGCTATTCACCTCCGAGCAAAGCAGTAATCACCTCATGCGAGTTTTGTCCATTTGACAGAAAATAAAATAACTATTTGGTGCTGGCTATTCACTTGTGTGGTATTATATACTAAAACAATTATGCACCTCAGTGTTGGTGAAAAGTGGTGTTTGCGGCTCAGTAAATATCCACCACTATTCACCTCCACTTTGGTGAATAGTTGTTCATTATGGGCTCCTGTTATATTGTATTTTTATATTCAGCCACATCCCACATACTTCATATCCTTCTTACATCTCAATGTCTTCAGGCTGGTGTCTGGCTGAAGAAGGCGCAGTCCCTAATGTCCTTGGGTCACACTGAGCAGGCTGTACTGGCATATGACCAAGTGGTTACCCTCGCACCAAGTCATCTGGAAGCCAGACTGACTTTAGCTTCCTTGCACCAGCAGCTCGGTAGACCCGACAAGGCACTCGATATCCTCACAGGTAAGGCAAAAATCATTGTTTTATTTTGCTTGTTTTGTTTCATAACACATTTCTGAAAGTAGAAAGTAGATCTCCTAGATGTTGACATTTATAGAGACCTATAAATAAAAAAATGTTGTCCAATAAATGGTGACAACCTGAAGATTGAAAAGGATGTTCATTGTTGGTACTTAATGTGCTGTTTCGTACCTAAGAATTCTACAAACCAAATAATGCCAATGCACTAGGTCTTTACTATTAGGGAGCTTCATCTTCGTCTTCAACTAGATACTGTAAGATTTAACCGCCTCCCGGCTAGCTCAGTGGTTAAGCTCTGGTCTGTTGAGTGGGACGTCGTGGGTACAAACCCTGGCCGGACCAACACTCAGGGTCTTAAAATAACTGAGTAGAAGGTGCTGCCTTTACATAATCGAACAGTAAACGGTTAGACCTTCTCGTCTTCTCGGATAAGGACGTAAAACCGTAGGAAAAAACGTGTTAGATAATTGGACGGTTAACGTGTTTAAACCCTCTATAAATAAAGGTGACTTTACTTTTACTTTATATACACAGTGCCTCTATGATCATGAAATGTGAATTCAAAAATTGTAAACCTAAGAAGGCAGATGCATTTTAGTTCTTTCCTTGTTGCTCTTGATCAAACATGTTTTGAAAATAGGTGTAAACAAGCAAACAAGATTCTGATGATGTTTTGCATGGATGGGTTGCAAGAACAGCGTGGCATTTCCAGGATTAGAGAAACTTCGATTTTGATTATTCATCTGCTGAAACTATCCTAAACCCTGGTCTTTATTGATGTCACTAAGATCCTCATATATCCTTCAGCAATCAAGGTGTGGGGGCATATGGAAATTTTACAATCCCGAATTTGAACCGTTGCTGAAGCTTATCCACCCAAACTACCGTAGTACACATAATCCATCCATTTGGGTGAACAGGCCATTTAAGGACAATTAATCCAAATCTCAACAGTGACTGTCACAACCTTGTCAACTTCAGTCAACAAACCTGCTATTAAATATATTGTATAAGTTTGCCATAGCATTGGTGGAGATGCTCTGTATCAATTCTTCAGTTAGTGGAGAATCTATGTATCAATAGATTCATTAAAAAAGGAATTGAAATAACAATATTTGTGTGCTTTCTCCCTTAGAAAAGACAAGTGAGCAGGAAGGAGAAGAGACATGTACACCAATGGAGTTTGGAGCTGACCAGGAATATGTGCAAGCTATGGAAACTGAAGAAGATGCTCCTTTTAAAGACACTATGCAGCCCCAGGTCAATATTCATTGTTAGAATATTTTAACGACCGACTATCTGCAAACTCACAAGCTGATTGGCTATGCAGGCACCATCTATCAATGTTATTGATTGGTCCAGCAATTTCTAAGAACAACCATGCAGCAACAAAAATCAAGTCAAAATTTATTATTTACTTATTACTCGGGCCAGTGTAGGCTGGGCCCGAGTCAAGTTTTGCAAGTGTTTATTTTTATTTTTATTTTCTGTGTCGAGCTTTCGCGCCGTCAACCAATCACATTGCATATTCTACATGTGGCTGCCATGTCATGTGACATGGCTCACGGCGATTGAAAATGATGTGAAGCAAGGACGCTCAGAGGAGTGAAGGCTTTGGTCGGTTTAGGCCATAAACCCTTTGGTCCAATAAAAGTTAACAAAGGCAATAATCCACGGAAACTGAAAGAAAATATCTGTACTGTTTCATCTAAGTACCATAGGATTGCAGTGTTGCGTTGTTGATATTGTTGAAACAGTCTTTCTTGTCATATGAGGGATTTTGATATGATTGTTTGCAATGTTGGCTGTTTACCACCAAGTCCGCTCCTGAAATACTTTTGAGATTATACAACTGGGATGTCTTGACTAACTAAACCAGTCAATCCAATGCGACTTCAACTCAAGAGTCGCAAAAGATTTTTCTCTCGGCGGCAGGAAAGGGGTCGGGTGGAACTTCTCGAAATGAGCGATAGTATTGGCCTAAGCAACAATAGAAAACACCCTAACCTATTAGAAAGTATAGTATTATGGGTGCAATCAGAATACAGGTCTCGAGAGGTTCCATGCTACTCGGAGGAAAGGCAAAGAGATGAGAAACCTCTGATCACAGGGTAGGAGGGCCACACATTTCTGTGTATACTACATGTAGTTAGTGTTACCCTCTTTAAATAGTTATTTTCCAAGTGGTGTACATGCATGAAATCAACACACACAATATTTTATTAAACATTAGGGACTATTAAAAAATTTGCAGGGGAGATGCAGGGGGGTGGGGCGTGGGGGGTGGGGACGGTGTAGAGAATGAAATCAAAAAGTCTAATATATATATATAACCCTCCCTGGACAAGGAGTAGGAAATATTTTGACCCTTTCTCCTGTATAACCACCCCTTTTTCAGTTCCCCGTGATTTATGACCCTCCATTTTTGGGGACTCAAAAAAATGTGACCCTCCATCTCAACCCCCTCCCCCTGCTAATTTCTGACCAGTCCCTTCAGCGACAACCCTCATGAAACCCCGATTTAATTATAAATAGGTAAAACTTTGTAATTAGAGGCTCCCGTAAGAGACAGTGACCACCTTTGGTGGTTTTAAAGAATTTTAAGGTGGAAAATAGCATTTACAAACAGGTTTTGTTAATAACACTACCGATCTCATACAAGTGCCTTTAAATATATGAATTAAGATTTGTTTGCTATCTAGTACAACCATGTGATTGCAATGTAAATTATCACAAGCACGAGTAGTGAATCAATTATCCTGCTCCCCTAGCACAAACCATGTATGACACAAAAATACGCTAGAACTCCATGTATTAATTAAAGGTGGCCCGAGTTAAGGCCACTCAGGGCCTCTTGTTTGCAATGTTTTTCACAGGTTTTCTCTAATATATAAATTGACAACTATAAAGTTGAAAAGAACCTTAGCTTGGTTATGCTAAAACAATTACTACGTACAGACTTCTCGAGAGGTGTCTTCGATTTTCTCAGCCTGTGTGCATAAAGTTAGAGTATTAATCGGAAATAAACAGGACATTTAGCATTCCTGGTTAAATAGGCTTAGTTGATTTCATCAGTGTTTATTTTCTCTGCCAGTGTAGGCCTACATTAGTTTTTGCAGGAACTAGTTATCCAATCCCCATTGTTGTGCAAAAAAACTGACCTTGAAGGATTAGATGTTACCAGTCACATGATGTTTGGTCCAAATAAGGTTAATTTATTTAGTAAAATTACTAATCCAGTCGTAGCTTGTCATCACAACATATATACATGTATGAAGTTCCATATATGTTTATCTTTATAACATATATTTATATAAAGCAAAGGTTAAGAAAATTAATTTAACAGTTTACTGTGCGACAGTTGTAACCAGGGCCACTTAGACAACGTCAGAACCAGTCACATTGTAGAACGAAAATAAAGCATTCCAGGTTATGGTTATTCGAATGAGTAAATCAGTGTTGAGTACAATACAGTAGCGTTTAAACTTACTCTGGTTTTTATCCAATAAAATTAGGCAGATTTGATGTCAGACTAGATTTGAAATCAGTCTTTTCAGTGAGGAAGTTTTTGTAGATTTGTGAGTTGGAATGCTTTGTTTTCGTTGTCCAAGTGGCATAGCTCGGTTACAGTAATGTAGCCACACAGTAAAATCATGAGTTTGTTGGTGACAGGAAAAGTGACAATTAACTTCTCCAACAGTTTTCCTGAATTGAAAATTCATTTTGATTTGTTTTTTTATTCTGTTTTGGAACAGTTCTTTAAAGTGTTTATAAAACCAAATTTTGCATCTTTATTTTATTGCAGAATAATAAAGTTCATTTTCTGATTATCAAGAGTATATTTATTTTTCAATTCCGCCTTCGGAAAGGTTTCTTTTTCGCCACTACTTTATGCTAAAAACTGTCCGGTTTGCCGCGCGGCCAAATGAGCTGCGTGACGTCACTGTGAGGACTTGTTGTTACAAACATGGCAGACTCCAGTCAGAAAGTTTCAGAGATAGCTAAAAATAAGCGAGGAGGTGGAAGATATTGTGTGGCTGGTGGCCTTGGTTTTCTTCCTGTATTTAACTTTATCCTACGCCAAAATACAATGGATATTGAAGTTCTAGTACAGTGTTACTCATTCACAGTTTGATACAACACAACTACAAGTACAAGAAATGACTCGCCAAGAACTCGGCGATAACTTTAATACTCCTGTACTTTTATGCTGAAGCCAGAACAGTGAATGGTAAAGAATACAATATGGGTTTCTCTGGTTTCCTGTAGAAATTACTTCTTCAGACCACAGAATAAATAGCCAGTGTCTGGCAACGATGCAGTTGTTGTAGAAAATATAGTCGGGAAACTCAACTCACGTAACTCAAGGTCCTGTTACACGAGGCAATTTTTCTTGCAACTTGCAACACAACGCCATTGCGAGACAAGTTGCAGAAGAAATTGCACGTGTAACACCCCACTTTGCAACTCGTATCGCAAAGAAAAATTGCGAGACCAGTTGCAGGGAAAGTAGAACGATCTTCTACTTTTCGCAACGCTGCACGAGCGGTTACACCGTGTAACACCCCTCTTTGCAACTTGTGTCGCAATTTTAGCAAATCAGCCAATCACAACTAGCTGGAATAACGACCAACAAAATATATTGATCATATATGCGTACCTAAAAAAAAATCTTATTTTTGTGTTTCATGAAAATAGTCTCACCCATTTTCTCCAGTTTACCTGATGAAAGCAACCTTTTTCCTCACGTCGAGCAGCCCACGGCTTTACCCACATCGTCCTACGTCTCTTATTATTGTTTTTTTCTTCATGATCTAACTCTAGCAACATTAAAATACACATCGCTTTCCTACGGCGATCCGCGGCCATTTTTGTGTTTATTTTCTTGGGGATTCCCGCTGAAAATTGTAACTATCTCGCAGGTTAAGTGTATCGCATTGCAAGTTGCAAAAACGTTGCGAACGTCTGACATCTCACAGCAACTTGCAATGATTTTCGATCGTCAACATTGTGTTGCAAGTTGCAAGAAAAATTGCCTCGTGTAACAGGACCTTCAGTCTCAGATGCCGCTATTAAAAATTCGCTATATTATAAACGCTTTCTCTATGAATGTTTTTCCATCAGTCATTTTCAACACTATTACAATGTGCAGAATAACTTCTCCTGTGCTGACCATACATTTTTGAAAGAAAGCACTGTTTCCTGCAACAGTTTTGATCAGTTGACAATTTTACAGCCCGTCTTGCAATTTCTGTCTTTCACTTTTATCAATCTTTTTATAGCAGGTTATTTCATCTAATAAGAAACAAGCTTTCAGATCGTCAATGTCAAGCTGTCAGAATTGAACCAATCAGCGACGAGAAATGTTGTAAACAAGTCAAGTAACAAATTTCGGTTTTGCTGCTCGTCTTTAAAATGGAGTTTTCGCTGTAATCAGTTTGCTTTGTTAGATTTTTATGTGGGTTCTTAAAATTAAATAGCTTACTTTCCTTCGTCTAGATTGAATTTTATATTATATAACAAATAAAAGATGGTTCTCCTTGTTCTATAACAAAATAATGCACTTTCAAGGTCTTGAAATGCTGCTAAATGCACCCGCGTTCTGCTCGTGCATCCGCAGTTTTTCAAGACCTCGGGCGTGCAATTTTTTTTTTTTGAACAAGGAGAACCATCTTTTATTTGTTAAGTATTGTGTGGCGTTCTACTGTATTTCATTTTTTGTATTGAATTATATTGTGCTCTATTCTATTGTAGTTTTTGTAGAAATGCGTGTCGTCCTACATGATCATCATAATTAGGAATTGTCACTTGCGAGTCCTCACAGTGACGTCATTGTAATGGCGGATTCGGTGCCAGGCCCCGGACAGTTTTAAGCATAAAGTAGTCAATTTGAAATGGCGAAAAAGAGACCTTTCCGAAGGCGGAACTGAAAAATAAATATACTCTTGATAATCAGAAAAGAATGAACTTTATTATTCTGCAATACAATAAAGGTTTCATAAACACTTTAATGATCAGATACCTCCTTTTGCTGGTGAGAGGCATATATCCATTTTTTTTTCATACTAGCAACCAGTACATAATTATATATTTACATGCTATGTCAAAATTTCATTCTCATTCTGCATTGCAGGATTTCCGGCTCATGTTTCACAAGTGCACTCTGCTGAAATCCCAGAACAGGCCAAACGAGTTCATAGAGGCAGGTCTCAGGATGTTTGACTTGTATTTTAAGGATGTGTCCAACAAATCCTGTGAGGAAGTGATTCGTAAGTACCAGCTTGTGGTATTCTAGCCCCCCAAAAAATTATAGTAAATATATTTAAATAGATAGAGTGGTTTTCGATTGAGTGTCCAAGGTAATAAGTGATTGCTTTGCATTTGTTATGTGTTTGCTTAGCTTTATAATTGCTGTTGGCTGTCAAAAAATTTTTTTTATCAGCCAATCAAGTTCTAAACCAAAACCAAAACATTGTTTTGGTCCATCACGCAGTAAATGTTCACGTTAGCAAGAGTTTCCTTGTGGTTAAGTTTTGTATGGTGGATATGGTGTCTAGATCGGCTAGATTTGGAGACATGGTGTCTAGATGAGCTAGATTTGTAGACATGGTGGACATGGGGTCTGTATCACATAGATTTGGAGACATGGTGGACAGATTGGCTAGATACAGGGTGGATGTTGTGTCTAGATCTGGAGATATGGTGGTCTAAATCGACTCGATTTGGAGACATGATAGACTTGGTGTAGAGTGGCTGGATTTGGAGACATAGTGGACATATCGGCTAGATTTGGAGGCGTGATAGCCATGGTGTCTAGATTGGATAGATTTGGAGACATGGTGGACAGACCGGCTAGATTTGGAGACATGGTGTCTAGATCAGCTAGATTTGGAGACATGGCAGACATGGTGTCTGGATTGGCTAGATTCGGAGACATGGACAGATTAGCTAGATTTGGAGACATGGTGGACATGGTTTCTAGATTGCTTAGATTTGGAGACATGGTGAATAGATTAACTAGATTTGAAGACAATGGCATCTAGATCAGCTAGATTTGGAGATATGGTGGACATGGTGTCTAGATTTGGAGGCATGGTGGACAGATTGGCTAGATTTGGAGATATGGTGGACATGGTGTCTAGATTGGCTAGATTTGGAGACATGGTGGACAGATGTGCTTGATTTGGAGACATGGTGGTCTAAACCAGCTAGATTTGGGGACATGGTAGTCATGGTGTTTAGATCAGCTAGATTTGGAGACATGGCATCTAGATCAGCTAGATTTGGAGACATGGTGGTTAGAGAGTAAGCATCATTATAAGTTATTATAAGTAACACATCAGGGAAATTAGTGATTACATTTCCCCTAGAGCCAAGGGGGGATTTGTGGAAGTCACAATGCTGCAGGCAGAGGGACTTTTACACATCCTCCCGAGGCTGAAGGGGCCATTTAATAACAAATTTCCCGAAATGTCATACTATCACTTTGTAATAGTATTATCACCGAGGAATGGAACAAATCTCTGAGAAGTTTAGTTTTCTCTGCCTAAACTGCTCTGCAGTTGAGTTGCTTTCAAAAATGTTTTGTTATTAATTTGCTTGATTGGGTGCCATTGATTGAATGACCCTGGCTTCCCCTGGGGACAAATGTGTTGTTTTTGAGAAGAATAACACTAAAATGCAATGTAATTATTTTAATTTTTTTATTCAAAGTGCATGCATGTAGTTTAATTACGTCACGTTTATGGTTTTAAGTGTCCCACATGGAAGAAGCAGGTTTGGGAAATGAAGAGAAGAACTTTCTTGAGCCATAAAATAGGTAGTGTCCAGGGTTAGCAGGCATTGCGCCATAACCTGGTGTGCCAAGGGACAGTCCAATGTTCCGTCATCAGCATGCATGCCCTGCTAATTTTCCTTAGAAAAAGTATGCATGCTGATGAGGGAATTTAGAGATTAAATGTCCCTAAACCAACAAAGAAAACCTAGGTGATCATGGTACTACCTGTTGTTGTAGCATTGCCCCACTTCAACTATTAATGCATCAAATACTCGATTATCTCCATGCCCTGAGGCATAGGGATAAATGTGATCGTTAATTAGTCATCCTTTTTCCCATCCTTATCTGTCACAATCCTACTAAGGCATGCATTTTCCAAGTTGTCAGTAAAAG
Source organism: Actinernus sp. WN-2022 (assembly GCA_030867875.1). Classification (NCBI taxonomy): domain Eukaryota; kingdom Metazoa; phylum Cnidaria; class Anthozoa; order Actiniaria; family Actinernidae; genus Actinernus; species Actinernus sp. WN-2022. Next base: position 44,926,209 of record JAOWCC010001679.1, read on the forward strand.
AGACCTAATTATGAATGGTGCAGATCTCGATGACATACAGAAATATTGTGCTTGTTATTTTAACAGACTATGCAGGCATAAAGCTCATGAAAAATAAACAACATTTCTGGGTCAATAAAGAAAGAACAAAGAAGAGAGATAAAGAAGAAGGAAACAGCCATTCTGGTAAGTCAAATGTTCTTCCAGTCATATATTATAATTACAAAGTCGTATTTAACAAATTGTTCCATGTGTCTGTCTTACGTTCAAGGTTAAGAATGGCTAAGCCCTCCACATATATTACATATATTACAAATATTTAAACCTCATTATCTATAAGGGCTACAAATTAAAGTAACTAAATCATTGTATGATCAAACCTCAACATAACTAATATGCTCATCTTGTTTTGTTTGGGAAAAAAACTAATCTCAAACATTTCAAACAATGTATAAGAATTAACTTAGGACCTCTGCAACTTGATAGATGACAACTCTATAATAAAAACAGCCTATTTTTTAATTCACTTATTTATATATACAATAACCTATTTGTGGCGTCGAAATATGCCCTGATATTTCCTCCACGGACATTATCTGATCCAAGAAGAGAACAGTTCCGAGAGCAAAGCTCGAAGGAAACTGTGAGCTTCGAGGATCAGATAATGTCCAAGGACAAATATCAGGGCATATTTCGATGCCACAATGTAGGTTATAGTTGTTATCATCCTTCAAATATTTTCTTTGACGCGCACTTATACATTCACAGGGGGTGTATTCGCTGATATTTCCCACTTGCGGAGAGAAAATATCGCGTCACGTGATGCATTCAACCAATCACGCACAAGAGAAAATATTTGATGGGTTATAAGTAAATATGGTATGTATTTCTTGTCCCCAATTCAATTAGCTGTTCAAGCTTATAATTATGTTATATGTGCATCTGTACTCTAATAACACATGGCTATCGTGTAATAACAAAAATAAGGGTGAATTTCTTTGGGAGAATCCAAAATTGGATTTTTATCCTGGATCACATGGGTTATTCATTACCAAAAGAAACAAAAAATCCACCATGACAATTCTGATATGCAGTTCACACAAAAGTGGTGGCAAGCTGTTTTTTTAGTACACCGGCACTTTCTGGCAATTTAAGTCATTGAGATATTTCTGAAGTGTTGAAAGACAAACCAATCACTCCCCAATAATTCTGGTGACTGAATGTGCTATTCTCAAGACAAAGACCACTTGCCACATGTACGTTTTTGGATCCTTTTCCAAAGAAATGCTAGGATCATGAATCCGTTGAATCTAGTTTTGGATTAATCTGTCGGTATGGATTCATCAGATGGATTTTGAAATTTTCGTAAAGAAATCTATTTTCGGATTCAAGAATCCAGATTTAGGTTCTCCCAAAGAAACACACTCTCAGTAAAACATCTTCTTTAAATCTGTTTTGCTTTTAATAATACAACAGCCAACACAGGTAATAATATGGGAGTGAGGATAGAGGAATGGTGGGACATGCTCAAGGAGGTGAGAACCTTGAAGTATATAGCACTAGTTCTTTATCTTAAAGGGAAACCTCCACTGAAATGTATGGAAAAAGCCATTGGAAAATGCTGTGAATTTTTTATTTCCCATACATGTAGTATGGAAATATTTCCATGAATTTTCCACAAATATACCATAATTCTTTTCCATATATTTTGCCTTCTTCTTAGCTGGTGATCAAAATGTCGTGTCTAAAAGATCACGAGGGAGCTCTGCATCTCATCATGTGTGGCTTGGCATCACGACGTTTAATGTTCTTCAAAGAATATCAAAGAGAGTTACAATTCATGGGAGTGATTGCCTTCTACCTCACCGGAAAATACAAGCTTGCATTTGACTACATTCGACAGCTGCTGGTCAGCAGGCCTCAAAACATAGTGCTATGGAACATAGTGTCACGGATAGTGGCGAAGGCAGAGGACAGCAGACATCATCGGTACTGCTTGAGACAGCTGATCAAATACCCTGACTTACTGCCTCTGGTTATCATTAATGGACATAACTCCTTCGTCGCTGGAGGCTACAAGTTTGCCATTGGTGAGCTGTAATTGTATGGACTTCTAGTGACCAGGGTCCAATTCAATAAAACATTTACACATGTATTTTAAAGTCCATTGTTTAAATGCCAGAAAACAATGGCCAGATTTGTAAATATACATGTAACAGTTGGCCTCAGAAGAATATAATCTATAGGACAACGTAAAAATGAGTTGACTATAAAAATTAATAGTAAAATACAATAATTGCAGGTGAAAATGCATGCAGTTCTTGGGGGGCACTTGTATGATACATGGACCTATATGTGCGGCTATGGGGTCCAGAACTGGACCCGGTTCCAAACCTGGATTTCCAAGTTATTGTGAAAACGAACCCAGATGCTTTCCCTGTTTGATTATTGTGAATAGTCTATAATCCCAGAATTAAACCTTTTTTTTTTACGAAAACCGGGCCTGGTACCGCAAGACATGTATATCGCATCACAAACAAGAGTGCCCCTCACCCTGGGATGCAGTTGCACAGTCACATTCTTGGCCATTAATTGTCATTACCATTTATTAATTTATTCCAGCTGAGTACATACGTGCCTTCCGCCAGAATCCTGACAACCCCCTCCTCAGCCTGTGTCTGGGTATACAGTATATACACTTGGCCTGCCAGAGGTTCCCTTTTAGAAGGCACTCCATCGTAGTCCAGGTGAGTGATCCTCAGTCAGTGTCTCACTATACAATACATACACTTGGCCTGAGGTTTCCTACATTGTAGTCCAGGTGAATAAATTTAGTTATCGGTCAATTAAAATGGTAGACTAGACTGCTGTCCTGCCGTAACCTGGCCCACTGGTAGGCATGTCTCTATGTTCCGTCATCTGTATGGTTGCTTCTACAAAATTTCCCTCATTTTATATGTAGAGGGAGATTTAGTTGAAGTACATGTATGCATACTGCATGCATGATGAGGGAAATTAGGGTTAAAAGTACCTGATCGAACAAAGGAAATCGAGGAGATCATGGTATTACTACAGTAAAAATAATTGTACATTTAGGTTTTGGGAAAATACTAAATCTAAATCTATTTGATTCTCTCAGGGGATCCTTTTTCTTTTTCAATACCTTGGTCTTCGAGGAGAGTGTCAAGAGGTTTACTACAACCTTGGTAGGGCTTTCCACCAGATGGGTAAGTCATTGTAGTGTATACACAAACTTAAAGGGACATTGTCAACCCCCAAATGATAAATTTTGCAGGCCAGTAGAAAGACCCGGGTAAAAGAAATTACCCTTCAACAGTAAACAGCCTATTCAAAACACACAATGTTAGAGTGCAGCCATTGGTGCCTGTGATGGATAGTCCCAGAACCTATTTATGGGATTCTACAGTAATCTATCAACAGTTCACCATTGGTGCCTATGATGGATAGTCCCCAGGGCCTGTGTATGGGATTCTACAGTAATCTATTCAACAGTTCACCATTGGTGCCTATGATGGATAGTCCCCAGGGCCTGTGTATGGGATTCTACAGTAATCTATTCACGGTTCACCATTGGTGCCCGAGTGTGATGGATACTCCCCAGGACCTATATATGGGATTCTACAGTAATCTATTCACGGGTTCACCATTGGTGCCTGTGATGGATAGTAATCTATTCACGGGTTCATTATTGGTGCCTGTGATGGATAGTCCCCAGGACCTATATATGGGATTCTACAGTAATCTATTCACGAATTCACCATTGCCTAAGGAATGGCACTGATTACAACATTAGTTTTAGCATTAACATTGAACTAAGAATTGATTACTCAACGACGATTTGGTCATTGGTCAACCTTCGAGGGTGGATATTTGCTTAGCACAGTGGTTATCATGTTGGCTTTAATGACAGGTTATGGGTTTGTAATCCATAAAAACCTCGTTTTTGCTCTCTACATTTACCTGGAAACTTGTTTTCAAAATGATTAGGTTAAGTTTTAGAGATTGGGGTTGAAGTCTATTGGGGTTGAAGTCTCTTTCACAATTTCCGACAAGCATCCTACATTCAGATTCAGATTAATTATTTTCGATCGCAGTCAGAGACCGTACACAGTAGGGGTGACTGTTGAGGGAATTTTAACTATTGCAATAGTATTGCGATAGTTGATATGCTATTGCGATAGTTTTCAGTAATATTCAAATCCCTCAATTTCCATAAATGCCTGTTAAAATGTAGCTAGGAGGTACCTTTAGATAACATTTGAAACATATTGCTCTGGCGTTGCAGCCTTACCTTTTCTCTGGCATTTCAACGGGTGATTTAGACATTTTTACGAGAGTCAGTTTTCTTTTTCCAGGACTTTTGCATTTTTCAGTTCATTATTACAAGAAAGCTTTGGACTGGCCATATCACAATGCTAAAGAAACAGCTCACAGCCAAGCAGAGGTAACGGTACTTTGAGTTATTAGATGTCATAAAAATATTGATGTTCAAAGACTTGTTATTGTTTTATTCTAGTGAGCTTTTAATTATCACGCGGCGCCCATGTTGGCTAGAAACAGTAGGTTTCCAACGTTTAGCCTGGCACTGAGCAGTCTCAGAATGAATTGAGACAGGCAAAACAGGTTTTTATTCTCCTGGGATCAAACATGGCCGCCGTGCGAATAAGTTCTGTTAAAGGAAACCCTGGCTGTTGGAACAATTACGTTGCCGTTAAGGTCTCGATAAAGGCCGTTCCAATCGATGTGCCATTTCTGAAAAACGCTCTTGCAGCATCGCAAATTCAAACCACAGACGTACTACATTTTAAAGGTCTTGAATTGAAGAAAGTATACATTTAATCCGTTTTGAACAAAGGTTAACAGCGTAGATGCTGTATATTTTTCGATGCGAACGTATTCCCTCCGCCAGAAGGAGTTCAGCTCTTCAAGCTTTGAAACATTTTGATATGTTGTGTATTACAGATTTTATCCCTTTTCAAAGTTGAAAAAGTAGTTTTTCATCCCATTTTTATACAAACCAGGTCAAAAAAAACTGAACGAAAAAGAATTTAAAAATTCCCCGACACAGTATTTGAGAAACGGCTGTTTTCTACGACTCGTGCAACATCTAGAAAAATTGGACAAAACGCGAAAAGGCTGGACTTCAACAAAGTTGTCCGAAAAGAAGAGCCGAGAAACAGCCATCGATTCATTTTACGGTTGACTAAGTCCCGCCGCCAAGGGTAATCTCGTTAACATTAGCCAATCAGAGCTATTCGTGTTGTGTTCAGTCTCGACCGATTACAAAGTTCAGACGAGCCGCAGAACAGAGAAAGCTACACTACGATGGACGAGAAGGGCCACTTCCAACTTCCGAGTTTACGTACATGAGCAACATTGATAGCATTTTCAGTCTTAATGAAGATGATGGCCACTGAGCAGCACAAGACTATGGAAGCTTGAATTGTTTTATTGATCCTACGCGTTTCGTCTGAGTCTTCAGACTTCGTCAGGGATATACAACTGACTATCTTTACAAAGTTGGGTTTATTTAAACCCTGTACATCGTGATCTACATCGATGATCTGACGTAAAGTCCCGAAAGGGCATATTTTACAAGTATTTAATTTTTGTGTTAACGTGCTTCATCTTGTGTAACCTAAACTCTTCAAAGTGGCGCCATTTCTCGAGCTTTTAATGGATTTCGATGTACTACACGTCAAAACAATAGTCTCTTCCAGTAGATTAAGTTTAGTTCATGGTATTTTGATTAGAAATACCAGAAAATGGCTAACCTAAACTAAAAAACCTAACCCTAACGTTAACCTCTAGCTCTCAAATAAAGATATTATGGGATATATGTGAGACAAAGGACCTACAAAACGAAGACCCCCACAAATAATTAGCAGAAAACTGAAAGAAGCTTTGTGGGTATTCGGTTCCTACATATTACCTACAGAGAACTTTTAGCGCCAGGGTTTTCGTTTTAAAGATCTTTAAAACGAAGACCCCATTTTCCTCTCTCAGCTTTATCGTAACCTAGCTAAGAAAGTCACAAATAATTAGCAGAAAACTTAAAGAAGCTTTGTGGGTATTCGGTTCCTACACATTACCTACAGAAAACTTTTAGCGCCAGGGTCTTCGTTTTATAGAACTTTAAAACGAAGACCCTATTTTCCTCAGCTTTATCGTAACCGAGCTATTAAGAAAGTCATTTATTACAGAACTAACAGAGAAAGAAAACAAACTGGCGACTTCACTTTTACGGCTCAACTTTTAGCCAGGGCATCCAAGTTAAGGGTTTTCCTCCTTTTCAAGATCTATAACACGAAGACCCCTATTTCCTCTCGGCTTTATCTTATAAATAGCACATTGTAACATAGTCGATATCAAGCTTTATCAAAAGTGTCAATCAACACTGTAATGTTTATGCAGCACAACAACATGTTAGATCTACAAATCTGCTAAGATTTAGTCAGTTATCACAGAGTTAACAGAGAGAAAAAACAAATTGGCGACTTCACCTTTTAGCCTGGCTATCCAAGTTAAGGGTCTTCGTTTTAAAGATCTTTAAAACGAAGACCCTGGCGCTAAACGTTCTCTGTAAACTGAATAGCCGCAAAGCTTCTTGGGGTCTTCGTTTTAAAGATCTTTAAACCTAAAAGTTCCCTGTACGTAATGTGTAGGAACCGAATACCTGCAAAGCTTTAAGTTTTCTGCTAATTATTTGTGACTTTCTTAGCTAGGTTACGAAGACCCTGGCGCTAAAAGTTCTCTGTTGGTAATGTGTAGGAACCCGAATACCCGCAAAGCTTCTTTAACGTTTTCTGCTAATAATTATTTGTGGGGGTCTTCGTTTTGTAGGTCTTCGGTCTTCGTTTTGTAGGTCTTCGTTTTATAGACACCCCTCCGGCCCACTGCCCACAGAACAGTAGAGGAACAACGGACATGCGAGCTGTGGACTTTCGGTCTTCGATGATTCTAACTTATTGGAACTTGAGTATAAATCCCTCCAGCTATTGTTTGACTGTCCTAAGAACTTTATGCCCGCTGGCAAATTTACTCAAACTAAATTATAACAAACATAATTGTGCTATTTTTCTCTTCTTCTTAATACGTCACCAAGAAAGATCTACTTTTACACTTTTGGGCATTGCATTAACGTAGAAATCTTTTCGAACGAAATGTAGCGCAGAAAATCACAGGATAGCGAGAATGAAATAACATGCCCAGTGAAAAAAAAAACGTATTTTCGAAACTTATCCATTTTGAACCTTTATCGAGACCATAAATTGTTGGCCATATGGTCTAAGTTCAAAATATGTTTAAAAAATTGGGGGAAATATAGGCATGAATATGAGGCATGGGCGCCGCCATCTTGGATCTGATGACGTTTTTTGGTGGTCCCTATTATCATAAAACAATAGCTCTCGCCATCAGATTCAAAATGGCGGCGCCCATGGCTCATATTCATGTATATTTGTTTTTCAAGAACTAAAATATATTTTCCAATTTGTTCAACCTATTTTCAACTTAGATGATATTGCCAACAATTTAACAGCAACTTGTTCCAACAGCCAGGGTTTCCTTCAAGTCATTTTTCTTTTGTGGTAAACTAATGCAAATCTGCCTTATTTTTCAGCTATCTGAGAAGCATGACCTGCACAGAGAAGCTGCCTTCAATCTGAGTCTAATTTATAGAGAAAGTGGAAATACTGTTCTAGCAAAGGAACTCATAGCAAAGCATATTGTTATTTGATACTCCTTTGAAGTGCCACTACGACGAAGTTTTTTTTCTACTTTTTTGTCATCCAAAACGAGTGTCGAAAATATCCAAATCAGTGAAAATATTACCAAAGGACCAAATTGAACTATGAATTTTGCAGAGTTTACCGTCGAAATTACGTCCGCCATTACTGAAGTCTGTTCCAAATACTTCGCGATTTTGGTCCAGCTGTTTGCTGTCGTGACGTCATTTTCTCAACGAGTCGCTCTTGTAAATGCATATTTCCATTCAAAACTTCGTTCTTTCCTTTCCTTTTTGGAAAAAATTGTTACTTATAATTTCGTGCAAATGTTTGTGTGAAATGTAGCCCCGCATGTTGTTGTGTTGAGAAAATGACGTCACGTCCGCTGGAAATTAGCTCTGTCATGGCTCTGTCACAGGAACGGGTTCGAGTAATGGCGGACATAAAAACTCAAGATTCGGACCTCCAAAAATAAAACTTCCCATCGTCATATCAAAAAACGGTATGGATAGGAAAAAATATAACAACTCTACTTTACAAATACGCAAAAATATCACTATCTCAAAATTTGATCGAAGTGGCACTTTAAATGAGGTGGATTATAGGGACAAGAGGTTTACATGTCAAGTGATTGTATAATATTTGAGTAGTGGGAAGGGGTTCTACATGTATGTACATTTAATTGTGTGTGTGGTAGATGATGCACGAGTTTGGGCCCCTGAAGTTTTATAGGCAAGTCACAAGGGAGACCTGACTGCACAGTTATTTAATATTTTATAACTACCCAAGTTTCTTTTTTTTATTGGCTGTTTGCCATTGGAAATGAGGACGATACCACAGTTGATTACATGATCAATCACACGATATTGACTGCATGATAGTGCACTAGAATCACTTTTACCCCACAATGTGTTTTGCAGGGTTGTTGTACTTGCTCTAGAAAGAAAATGGGTGTCTAGACCTAGAAAACTAAGACCCCTGAAAAATTATTTGAATTTTTTTAAAAGTTTTGTTTTATACAAAATCCACAATAATTTTGACCAACTAGGAGATCATGATGCAAAATGTGGCAAAGAGGATATACCATGGTAAACTATTGTAAATGTGTTAATTATCTATTTAATCAGTGTAGCAGATTACTGCCCTGTTTTGTTCCAGCTGAGTGCTTACAAACTTTGGTTTATCCTCTGTCAAGGGTCAGTTAACCTCTAAACAACACAGCTGAGAGGATTATTAAACTATAACCAAACATGGTAACTTTGCCAATCTAGCAACATCTCTTCATGGGAGGGGGTTAAGGGGAGAAAAGATGCACATGCATTGCTATCAAAATAAAATATGCAACAATAGTAGTATATATACTAGCGGTTCTGGGCCACATCCTTATTTAAGCCCTTTTTCTCCCATCGTATATCCCTACTCCCACGAAAAATCGTTGAAAATTTGTTCCTTATATAAGCCCTCTTTATTCCCCCAGTAAGAACCACTACCAATCGCATTTAATGTAACCAATAATAAACCCCTATTAGAGATACGATATCGCTATATTATGAGTCATATCACAGTTACTATATCAAAACATCCCGTATACTATGGCTAATATATTGTACCTTCCTATAGAAATCTTGACTAAGATCGTAGAGTATGCTGGTCCCACATCATTTGCCGCTATTGCTTTGACTTCAAAACAGCTAAATGATGCCGCATCTATAGCACGTTACGAAAACGTAGACCCGGAGTTCCATATGCAAGTACTATTATTTGGTTTGAGGTCTGCTTGCGACGATAACGAGCGGGACAATTTGGTTAGGATCTTCGATATTTCCGCAGACGACACATGTGGCGATAATAATTATGCATTACTATCTGCCTGTATGGATGGTAGTCTCGATGTCGTTAAATGGCTAGTTAATCGCTTCCAGCCCATCATAGATGATGATTTCGCTGTTGATGCACTACTAGAGGCCAGTAGATACGGCCACCTCGATGTCGTTAAATGGCTAGCTAATCGCTTCCAGCCTATCGTAGAGGATGAATGCGTTGTCGATGCTATACTCGAGGCCAGCAGATACGGCCATCTTGACGTCGTTAAATGGCTCGTTGGACATTTTCAGCCTACCATAGAGGACGAATACGTTATTGACGCTATGCTAGGTGCCTGTATAGATGGCCATATCGGCATCACCAAATGGCTAGCTAATCACTTCCGGCCCACCATAGAGGCCGAATGCTCCATCAATTCCGCTCTATTAAGTGCCAGACGTCTCGATATCGTTAAATGGCTCGTCGAGTATTTCCAGTCCGTCATAGAGGATGAAGACCTCGATTATGTAATACTCGAAGCCTACAAAAATGGGCATTACGATATCGCCAATTGGCTCGCTGAGCATTTTAGACCGCCTTCCGATAACCGTTTGAATATGGAGTGGTAATGTTAACGTGATAGTTATACTCTACTAGATCCCCGAGATGGGCAACTCATCATACGTCGTATATACTAGTACTTGAACAAAAGAGAGGAAAAAAAGCGGGGAAAAAACGGCCAATTTTATGTAACCATTAATAATCCCTATTAGAGAAATGATACCATTATGTTATCAGCCATAAAAATGCTAGGACGTAATCAGTGTCGATGGTAAACAATCGGTAGGACAACTATTTGTGGCAAAAGTTGTGTATTCGAGTGCTGTAAGCAACATCGAAAACAGATCAGAGAAGGATCGTTTGAGCCATACCCCTGCCGTGCGTGTGGAGTTGGGACTCAAGCAGAGACGCGACTTTGTCGCCCGTGCGGGAACGTAACCGCACAGATAAACCTGATTCGTAAAGGTAAGAGGTCGAGAAAGGATTTCGACGATGTATCGACTGAACTTGCTATGGAGAATTTACCTATCAGAGAACTGATGCGTATAGGTAGGAGGGCTAGAACGGATTTCAACGTCGTATTGACTGAACTTATTACAACAAATCCACCTATTAGAGAATAGATATCTAATATTATACCCATAGTAAATATGGCATATGATAATTATCAGAGAGACGTACTAGATATATACGAACAGGCGCGCAACGTACTTGATGAACCGATCCCCGAAACGATAGAAAGACTTTAATACGACCATTAATTCCCCAAAAAATTGTCCCACTAGCATTCAAACAAACTAAATGGGTCATTGGTAATTTCTTACGAGGCTGGCAGATGGATGTTCCAGAGGGTCACGAACTTGGTGCAGACCCAATGGCATTCTTAGATGGTGTACGCCACATAATCCACGAAAAACTAGAGGAAGAGATTGTCAATCTAAAAGGCGTGAAGTTCCAGCTCGCCTTGAGAGTAGATCTAATAAAGTACAACCTCGATGGTAGCAAAGAATCCATCGACGTAGTATTTCGCCATTATCAGGTCCTATTGCAGTCCCACGAAATCAATTCCGCGCTAGACAAGTCTTTTCCTGCGATCCAAGAAAAACTAGAGAAATGGATACATAGAGGCTCAGGATGGGTGGTAGACCGAGTAGTTCTGCTTTGGCTCGACATAGCGCGATACCAACCACTACGAGGAGGCTCATACATTTCACTTCCTAAAGAAGTCCAAAACAAGAAGGCTGTAATTAATGTTCAAAATAAGGATGATAACTGCCTACGATGGGCTCTTCGGTCATCATTATTTCCAGTTATACACGGAGGACATGCATACAGACCATCTAAGTATCCTATAGACGATGGCCTAGACTTTACAGGAATCGATGCACCAACACCCATATCACAGATTTGCAGAGTTGAGAAGCAAAACAACCTTGCGATCAATGTCTTCGGATGGGAGAAAGGTGTGATTGTCTATAGGAATACCAAGCAATGCGGGGACACCAAACGCATCAACCTATTGCTAATAGAGAAATCTGGAAAGTATCACTATACTCCTATTCGATCAGAGTAAGTATGAGCACCGAAAACACTTCTGCGAGAGGTGTTTACATGGATACTGTCGAAAAGATCTACTCGAAAAACACATCCCAGAATGCAAAGGTATAGGACAGACAGCAGTTAGAGTTGAGATGCCTGAAGAGGGTAAGAACAAGCTATCCTTCCAGAACTGGCACAAACAGATGAAGGTTCCTTACATCATTTACGCCGATTTCGAGGGATTGACAACCAAGATCGAAGCACCAGAGCTTGATCCGGCAGCAGAGCTGGCACCAGAACTGCGCAGCAACACCCAGAAAACTCAACTACACGAGGCTTGCGGTCATACGGAGACTCCAGTCGTCTATAGAGGGCCCAACGCTACGGAAATGTTCCTGGAGGCAATACGACAAGAAGAACAGAAAGTTAAGGCAGCCCTATCTAAATGTAAAGTCCTACGCATGACTCGAGATGACATTATAGCCCACCGCGGTGGAACCATTTGCCACATTTGTCAGAAATCTCTTAATGGGGACTCGGTCCGCGATCACTGTCACATTACTGGAAAGTATCGTGGAGCAGCACACAATGCCTGCAATCTACTCCTGCGGATAGACCCAAAGAAGACCATAATACCAGTAGTCTTCCATAATTTGCGGGGATACGATTCTCATCTCTTAATGCAGTCTATTTCCAAAGTAGAGGGGCAGATAAATTGCATACCCAATAACATGGAAAAGTACATTTCATTCTCACTTGGTAACCTCCTGTTCATTGATAGCGCGCAATTTCTCTTGGGGTCGCTAGACAAATTGGTTTGTAGTACTATAGAGGCAGCGGGCAAATGTAAACGATGCGATAAGGATGAGCTGGTTGTCATTAACGAGGCTTGGGAGCTAGTGGGGACTTGCCCCCAGTGTGGAGAAGGGAGCATAAAGCAACTCGACCCGTCTCGCCTTCCGATAACCGTTTCGCATACACCCCTCAATGCACATCTTCTTGGGCGCAAGGGCGTCTACCCATACGAATACATGGACAGTTGGGAGAGGTTTCAGGATGAGCTACCACCAAGCGATGCTTTTTATAGCAAGCTTTCTGACGAAGGAATTTCAGATGAGGACTAATACCCACGCACAGAAGGTTTGGGCTGCATTCGATTGTCAAACTATGGGAGACTACCACGACCTATATCTTAGAACTGATGTACTTTTACTCGCAGATGTGTTTGAAGGCTTTCGAGCGACATGTATGCAAAATTATGGCTTGGACCCAGCTCACTATTATACGAGTCCTGGTCTATCGTGGGATGCATTGCTAAAGAAGACAGGTGTAGAGCTTGAGCTGCTCACAGACTACGATATGCATCTTTTCATCGAGAAAGGGATGCGAGGCGGCATTTCGATGGTCAGTCGACGCCATGCAAAGGCCAACAATCCATATGCGGCAGAATACGACCCAATCTAGCCCACTACGTACATTCAGTATCTGGATGCGAACAACCTATACGGATGGGCTATGAGCCAAGCGCTACCAACAGGAGGATTTGAGTGGTGCGACGTAGCAAAGCTACAAACCTCGAGTATCCTCAATATCGAGAAAGATGCGGATAAAGGTTATATCCTTGAGGTAGACCTTGAGTATCCTCTAGAACTCCACGACGCTCACAACTCGTATCCACTAGCCCCAGAGCGTATGAAAGTACAGAAAAAATGGATGTCAGAGTACCAATGCGGACTACTAGGTGAAAGAGCGTTTCCAATCGAAGTTGAAAAGCTTGTGCCAAATTTATTTGACAAAGAACGCTACGTCCTACACTATAGAAATCTACAGCTATATCTATCTCTTGGTATGAAATTGAAGAAGGTGCACCGAGCACTACGATTTAACCAAAGCCCTTGGATGGAGCCATATATACGTATGAATACGGACCTTCGTAAGCTGGCTACAAGCAATTTCGAGAAAGACCTCTACAAGCTGATGAACAACTCAGTATTTGGTAAGACAATGGAGAATCTGCGTAAGCGCGTAGATGTTAAGCTGGTGCGTGCAAGAGAGGAGGACAAGCTTAGACGGCTGATATCGAGTCCAACATTTGCTAGATCGAATATCTTTGACGATGGCCTTGTAGCCCTACACATGCATAAAAGCAGGCTCGTACTTAACCGCCCAGTTTACGTTGGTATGAGCATCCTAGACCTATCTAAACACCTGATGTATGATTTCTATTACAACCAACTTAAGCTACAATATGGTAATAAATGCGAACTGCTCTACACAGACACAGATTCACTGCTACTTGAGATCCAGACTGAAGACGTCTATGACGACATGGCCAAAAATGCAGACCTATACGATACAAGTGATTACCCAAAAGACCATCCACTACACAACACTACCAATAAAAAGGTTCTTGGAAAGATGAAGGATGAGTGTGCAGGCGTCGCTATCGTAGAGTACGTTGGACTTCGACCTAAGATGTATTCGATTGTATGCGCAGACACTAAGGAGATTCGCAAGGCTAAAGGAATACGGAAGTACGTTGTGAAGAAGCACATGCGACACGAGCAGTATAAGGAGTCTCTTTTCGATAGGAAGACCTTCAGACATGGAATGAATATGCTGCGAAGCATTGGGCACCAGATCTATGGTCTGCGAGTTAATAAAATCTCCCTTTCACCACTGGACACAAAACGTTGGATTTCTGAAAATGGAATCGATACATTAGCCCATGGACATAAAGATATGTTTGTTCCAAAACGAACTAGCTTAGGATCCCATTCGGAGGTAGTTCGGTATCGAGTGGTACGACTTGTAGCTCTTCACGCACAAATCCACGCGTTGGTTGTTTCTTCGAAACTTGCGGAGCATACAAATAATACAGAACTGGCTGACCCGAAGAAACCATACTACGTGAAATGCTATATGTTTTCAAACTCCATATAGGATCGGTAGCACGCTTTCGTCCACCTTCTAGCTCACCAGGAGCGTATAGATATCGAACACTGACATCGAATGGGAGTCTTTCCTCTTTGAGACCAACTAGGCGTCGAATCCGTGCCGGTTCTGATGGGTTCGATTCGATTTCGTCTTTGGTAATTGCTATGGATGGTTGTTTTCCTGTCAAACGCGTAGCTTCATTGTTTAAAGCTTTTACGACCGCAGGTAGACGAGACACCCATTCGACAGATCTATCATCCTTTCCCTGTGAAGTAAGTACCATCTCTTGAGCATATTGGTATCCAAACAATCTCTCAGCTAAAGTACGATTAAATCGTTCAACGATTGCTTGATCCCGGTGAATATCCACACGCCCACGACGTACAGAAACTTCATGTTTATCTAGTAGCGAAGACATTACACCCATAAATTCACGTCCTGGATCGACTTGTAAAAGTTTTGGCCATGTTAGTGGACTTCGCTTATATATTCGTTCGAATGCTGCCGCGACTTCTTTAGATTCTTTAGTGGCTAATGGTTCGGCTTCTTCGTATCTGGATGCTACATCCACGATCGTCAGCGCATACTTATATAGCTTTCTTCCACGTCCAGGTCGATCATGAGGTAGAAATATCAAATCGGCTTGGTGGACCTCATTTGGTGTAGATACATCGAATTTAGGTCGTGGAACGTATTTGGGGGATGGTAAATAGATCTGCCATATAGCTTGTTTTTCTAGCCACAGCCGAGTCGCATCTTCAGATACGTTTGTCGAATTGGCAAGATGTTTAATAGCTGCTAGTCCTTTCCAATAACCCTCCGGACTATAGTATCGTAAACTTAGTTTAGTGTCCATTAATATGTACATACATATGTGTGCATTCTAAGCGTCAATAAGCAGAAAAGTTACTACCTATTAGTCGCATTTTATGCGGAGTAATTACCTAGTAATACTCTAGTAATACTCAAGTAATACTCTAGTAATACTCTAGCAATCTAGTAAGTGATCTAGTAATTACGTTAAACGTAAAAAAGCTCGTTTTTAAAGCATAGCTATAACCAATGACCTAGTAATTCTTATAAGAATCGAGTGGCAACGTATCCAGTAGCGAATGCGCTACCACCTAAGGCCACCAATTCGGCAGTTTTCCTCGAATTAGATGGTCGATAATAATCTGAGAGTTTAGGCTTTTCCAGTTTCATTTGCAATATGTGATCTATATGGAGTTTTCGCATTGCATCGATTCTATCTTTAAGTCCAACGTGTGCATTGTTTTCTTTCCAGTGGGTCCAGATGGCTAGTGCTTCTAGTCGTTTTTCTCGATTTTTTTCATAGGCGGCCATAGCGGCATTTAACTTCTCCTGGGCCTTATCATGTCTTACCATCTCTGCGGCAGCCGCATTCGGCCCGCTAGTTGCTTTTTCTATTTCGTGTGCGGCAATACTAGCAGCAGCACTCGTTATGGCGAAGACAAATCCCATAAATATTATTGATGCCATGGCTTCGAAACGAGCCCCGTTACTCAACAGGCTTCCAATACCCTTTGTCCTTTAGGTATTTCTTAGCTGCAAGGCCACCAGATAGAACCGCTATCCACTTCACGAAGTTCAAAATACTAGATGAAGGATCGTTAGTCAAAGGCTCTTTGATTGCTTTTTTTCCGATCCAACCGATACCTGCCGCAAGTCCAGTCAATATAGTAGCTTCCTGTATTGTATTCATAAGTTCGTTAACCATCTTGTTGGAACAACGTTTACATCGCCGATAATATGTGTCTACGGCGTGGCTTCAAATGCTATATCATGCCTTGAGTTTTTAGGTTACGACCTTTTGGGGTTTCTTTGGTAGCGGCAGCTGAGCTGTCTGTGGATGGAGGGTTAACTCGTTGCGTTTGTTTGTATTGCTTATACTGATAGTACGAACCCACAAGTGCTATGCTTACCCCAATTACGGCAAGTGTGGTATTAGTCGATATCAAACTTGGCTTATCGTTATGACTGTCTACCTGCGCCTGCGTTGCCGCCACATTGGCGATATTTTCTTTCCTTCTTTGTGCTATGAGTTTGCCTGCAGCAACTCGTTTTGGATTTGGTGGGGGTTTTACTGGTTCTTTCGTGATGGGATCATTTCGATCTTCGGAATGGTTATCAACTTCCATCTTGTTAAGAGTAATTACTTAGTAGTTGAGGTAACTTCAATACGTTAATTACGTTTAAGATTCTTTTAAATTTGAATATACCTCAAGTACTTCATCAACTTCATTTTCGCTCGGCAATACTTGCGCCTCGGAGTCCTGTTTAGCGGGCATAGAATGGTTAACAACGTGACAAAGGGCACTAGTTAGTGCTACAAGTGGACCTGCTTTGTAGGCCAATCGGCCAGCCAGGGCAGATATCTCGTTTCGGACTAAGCGGTCTTTCTTTAGATCTTTCAACAGTTTTCGTCGTTGTCGAGAATCTAGAGGCCTCACATATGCGACTACACAAGTTGCTAGACTTAGTGCTCTATCCACTAAGCAGTCATTTATTTGCTTTGCTAAGACGGCTTGGTATCTACGATATAGGCGTTCTATGTCTTTATCAGGTAACTTAGAAATGTCCCCAAGAGAAAAATCTTCCCTAGATATTCTTTTGTCGTACCAGTCACGGCTAGAATAGAAAGAGCTTCCCTATGTTCGCTGATTTTTATGCTACGATCTTCATCGGTGGTAGCGCAGTGTACTGCATGGCAATTTTTGCATGGCAATCTTTGCATGTCTCTACTGCGGCCGCATTCGGCCCTTGGTGGAGGACCTGTCACATCTATTTTGCCGGATTCAGTTAGTATGTTCATTAATTCATCATCCAAATCTTTATCCATCTTACTTAAACGTATTGTGACATACCATAGGCGAAGGTATCTCCAATACGGTTGAAAATGGATGTCGCAAACAGAAACATATATGTGCGAACTTAGTCTCAAGTTCTGAAATGAATAGCTTCTTGTCATCTAAGGATATGCTAGCGCCGTAGTCATCGAATAGATCCTTTAATCCCGGTGCGCTTGCGATGCGAAATGCCACAACGATTGCGCAATTCTCGCGAAAGTTCTTACATATACTCTTTTGTGTTTGTGATGAGGCCCAAATCGAAATACCAATGTGGCGTGCAGAAAAGGCTAAATCGGATATCTTATTGAGTAGTATAGTCGGAGTCAAAATGATACCACTTTTTTCTTGCACAAGGACGTCAGAAAGTGAATTCGCGCGAATTCAGAAATTCACCCGAATCCACTTTCTGACGTCCTTGTGCAAGAAAAAAGTGGTATCATTTTGACTCCGACTATACTACTAGGGTACTAAGGGTCATCCAAATTGTCACTAGACATTCTTGCACCTAAAAATCCAAACTTGATAACCTATTAGAGATATGATTAGCATATAGTTATATCGACGTTCTTCGCCCCGCAACATCCTTACACCTAAAAATCCAAACTTGAGTATCTGTTAGAGATATCCTAACGTATAGTTATACCGAAGAGAGAATGGCGAGTTCAAAGCTTTTCAACGTAGGCGATGTGGTCGAAGCATTCGAAAAGGCCAAAGAAGATGGGCAATCCTATGGATCCGTCATATCGTTCGACTGGACCCATCCTAGAAACGGACCGAACGGATGCAAGTACGTTTCCGTATTCTTTGACATTGGCGATGGACCTCATCCAGCGGTCTTTCGGTTCGAAGGGGAAAAGCACGTGGGACGGATAGCACCACACAACGAAGAAGACGTAGGCAAAAAACGCGATAGACATCCTTGTCTACAATTTCAAAAATGGAACGACTTTGTACGTACGGAGGTCGATGGAATCACGATTAAGAAAAATGACAATGGAGAATTGGATCTTCCTTCCGACGACAAGCTAAGTCCTACTTTCAAACTAGTCGAACACCTAGATTGGGCTTTCGATTGCGAAGTAAGTAAACTTATCGAAGACAAAAAGATCTGCATGCGCAATCCACGTAAACGCAGTCCACCTGGAAAGGACGACACCATTATCGTCCCCAACACCAAGGTGGTTCCGATGATCCAAAGGTTTATTTCCACGAACTCCACTACCAATGCTGGATGTCGATTGCCCAACCCTATAATGAGGATGAGAGCGAAATGCGACTACAAGACTGGAACACCTAACGGTCAATTCTTTGACAAAAGTAAGTCGTACTCCGATGGGGACAACACTACGTACGAACCTCTCGTCGATGAGAACTCTAGCGGTCTTAACATCGACAACATAAGCAAACTCATCCTACCAGGTTCTATTCACGATGGTATTTGCAACGCCTCAAGTATTTGTGCAAGTAGTATGGGACTTTCATACCCACTAGATGTTGAGATCGACATAGTACGACAACCATCGAAGAAGAATAGATACGACCAACGAGACGTTTATGCCGCCAATACTAAGCATAGTGCCAGTGTGGACGCAGCCGCAGAAGATGAGTGAACGTAGGTAATGGAGAGCAACAAAAAAAAAAAATGAGGAAAAGTCGTTGCATGACCCTTCTTCATTTTTTTCTTTTTTTTTTTTCTTTTCTATGTCCAAATTGTCACTAGACACCTAAGAATCCAAACTTGATAACCTATTAGAGATATGATTACTATACTGCATATCGATCTCTTCCACTATGGATAATATATCGTGCCTCCCTCTAGAAATCTTGACTAAGATCGTAGAGCATGCAGGTCCTACGTCATTCGCAAGCATCGCAAGGGTATCAAAACGCCTAAACGGTGCCGCATCTCTCGCGCGCTACAAAGACGTAGACCAAGAGTTCCGTAGACAAGTACTATGTTTTGGTCTTAGGTCTACTAACGACGACAACGATCGAGACAAATTGGCTAGGACTTTCGGTATTTCCGCAAGCCACATCGACGATAGCCTTCCTCTTATCTACGCCAGCGATCATGGTAATCTTAATATTGTTAAGTGGCTCACCAAGCACTTACGTTTCGATAAAATGGATAGATATACCAATCATACTCTATGCGCTGCCTTAACGTATGGTCATCTTGGTATCGCTAAGTGGCTCACTAAGCACTTCCAGTTCACCAAAGAGGGTAAAGCCGTCACGTTTGCTATACTAAATGCCAGTACGAATGGTCAGCTTAATATCATCAAGTGGCTCATTCAACGTTTTCAGATAACCATAGAGTGTGAATACGTTCGTCATGCTCTACTATGCGCCTGTAGCAATGGTCATCTTGATACCGCTAAATGGCTCGTTAAGTGGCTGATTAAGAACTCCCATCTCACCATAGAGGACGAAAATGCCCTACTAGATTACTATGTGAATGCTTATGCTGCCATATAGGAAGAAGAAGAATCCGATTGAATTTAACTGCACCTAAAAAGTCCAAACTTGAGTATCTGTTAAAGGAATGATTATTATACTGTATATCGATACCGAATGGTATTAGTATATGTTCTTTATTCCACGATACTAGCTTACGTTGTCATCTTAGTACGCATTAACACCATAAAGATCGAACATGTCGAAGAAGAACTCGAACGTAGACGCCGCAATGCCTGAGACGACTTGTGATTGGTTGATGAGAGGGAAGGACTCGAAATGCCCAAAGAAGATTTCGAAGACATCGAAGTTCTGTGCCCAGCACAACTGCCAAATCTCAAAAGGCTGTGCCCAATTCGTGCCATGCTCGAAGTGTGGTAAAGGATGTCGTACTAGTTACGGGCTTTGCTCAGGATGCGACCGTCTCGCCATCAAGAAGAGTTCCCATATAAGACGCGCTAAGAAGTCCAGCAAGACGCTAGAGGAAACTCCACAGCCAAGAAAGGAGGAACTTGCAGAGCCAAACGTGGTGGAACCGGAGGAAGAGCCAAACGTGGATCCAAATGAGACAGCGAAGACCGACTACTTCCGTGAGTTCGATACGTTTGCAGATTCAACCGTGGTGGAAGCGGAGGAAGGTTTCGACGAGGCTCTCACCCGTGCGTTCGACAGGAATGCTTCGATGAGGCTCTTAGCCATGCGTCCGACGGTAGCATTGCCCGCGGAACCAAGAGTGTTGGAACCAGAGGAAGGTCTCGGAGAGTCTCTCAACCATGCGCTCGACGAGGTGTTGGCTGCCTTGAGGAGCGAGAAGGACGATTAGGAATAGCCACGGAAAAAAAAAAAAAAAATGAAGAAAGTCGTTGCGTGACCCTCTTCATTCTTTTTTTCTTTTTTTTTTTCTATTAAACGTATGACATCTACAGCGTATCATGGACGAGCTAATCAGATTGTTTGGTCCTGGAATTCGTAGAAGCCTGAATATCAAACCACAAGTGGAACATATTAACACCAGTGAAACATGTTCTGATTGTCTCTGCCCCTTGGAAATACAAGGAACGGAATTCGTGTGTCCCACATGTGGTCTTGTTTCCGAGGTCGAACCATGTGAAGAAACTAAGATCGATATTACTACTACTCGACTGCGTATAGTAGGTCCGGACGGGTTTCAGTATCAAAGTGATCTAGACCGCGCAAAACCAAAGCAAAGCGATAACACGGAACTGCAACGACGAACGCTCCTACAAGAACTACGAGCATACAACACTATTTACAAACAAAGTTATGACCTATCGTTCCCTATGAACACGTTAGGAATCGTAGCCGACGCATTTATCCAAGTAATGAAAGTTCATCCCAAGCGTAGCGATGCTAAGAGAAATATTTTAGCTGCTCTACTCTACCATGCGTGCATACAATGTGGGTTCGTACGAACTAAAGGTGAGGTTGCTCGCTTCATGCAACTAAGCAATAAAGGCATCCATAGTGGAGAGGTCTTTATACGTTCTCTGTGTGACGACGATAAGATCGATGTAGACTTGGATGCCGAGCGCATAGTTCCTCACATTGCAACGACTTTCCTTAAACTCGAGCCTCAAGGAGTACCTATAGACGTTCAACAAATAGTCCACGAGGTTGTTACTACAGCGATAGAAAGCAATATAGGCAGATCGGTAATTAAGACGAAAGTTGTTGGAGCAAGTTACGAGGTGCTACGTCGTTTAGGATCGTCTATGTCTCTTAACGAGGTCATTGGGCGATGTGACGTATTTGGAAGTTCAGTCAAGCGTTTTGTCAAGGAGTTGTCTTCTTACCATTCCCACTTCGAACCAATCTACACTAGGCATGGGCTAACTAGCGATAGGACTTAGCGAAGTGAAAGTGAGAACCATGTTCGTTCCTTTCATAGGAAACGTCGATCCTTACCCTACTAAGCTGCCAAGTTTTTCTCGCATTTCCTTTTGCACTTCTTGTTTGAGTTCGGCTCGAACCCGATCCGGACTTTTTTCACATGGAAGTCTCACGACGAATTTCAGACCTCATGATCTCATATTTATTTGCTTCGTTCAGGATGAGACTGTATTCAGAGTCGGATATGTTTTCATCGCGTAAGGCCTTCGATACTAGATCGCGAATCGTATTGATTTTCGCCTTTGCCAACATAGTTGTCCTTTCATGTTTAGAAACCTTCATTCCTAACTTCTTAGCTCCAAGGGTCGTAGATGCTGAAATTAATCCACATAGCCCACCAATAACTCCAAGTGGTAGACCAATCACTATTCCAACCCCAGTCAACGCTACGCCCAATCCAGATCCAGATAAGATCACAGATAGACCTCCCGTTACCACTGCGATACCATGAACTATTCCTTGAGAACGTGCATATTTCTTGCGCACACCTTCGTAGTGCCTTTCTTGAACTTCTATGTCCGAAAGCGTGTCTCGGATCGTTTGCAGTCTAAAGTTCTTTCCAGTGTCACTAGCAATCTGTGGATAGATACTTGGTGCTGAGGGAAACGGTTGAATCGAGTCGCCTTCCATTGTACATTATACATATGACTTACTCAAGCTTCAACACGTATCGTATCGGTCGACCACGGAAGTCTACCACGTTGCCTTTCTCATCACGAATCGTAAGGCTAAGACTGTTTCGCATTGTCCCTAGAGCTTGGACTTTCGTTGATTCCATCAAATGATAGGTCCTTCTGTTAAACCAGGTGCCTTCTACGTTAAAGCTAGCTAGTACAGTCGAGCGTTTTCCCTCAAGGAGTGAGAATTTGGGATCCACCGCATCACAGTGGATATACATTGTTTGGATATATTCCATTCTCAGGTCGTATTCTCTCACTTTTAATGTTACGTTTCCATCCTCGTCTTCATTTCCTTTGATACCCAATATTTCGCAGAGATTTTAACTGAACTTGATTGGTTTCTTCACATCTAGGGTCCAATACTTTTTACTGGATATGTCTACAAATTTAATAATGTCAGCATTGACTGCAGGTGCTAAGCGATCCATGAAAGTAGTTATATTATAATTCCCTAGATTGATTGTGTATGGGAACCCCACACCTTTGACTTCCCACTGAAACGTGGCCTTCTCTTTTAGATTCAACCAACTGTTCTCAATGGTGGTTTCGAGTAGCGAAATATTATTGATAAGAATTGGATCGTCGAAGTAGACCGTATGGTCGGATGATGTGGTGATGACATTAAGGATCGTCATTATATGTTGAAGGTATAACTATATGTATGTATAGCTTCAACATGTCTCATAAAGTTCATTTCGAAGGTGATTGGGGTGACTATATCGCACCTCGCAATGCAAAGGCCTTTGCAGTCTTTAAGAAGAAACACCCCCATGCGGACTTTGAGAAGTTCTTAGCTAGGACTACGGCGTCAGACATACACGACGATTCGACGTATCAGACTAGGATCGTGTTTTTCGACGGTGGACGACATTGGTACATTACCGGGCTCGTACCAGTGGATATTCGAAGACGCATCGATGACGCATTGCAGGGAATGGTTGATGGCTTCCCATCTACGTTGACCCTAGATAAGAGTGCGAAATATCCTATTACAGCAGTTCCTTCTACTGGACCGGCACAAGATATTGATCTCACTAATCTATGGATATATGTCACCCCAACGAAGAAGTTCAAGGCTGGCGTTCCTAACATATTCAAGGAGATCGTCGTAAAGCATGTGACAGCAAAAGAGTCCCATGCGTGGTTGTCAGGTCCGGATTTCAAATACTGGCCTCCGCAATTGAATTTCGCAACGTGGTGTGCGACTTCCGGATGTGGAGTATCGTTGTTCGACCCTACTTTCAAAAAGTATCCACCAGTCGTTCAGGGGTTCCTACGATTCCACGTTTATTTCACGATACGAAGAATTCTACATGAACTTGGTTGCCCTCTACCTGGTGACAGTGCTTTCAAACAACTCGACAACCTCTACAACAAATCAGCTCTTGAGAGATTGTGCATCGAATTTGGCATATCTCGAACGCCAGACTTCCGATGGCACGGAGGTAGGAATCACGGCTTAGGAGACGTATTCCTTTTGTATGATGATGGCTACAAGAACGTCCACGTAATCCGAGGCTACTACAAGGAAGCAGACACGTGGCCCAACCACAATAACTTATTTGCAGACGAGGGAGGCAGGGTGGACAAGGGCGATCTAGTATCCTTTATTCGGAACGACGAACACGAAGGAAAGCAATACAATTGGTTTACGCCACCAATCGGTAGAGGTTTGACGAATGCTGGATTAGGTAGATTGAATCGATCTGTTGAGGCTTTTGGATATTGTATTCTAGGCGCTCAAAACGATCTTAACGAATCCATCGTAGATAGTTTCAACGTCAAAGAAAAGTTTAAGAGCTTAGTCGAAGGCGCTATTCTCGAAAACGATTTAGTGGTGAGCTACAAAAACTATCTTACCGCTATAACGACAACGCATAAGAGGCTCGATCTAGCAATAGCTATAGGCGTGCGATTATTGCCAAGCAATCTAGTGTACTATCTTGGTAAGAAAGATGGCTATAGGAATCCAACCCCGAAAGCCACGAAAGATATGATGCTAGGTACTAACGACATCAATGCAGAAGTCAAAGGACGCCCACCTCCTCCTATGGAAGGAACACCAGATAGGAAATTAATGCCACCTCTCGAGACGCACGAGAAACTAGTTCCTGTACTAAAGGCTGTCCCACAACATGAGATTAATCTCGCAGTGACATCCATTGCCGCAGCTGGAATTGCATGGACGTTGTTTCGTTAACGTCGTTTGTATTGCTCCACTACGAAGACCACTGCTGCTACGATTAACAACCAAATGTTGTTTGCTAAGACTCCAACGACGTCGGCAGCCATACTGAATATGAAACTCGCAATTGGCCCAATCATCTTAGGTAGAATCTCCTCTAACGTTTTGCCTACTGCTTTTAAGGCTTTGGCAGTTGTTTTAGCGACTGCTTTGGCAGCATCTCCCAATCCCGGTACTATCGCGGGAACTGCCTTTGTCAGATTGGAAACTATTACGCCGATCACAGTACTTACCGCAGCTACCACGCTAATTATACTGACTCCATACTTCTTGAAGATGATTCTTATACGATCCCTAAGTGGCATCCGTTCTACTATAGCTTCTTCTATTCGTTCTAGGACTGCTCGCTCCTCCTGAGCGGTCCTTATTTCGTTAGTAGCATTCTCTTTCTGAGTTTCAGTAGACGTAGGGTCTTTGAGTATTTCTTCATTTCGTTCGATCCTCTCATTCTTTTGGTCTTCAGCTTTCATGACTTGTTCTGCCGCTGTTTCCCTAGAAGGTCCTAGGACTACTTTGAGGTCTTTCCATTTCCCTTTCCCTTTCCCAGTCCTCGCATATAACTCACCCTTCTTGGTGAACAAAGGGATAGGTTTTATCTTACTTCCATACTCGTGGATAGCGACTCTACCGTCAGACATGGTTGCTATATCAAGCATGCCTCTCGTTCCCACATCGTGATATTGTTCCCAGACGATCTCGAACATCGCCTGTTTTGCTTCGTCCGATAGGCTGCTTTGTTTGAAGACAATCCCTCTAGCAGAAAATTTAGGAGGTTTCTCATCTTCCAGATTTTCCAGGATTCTTTCGTATCTAGAAACTTTGAGTCTTTCGGGTCGATGAGTTCATCCAGCCATTCATCGTCTGTAGAAAACGAGGTTTCCTGATCCTTTGGTCTAGCGCCTTCTTTAGTGTAGTCGCGTATGGTTTTCATGGTGAGCGATTCTCTAGGCTCCACATTTGTCGACTCTGGAAAGCGACGTTTCCACTCCTCCTCCACATCGATAGCATCGTCATCATCGTAATCTTTTCCTCTTTCAGCTTCATCAGTTCTTTCCTCAGACCTCTCACCAAAGTCCATGTTAAACATAACTATATATATACGTATATTCAACATGATATCATCAAAGTTGGATCCCACACAAGCACGAAGAGAGCCTCATGCACTCAAGGCTCCACGAGACTTGTATAGGAAAACTTTCACTCGATCATCTGCCAATCCAGGTGAGACTCTATACGTAGAAGTCCCAAAGCTAGCAGAAGGTGTAGTACTAGTACCTGGTAGCTTAGCGCTATTGGTCGACATCGTACTATCTGGTGGACATGCGAATAACAGAGTCGTTTCGAACGTTGGACGCTGCTTGGTCATACGTAGAATCTGTAGGATGGGAGCTGAAACAGTAGAAGACCTTGTCAGGCCAGACCTCCTACAAACGTACTCCGATGTATACCTATCTACGCAGGAGAGAGAGTCGAGAGTACAACAAGGCATTCAATCAGAGAACGTAAACAAGCTACGATCGAAAGCTGGTGACGCAAGTACTTCGGTTGTTGCAGATAACGAGCTCCTAGCTGCATGTGGTTCCAAATATAGGATTCCATTAGATGTCGACATTCTGACACAACATGGAGTTCTATATCCACATGCCTTAGAAAATACCATTACATTCGAGTTGACTCTAGCGAATGCCACCGAGGTCGTAGTTGGATCGGATACGACGAAGATAGGTACATACCAACTTACCAACATCCAACTAGAATACGAAGCAATCAGGGACGAAACGCTGGCTAGTAGTGCACTTCACAAATACGAAATAGGTACTGCATTCCTATACAACTACGCTGTTCACTTCAAGACAGTAGATATCGCTAAAACATCCGATACTTTGATATCTCAAAACGTCAACGTTCCACGACGATCCTTTGCTGGACTACTTCTACTATTCATAGATCCACCTACCATTGGCACGCGAGATAGTGAAGCATTCTCGAATCCAGATATTTTGAAGGTAGAAGTAGATGTCAACGGGATTCCCAACAGACTCTTTCCAAGCGGCATGCTTCCCCTAGATTTCTGGGAGGCTGCAAAAGGTTGGTTTGGTACACCCAATACTTCCATGACTCCGAAGAAGTTCTTTGAAAATAGATTCGCTATCCTAATCGATTGTCGCACAGCGAAAGATTCCACCGTTCATGGTGATGGCTTGACACAAACCGGCAGTGGAAAGGACATCGACATTCGCATACATAGAACTGCGAAGGGAAGTGGAAATGTGAAAATGCACATCTATGTCCTTGCGGATGCTCAGGTCACGATATTGAACAGATCTCTGCAGAGTATATTATACTGATGGATTCTCTCGTAGAGCACGTACCGTTCAACGCACTCATAGTCGGTCCAACGAATTGTGGGAAGACTGCGTTCCTCATAGAACAACTTCGTGGATCATTTCGTGGTAAGTTCGATTACATAGTACTGATTTGTCCTACGTATGCCCACAACAAAACTTATCGTGGATTTGCAAATCGAGATCCTCGTTTCTTCGTTATGTCACCACCGCAGGATGCCATCGATGCTACTTTGAGTATTTGCGCAACATTTTGGTCAGGTACCAATACTCTATTGATTCTCGATGATTGCGCCGCATCGAAGGACGTCAAGAAACGAACTGACAAGCTAGTGGACTTAGCCTTTTCTGCACGACATATAGGGCTTTCCGTTTGGGTGCTGTCCCAACAACTAACGAGCATATGTAAACCCTTCCGTGAGAACGTAGCTATCGTAGTAGCATTTCATACAGCATCGGCCGTAGATGGCAAAAGGATATTTGAGGATTATGGAGGCTCGCAAGAATGTAAAGAGTTACGAACGATACTTGGATCCCATAAGTTCGCTCGCATGTGCTTCTGTCTACGCCATCCTTTCGAGGTAGTGTTAGAGCTCCCAGCACCTATAACATATTATGACTGATAAGGAAATACTCGAGATATTCGGTGAGGACCCACCACCAACCGACCTAGACGTTACGTCAGACAATCGCGAATCACTTTCGATCTTAGCCGCAACAGGCGTAACGAAAGAATACTTAGGTAAGAACTTTTCCCTAGGAGACATCTCTAGACTTCCTGAGAAAGAAGTAGACAAGTTGTGTAGGAGGTATCAGGCCGTCCTAGCTCAGCAAGTAACGAAAGGCTTAGTCGACGGCGTGACGCGTCTAGCTACCCGCCTAGTTGCCTACCTAGTACCAATAGATTCTCAAGAAGCCCTGATCAAAGATCTACAAGAAGACCCTCTAGTCCGCAACGAGATCAGTGCTGCAACTGGCCTACTATCGCTTAAGGCAGGTCGCCTTGTAGCTCTAGCTAGCGTCCTATTCCACATATCTGGTCACGTAGTCATTCCTGGTACAACTGTTGAACCTCCACATATACCTACTATATCGAATCAAGATGGAAGGACAGACGGATCAGATAACTGTGAATCCTCCGACGACTGTACCAACTAAGGTAGAAGATCCAAAGCGCGCTACGGCTGGAAAAGAACTACGCAAAGAGAAAGGTTGGTTCGAAAGCGCACCTACTAATGCTGTCTTCGCAGTCATCGACGCAGGCGACATACTGGACGACATGAGCGCTTTCTTAGTTGGCACAGGCGTCTTATTGTTTTGTACAGGCGCTTTATTGGTTGGTATAGGCGACATACTGATCGAAGCGTTCATTCCTGGTACAACTGTTGAACCTTCACATATACCTACTATATCGAAGCAAGATGGAAGGACAGACGGATCAGATAACTGCGAGTCCACCGACGACTGTACCAACTAAGGTAAAAAACCCAAAGCGCGTTGCAGCAGGAAAATTAGCTTGGGAGAAGGTCACTGCCCGTGCAAAAGAAGCTCAAAGGATGGAGATAGAACGTGAAAATGAACCGTCCAAAGAAACTGACGTAGAGAAAGGTCGGTTCGAAAACCTGACTATCCTCGCAGTCATCGGTACTGGCGCTACATTGTTTGGCACGTACTTTGCGTACAAGAAGTATGTAGATGGCAACACGCGAGCTGCCACCGTTAGCACGACACGACCTGCAGCTCCGGCAAAGCTTACGATACTAGACATGGAGTAACACTTAAAGACTCGAGACCATACTTATATATGTCGAGATGGATAAGGAATTGATGAAGACGGCAACCGATGCATCTATAATTGTTGGACTCGCTTCTGGTATTGGGTGGATCGTAAAAAAGACTACCAAGGAATCTATGCTTAGCGATCCTTCTTCTTCCCTAGTGAATTACGCAAAGTGGACTGTCGTGATACTTGGTAGCTTATACGCGAAACAATATCTTGAGAAACAAAAGATCATACCGTAATGGCAGCAGCAATTGCTATGACAGTTTTCGGCGCTGTTTTGAATGCGACGGCATTTACTGGTGGTGGCATACTAGCTAGAATGATTGGAAAGGGTGATATAGATACAGAACGAGAGAGACACGATAGGGCCATCGAAAGACAAGAATCTGAAATGACAGCGTATAGAACCGAACGTCAAAGATTATACGACTTTGCACAAAATCAGGAAGGTCTTGAACGCGACGCATACAACGTTCAAAGAGATACCAACAAAGCCTTCGTGCAATCCGATAAGTTACGTAAGGCGCTAGAACGGCTCGAAGGGATGAAAGAACCCCGCTTATCTGACTACTACCGACCCTCAAACAATCAGAAGACTGGCGAGTTGCTCTACGTTGGTGGTGGAATGCTAGGCGCTGGATACGCTATTAGTAGATGGTTATAGAAACGTACTAGGTACTACTACTAAGCTACTACTAAGCTACTACTAAGCTACTACTAAGCTACTACTAAGCTACTACTAAGCTACTACTAAGCTACTACTAAGCTACTACTAAGCTACTACTAGGCTACTACTAGGCTACTACTAGGCTACTACTAGGCTACTACTAGGCTACTACTAGGCTACTACTAGGCTACTACTAAGCTACTACTAAGCTACTACTAAGCTACTACTAGGTTACTACTAGGTTACTACTAAGCTACTACTAAGCTACTACTAAGCTACTACTAAGCTACTACTAAGTTACTACTAAGTTACTACTTAAGTCACTACTAAAAAAAATACGAAAAAAAAAAGGAAAAAAGAAAGGAATGACGCCTGGTTCTTATTTTTTATTTTTATTTTTTCTATTAATATTATTTTTTTTCTATTAATATTTTTTTTTTTCTATTAATATTATTTTTTTTCTATTAATTTTTTTTTTTCTATTAATATATTTTTTTTCTATTAATATTATTTTTTTGCTATTAATATTATATATTTTTTCTATTAATATTTTTTTTTTTCTATTAATTTTTTTTTTTTTTTCTATTAATATTATTTTTTTTTCTATTTTTTTTTTTTTTCTATTAATATTATTTTCATCTGTTGAAGGTTAGAATGTATAGATGTATGATGGATTCTAAACTTGCGAATATCTTCTATGGGCCTATGGGCTATTGGAAAGTAATGATAATGTAAATAAAAATAAATAATAATATCTAATCATAACTACTATAATAATAATAATCTAATTTTAAATAATGCTAAGTTTAGTACCTGCTTTCCATGAGAGCCGTGCATTACATATAATATATTATAAAAATTAAGAATAAAAATAAGACTTTAGAATAACAGTTAGACTTGTTCAAAACAGCCCGCTCGAAAACTGCTAAGATTATTTGCTTGCCGCAACCCGACTGGGAGGCTATCCCACAGCACCGCACCCTTATAACCAAAGCTATCCTTAAGATAATTTGTGCGGGGCATAGGAATAGCCAGTTTGCCCTCGGTGTCTCTCAAAGAATAAGAGGTAACATTACGATATGTAAACATGGACCGCATATAGTCTGGGGCAAGACCATTCATTGATTTGTAGACCATGACTGCGGTTTGAAATTTTCGTTGCGAAGCGAGTTTTTTCCAACCAAACCTCTCAATCAGAATATCGGCATCAGCGTCATAGTTGGAGAACGATAAGACCCTTGCAGCTCGATTTTGCAACTTTTGAAGCTTAGTAGCACAAGTTATGCTACAACTATCCCAGACAATGCAACAATAATTGAAATGTGGTTGAACAAGGGAATTGTAGATTGAATGCATGGTTTTATCAGGAACACAATTTCTTACACGTTTCAGGGCTCCAATTCCAGAAGCAATCTTTTTAGTCAACCCCTTGATGTGCACATTCCATGATAGATTTTGGTCAATATGCACACCAAGTGATTTTGTATGAGGCACCTGCTTTATAGGGACGCCATCGATTGCCAGGATTGGAGCTGACTGAAACGTGGATAATCTTTGTCGTGACCCGATAACCATAAACTCTGTTTTTGATTGGTTTAAGGTAAGCTTGTTAGCGACAAGCCAATGATTAACGCTTGCAAGGTCTTGATTGACATAATAATTAATGTCATCTACATTATTACTTGCAAACTTGAAACTCTAGAACTACATGGTACGAAAGTTCAACGAGGTGAGGCTGGTAATCATAGAGCGCAAGGCTTCGTCGAACGAGCAAATAGGACATTAGCTGAGAGATTGTTTGGGTATCAATATGCACAAGAGATGGTACTTACTTCGGAAGGGTCGGATGCACGTAGTAGAGAATGGGTAGTTCGGCTTCCAGAAGTTATCAAAGCCCTGAACAGTGAGGTGACTCGACTTACAGGAAAAGAGCCTTCGAATTCCGTAGTGACGCAGCAAGTAGACCTGAAGACTCCTACATATTCGCGCACTGTTGGATTGAGAGAAGAGCGCCTACCATTCGACGTTCTAGTTCGATATCTTTACGCACCAGGAGAATTGGAAGGGGGTGAAAAACGTAGAGCTACTGATCCTGTGTGGAGTTTGCAGATATACACCATTT
The DNA here is from genome assembly GCA_030867875.1 of Actinernus sp. WN-2022. Lineage (NCBI taxonomy): Eukaryota > Metazoa > Cnidaria > Anthozoa > Actiniaria > Actinernidae > Actinernus > Actinernus sp. WN-2022. The sequence continues at coordinate 44,957,856 of JAOWCC010001679.1, forward strand.
CGCGAAGTGTAGTATCTTCGGGACAGCCTGTGCTGTACTACCTTGCGAAGCGAGAAGGGGAGAAGGACGCACCCAAACGTGGATTCGTTCGTGAAGAGCTACAAGTCGTTCCTAGGGATACGGAACTACCACCAAAAGGAATTATGTTTGTACCCAGACGCTAGACAGCGTACTCTATTGGCTCGGTGTGGATTCCATCTGGAAGAACGCGTCTTTTGTCGTAGTAAGCCGATAGCCCAAGCTTCCGTTGTTCGTAGGTTGCCATACCTTCTGGCAATAGTCGGAAGCCTCGGTTCTTCGCCATGTCGATACTACCCTGGAGGGCTGCTTCGAATCGATCCCACGAAATGTCGTTGTGCCGCCTAGACATACCTTTGACGGAATACTTCTTGCTGCCACCCGTATCGACGTAGTAAGCTTTCGAGCATAGGGCAATGGCGCGCTGTCCTTCGAATTCGAGTTTGAAGAGTCCTGGGGTACGACTGCTCCACTTGTCCCAAGCTAGCCATTCCTTCCTATTGGCTTCGAAATCCTCTCGCAGTTCCGATCGTACGACTTCATCGATGCTATTTCCAGAGATGGCAATGTAGGCGCTGTCTGTGTCCATCTGTATGTACTCGAAGTCCTCGCGGTCGATGTACTTATCGAGGAAGTCGTAGTAGAACTCGAGCATACGCAGTTTTGCGAGCTGGTACACAGCGATGCCTACTTGGAAAGGGCGTTTGATTCGGATCTGGTCCTTCCTACTCTCGAGTTCGTATGCCTCGCCAATCTCTTCCAGGTCTTCGAACCAAACACTTCGCAAAGCTTTGTCCACAATCTTCTCGTCTTTTGTATAGACGACCTTCGTTTGGCGTCCCAAGTCTTCGAGCAACTTTCCATAGGCGCTGTTTCCTAGTAGCTTGAACACATCTGCCAGCAAAGCTTTACTTTTGTCTACGTCTCCCATGCGTCGCGCCTCGGTGACTTGGTCCACGAACCATCCGAAGATTTCTTTGGGTTCGTAGTCTATCGTGCGGTAGACAGCAGTGATCACTGCGCCATGGTCTAGATACCAAAGTAGAAGAGGAGCATAGAGTAGCAACTTCTTTCCAGAGAGACTCCCAACTAGCTTCGTTTCCTCACTGCGCTTTCTACCCGTCTTCTCAAGGTAGGCCAACATTTGTGGAGGAATTGCTTCCTTGGGGATTTTCTTGTTGTAGAAGAAGGGGGGCATCTCCTCAAATTTCTTCCACAATTCTTTTGGTATCTCGATGTCTACCTCCGCATATCCAAACCACGCATCGTTTCGTAGACATTCGACAAATCCTTCGGCTTCTAGACCTGGCTCGTCGTAGTGCACAACCTCTTCTTTTCCACAAGGCATTTCTAATTCCATGGTAGAAAGATATAGGGCGTTGGCATCGTATCCAAGAACCTTGCGACACACCTTGGTTCCACCCTGATGACTACGAATCTTAGTCACTCCTGCTTCGTGGCGTCTGGTGAACACTATGCTTGGACCTCCCACGACAGCGTCTTTCAGCATGTGGTAGGCTTCCTTACTTGGAGCGTGCATCTCAGCTCCCCTTTCTACACTACCTCGAAGCAGGAACTGTAGCGAGACTCCTGGGATGGACACTGCGTCTTTCAGCATGTCTACTCCCTTCTCATGATAGAAATCTCGCATCTTTTCGAGTGCCTCTAGGAATGGAACTACGTCTAGGTTGTTGTAGTATCGTAGCCAGTCTGCAAAGGTCTCCATTCCCTTGTCGAGAAAGGTGCGCTTGCAGTCTTCGAACTCTGACCTAGATAGTAGGTGTTCTCTTTTCAACTTCGAACCCCACTCTGGATAGTCTGGTAATCCAACGTGATCCAACTTGTCGGGAGAGTCGAACCACTCATATGGAAAGAAACTCTTTTGCAACTCGCATCCATAGGCAGTGATCCAACGTTCGTAGGAAGTTCCAGGTCCAAGGTAGTTCATCACATCGAGGAAACGGAAATCGGGAGTCAAGAGAAACATAGTGGTGTTGGCTTTCTTTGCTACTCTGACTTTCTCGCATGTGTCGGCAATAGATTCTACGAAATAGTTTCTGATCAGGTTGAGGTCATACCTGCCAGAGTTGAATCCCAATACGGGAACTTGGCTGATCCATTCGTCGATTCTCATCCGTTGTGCCTTCGATAGGGTGTCAAAGGAGAATTCAGGTGTCTTGGGGCAGAACCGTTCCGCAACGACTTCTCGGATTGCTTTCGCTCTTCGTTGGAGTTCTTCGACAAAGGCGGCTACAAGTTCTTTTGGCTCGCGTCGACAGAGGTGGGTTGGCGTTCGATCGTACGTGTCGGCAATTGATACTGATATTGGGACATGGACGTTTTCGATGGTCAATCGGTCCGTTGGTTGTCTTCCTTTCGTTGTATCGAGATAGGCTTCGAAATCGTAAACTATGGCATGTGGATAGGCGGTTTGCGTTGGAGTTGGAACCGGCTTGTTTTTCTTCTTTGTAGAGCAACCCCAAGCCTCCACTACTACATAACCTGCCTCACGTAGACTCTCCGTTCTTTCGCAGGTCTTGCGATAGAGCCTCCTTTCCCTAGGGAAGCATTTCGGGCAGCCATGGAAATAGCATCCATGAAATTGGAAGATGGTTTTCGAAAGAGGTTCGTAGCCGTCGACCGGCGCTCCTTCGATCCAATGCTCTCCACCATGCCCACAAGCTGCGTGATGAATGTGTTGCCCAATCCTTTCGGCTTCGCGTTTCAACCAGCATAGAGCGACTTTGCTGGCTTTGTTAGAATCGCTCTCTGGCCAGAAGGCTTTTTCGTATGCCGACTGGGGTACTGTGATTACTTTTCCGGGGCAAACAATCTTCGTTTCGCCACGACTGCAACGATCTGCGTGGCGTTGAAGGTTCGAGGCTTTTGTGAACCGTTGCTTACAATCGTTGCATACGTAGATGCTGCCTATCTTGTCGATGTTCTTGATGTAGAAGGCATGTCCATCGTATATCCCAATCGTCATCGTACGCTTGTAGTGGGCTGCATGCCGCGTCAGATGCCAAGCGCCATCCTCTGTAGGTTCGTACACCCGAATACCGATTCCAAAGTGTAACTCGACTTCCTCCAGCTGGTCTAAGGAAGTTCTGGGAACGTCTTGCGTGGGCGCTGTCAGGCGATAGAAGTTCTGGGCAAGTCTTCGAGCTGTGACGCAACACCTATCTGATCGTGCTCCTTCATGCATGGCAAGGCAGCGCCACAGACATAGGTTGTCACCATATCGATCAAGGGCAAGCATTCCTTTTTTCTGGCGAAGCCATTGGGGCAGTGGGCCTGTTCCCAACAGAGGCTGACGATCGATCACAACTTTGACATCCACGTAGATCCAACGCACGAAGGCCCATTGGGTATTTGGCCGATTGATGTTGTCGGGATTCAATCGAGATAGCTCTTTGCTATTGATCCACTCTTCTGCATCTCCTAGGATGTTCACCCATGGAGAGCCGGGGACAGTCTTGGAGAATAGCATCACACGCCCGTCGTTGACATTGCGAATGCGATAGGTGTAGCTGTAGCGCAGGTAGAAGCTGGTGGTTACCTTTGCAACTAACTTTTCCATGATCCTAGGGGTCAAATCTCCTGCCACACCTTGGAAGAAGCGCCATCGAATAGTACGGCGGCCTATCTCCACTCCCTCGAGCATTCCATCTCTCTCATCGAGAATAGCACCTGCCTCTCGAGCTAGACTCCGTGGAAGTGGCTCACTACGCGGCCTCGCCATTCTCTCTTCGGTATAACTATACGTTAGGATATCTCTAACAGATACTCAAGTTTGGATTTTTAGGTGTAAGGATGTTGCGGGGCGAAGAACGTCGATATAACTATATGCTAATCATATCTCTAATAGGTTATCAAGTTTGGATTTTTAGGTGCAAGAATGTCTAGTGACAATTTGGATGACCCTTAGTACCCTAGTAGTATAGTCGGAGTCAAAATGATACCACTTTTTTCTTGCACAAGGACGTCAGAAAGTGGATTCGGGTGAATTTCTGAATTCGCGCGAATTCACTTTCTGACGTCCTTGTGCAAGAAAAAAGTGGTATCATTTTGACTCCGACTATACTACTTATTGGTCCTTCCCTTAACATCCTTGCTTGCCGCACAATCATCAAGGATAATAAGTGTATTTGTTCCTTCGAAAAAACATGCACAGTCGCCTAGGGTTGCATCAATATCGTTCTGAGAAGGCGCTAGGACAATGAAGCGAGGATCTCCCTTACCAACTCCTTTATAGGTTTTATTGTTAGCATAGGTGGGACAAATTAATACGATATATTCAAACTTAAAACGAAATGGACCTCTCAATTGATCAACTATGAACTGAGTCTTTCCGCAGTTTGTGGGGCCAATTATGAGTGCGTTAAAGGGAATTTGTTCTGTTAATGTGTCCATGTCGACGAATACATTAGTGATAAACATTTCGTAGCATTCCCTGTTCAATAGTTACTTGTGCATCAGAAAGCACGAATATGTGCATGTTCACATTACCTGAGCCTCCACTGCGATGAATCCTAAGGCGAATGGATGCTCCAGCATCTTGTTGGGCTAAACCATCTCCATGAACTATACTGGTTTGCGAGGTGCGACAATCGATGAGTACGGCGAACTTGTTCTCAAAGAACTTCTTATGTGTCATGGATGTAGCTGTTTCTCCGAAACGTCGGACAAACCAATTCTTTGCTGACTTCCATAAATCCTTTGGTAGCATCCCAAAAGAATATAGAGCATTGGGAATGCCATTAACGTGTACCTCGACCTTGGTGATTCCTGGATTTACGAATTTCTCACTATCTCTAGTGCCTCCCACATGAGGATCCACAAATAGAAGAAGGATGCCATTGAGAGATAGACGGAGTACGTTTATGCTTTCAGATACGAGTTTATCGGTTCCTAGATTGATTGAGACGGTTTTGAAGTACTCATTATGGTTATAAAGAAAGGCTTTACCGCTGGCGTAGGTACTATTGGCCTGCGACGCAAGATCGAGACTTTCGATGACTTCGTATTCTAGTTCAATGTTTGATAGTTTATATGTTCCTACTTTCGTACTGTCCGATCCGACTATGACATCTATGGCTGGTGACAGTGTTAAATGAAATGACATCTTATCTCGAATCGCATGTGGATAAAAGACGCCATGGGTTGTGATAACTTCATGATCAATAGGTATCTTATACACGCTACCATATGCCGCTAGTGTCGCATTATCAGCCGCATTAGACTTAACTGCGTTGCTAGCCTTTGAACGAAGTTTGTTCACATTAGCAGATTGAATACCCTGCTCTATGCGATTCTCTCGTTCTACATCAGATAGGTATAGATCGCTATATGCCTGCAGTAGATCGGGTCGACTTAAATCTTCTAATATAGTAGTTCCCATCCGTACGACTCGCTTTGAGACTAGGCAACGTCCAACATTGGCCACCAAATAGTTGTCGGCATGACCCCCGGATAGAATAATATTAGCACTAAGGGCTAGACTACCAGGTACTAGAAGTCTATTTTCGCCTAACGTAGGAACATTAACAATTAAAGTTTCCCCTGGATTGGCTGATGAAGGAGTGAAAGTTACACGATGGAACACACGACTGGCTTTAAGAGATCTACCTTCTCTAGGAGAATAGTCAGGATGGAGCTTTGTTGATATCATATTCGTTCCACAATTGAATATATCGCCAATACTAATAGTATATCACATATCCAGTGTTCAATATGGAAGAAACGATAGACTTCGATCCTATATCTGAAGAAGGTAGAGCCGATGTGAATGATCTTACTGCCGAAGAATGGGCGGAGATTAGACCTGATGATGGTGAGGCAGAAATGGATTGGTGGAATAGAGCTAAGCATAGATTCAAAAATACAACGAAAAGCATACGCGATAGGTTGTGGAAAAATCGTAGTAACTGGGGAACCAGTTCAGCTGAGTATATAGAATTAGTCAATCAAGGTGATGATGCGGAAACGCAGTTTACGGCAGGCAGTAGTACTGCGGAAACGCCATTTGAAAGACTGGAAAGACGGACTGAAAATGCACAGGACCAAATCACTATAAAGTTTCCAAAAGCAGATCTAACGAAGTTCACCGCTAGTTTGGATGACTATGATAGGGTCGTGATAAAACTCAATCGTAAAAATGCTGGATCATACTTACTGTCGGACGCCGTAGACACTCCCAATGTATTACCGAAAACGCTTAAAAACGCTCTTGGACCTACTGCGGAAAAGGAGATTAGTATGAAAGAGGATATGGCCACCGAAAAAGATAAACAAAAGGCCGAGGAAATAAAAAAGATGGATTCATTAACTAAGGGAACTCCAGAATATGAAGTGGCAAAGAATAAAGTAGCAGCACTAGAGGATCAGAAACAGGAGATCGAGGAAGAAATAGAAGCCATCAAAGATCGTATGTCGTTACGAGACCGCATAAAAGCCATCTTCAAGAAACATGGATTTACGGTGATTGGAGTGTTAGCTGTCGCTGGTGCCGTAATTGGTACTGTCGTTAGTATATTGACAAAAGGCTTGACTTCCATTGCTAAGGGAGTTGGTGGCGCTTTGAAGGATCTTGGAAAAAAGTTGGCTAACGTGCTACCTGCGGCGATAGGCGCTATTGCGAGTTTCATATTCCGTACCGCTGGAGAAGTTTTCGGCTTCCTTGCAAAGAATGCCTGGCTACTCATTGTAGCTGTGGTCATATTCCTAGTACAGCAATATAAATCGTCGAAACGACGCTAACGAAATATCATCCATGAGGCTACGCCGGCAACGATACCCACGATTGCTAAATTGGTTTCGTGACTAGTTGGTGATGCGCCGCGACTTTGTCGACCGTGTGGTTTAGCGGCAGCGTAGCTGCCTGTCGTATCAATCGTAGCAGTCGTGGCTCCGCTGCCTGTCGTATCAATCGTAGCAGTCGTGGCTCCGCTGCCTGTAGCAGGTTTATGTGTCTTTGGTTTCGAGCCTTCCATAGGGGCTGGTGGTGGAGATTTTTCGTTAAGATTGATGTCATCATTTATTCCTAAACTGATACCAGGTTTATTTGCCGTTCGTAGGCTGTTTACATATGTAACGCCCTTAAAGATAATCATATAGCTGGGCATTAACAGACAATCCTTCGCAACTGCTAGATCTAGACGAGAACTAATATCCTTAATAGATTCTCGGTATTGGGCTAGAGTGTCTGAAGCCGATTCTATGATGGCATTTTCAAACATCGTATCGAATTTATTTTGGGCGGCTGGGGACTTCGATCCTACGATTGGTGAGCCGGTTGAAGCCTGGGATGATAGGACACAAAACAAATATACCATTATTGACGCATTAATTCGGACTATCCCGGCCTTTGTCAATCCTTTCCCATTCTGTGGAACGAACCAATTGTAGTGCTTCTCGTTCATATCATTTCGATGGGAGGCAAAATTGATTTCATAAGCACCGAACTCTCTTCTGATCTTGTCATATATGACGTAATTCCATGGCACGTTGTTGAACTTATCGAATATGCTTTCTCTGGGGAGTGGGACTCCCAATTCAAACAGTACTCGCCTGATCGTATAGTATACATGAAATCGATAAAAGCTCCGAATATTGTCGATGATTGGCGCATCATCTGAAAGATGGTCATCGAATGATACACCGCAGCCTGCCGTAGCACACCAAACGGCGAAACATAATTGGTGCTGCCAAAGTTTCATCGGTTCAGCATCGCCCCACTTATTCGTTTTTTCTATCCTATCGTTAGCATTAGCAATACTGTCTCGCAGGGCATAGCTCGGATCTTTATTTTTTATTTTATCACTAAGATCAAGTCCGAGCTCTTGAAAGATATGTCGTGGCTCATACGTAAATAGCTGATCCTTTGCTACGTAGATCTTTAGCGTTTGTATGATAGGGTATATGTCCTTAGCGACGTGTGCCCAGGAAACGGCTGGAACTGGATACTTAAAATCCGTCCTTCTGAAGGGAAGTGGAAAACCCCTAACTACCGCATGTTTTTGCGTTGTCACGCGTAACGCTTCGTGTAGATGATTTCGGACATCTACTGGTATGAGACCACTTATATTCCAATGCTGCCCACCATCGTAAAACATGATTCTAGTCTCGTATGTAGACTCATCATGTATGTCGGATGCCGTTGTCCTAGCTGAGAACTTATCGAAGTCCGCGTGAGGATAATTTTTCTTAAAGGACGCTAAAGCCTTTGCATTGCTAGGTGCGATATAGTCACCCCAATCACCGTCGAAATGAACTTTATTAGGCATGGTTTCTTATCCTTGGCGCCGGGCCAATCAATCCGTTCGATTCATCCACTTGACTAATCTGTTTGATATTGATACATATTAAAGTTACGACATATGTTAATATCGTGAAGTAAAGAATATATGTTAGTATCATGAAGTAAACTTCTGATATCGAAGTAAACTTCAAGCTTTAATATGGTAATCTTAAATGTCACCTGTCCTACGGCTGACCATACGGTCTACTTCGATAACCCTATTCTTATCAATAATATTTCGCTAGTTGAGGTCACTCTTAGTCATAATTGGTGGAACCTAGCTGAGAAAGGGAGCTTTAAGTGGGATAACAATAGTGTGATGTTTCCACATGAAATTAAGGCTGGACATTATAGTATAGAAAACTTGATACCCTACTTCAATCCCGCAGTTGAGGCTGGTTTCTTGAAATTCATAGGCCACCCATTTAGGAAATATTGGATTATCGAGGTCAAGAAACCAATCCAATTCACTAAGAATATCTGCGATTTGTTTGGTATCGAAGTAAATAAAGATGTGACAGACTATATGACTATCAATGTGGGAAGATACGCCCTGGTGCCACAAGATATTCATTATGCATATATCTACTGCGATGTGGTAGATTCCGACTTCTCACTTCTTGAGGGGAAGCCATCTAAAATCCTACATATTTTTCATATGGCAAACCAGTTTTAAAGCAAAAACTTACTTTCCACCAACCATCATACGCATTCGAGCCTTAGGAACGATGCGGAACTACATTCGCCTCACAGTTCTCGATGAGAAAGGCAATATCATAGACTTCAACAAGCAGCCTCTACATTTCGTATTGAAGATTGAATAAGTTATGATATAGCGAAATGGCAAGCGATTCAATTCAACCACTTCCAACGGCATCAAGTATTTATCCGCCGCTCGGCCCAGGGGAACGGAGCGACACTGGAAATAATTTTCGGTTGCAAACAGTCCGAAATACTCTTTCAGATATCGAAACTCAAGAAAAACACTATGAAGGTGTGCGTAAGAAATACGTCCGCGCACAAGGAATTGTCCATGGTGTCGCTGTGGTAACAGGAGGTCTATCTGTATTATTATCGGGTTCAGGATTAGCAGTAGCTCTAACTGGTTTTGGTGTAATAATCGGCCTACCATTCGGTGTTATTGGTGGGGTCTGTGGGATGATTTCAGCAGCTACAACCATTGGGGCTAAAAAGATCGGAAAAAAAGTTTCTAAACATGAGAAAACAGCTATGTTAGCTAAAGCGAAAATTAATACGATTCGCGATCTAGTATCGAAAGCCCTTCGCGATGAAAATATATCTGACTCAGAATACGGTATCATCCTCGCTGAAGCAGATAAATACGAGATTATGAGGTCTGAAATTCGCCGAGAGACTTCGGCTGGTGAAAAAAGTATGGAACAAATTCGAACCGAAGTGCGAAAGGAAATGCGAGAAAAACTTGGCAGTCTAGTGGGATAAAAATAGATATCTCCTATGAAAGAAACCGGCGTGGATTCTATTTTAACTTCACTAAAAGCAAAATCGTATAAATTACCGTATTGTTTTGGTTCGTATGTAAATTTCGAGACATAGCGTGAGCGCCGCTAATTAACATACAGCAGGTGCTTAAAACATAAGTAGGATATTTCGATATCAAATATTTCGTCTAGCACCTGTGTCCCTGAGTCTCGTAAACCTGAAGTCAGATTCTCAATTTTCGAGTTCCTAATTTTCACTTCCGGTCATAGACATATGCGGAGTTTTTCTCAGTGAGCGCCACAGCTGTGGCGTTACGTCACAAGGGCTGCCATATTTCGGCTTAAATTCATAGTTTTTGTCAGTGAGCGCCACAGCTGTGGCGTTACGTCACAAGGGCCGCCATATTTCGGCTTAAATTCGTAGTTTTTGTCAGTGAGCGCCACAGCTGTGGCGTTACGTCACAAGGGCTACCATATTTCGGTCGTGGGGGTAGGGATATATAATGGAAAAAGGGGGGCTTATATAAGGATGTGAATTAGAACCCCCATTGTATATACTACTGCATCGAATAACGTATAATAATACAGTCACACTCTATCGTGAGATGCCTCATTTTCGTAGACATCGAATAATGTATAATAAATACAGTCACACTTAACGATATCATGATAATCATTATCGTAGGCATAACCTAGTGCGCGAATGGCGTCTTTATCATATATGTAGAGATCAATGTGCTTAATGATCCACTTAACGACGTCAAGAAAGCCATTTCTACTGGCCTTGGATAGCGTGCCATCATAGAACATATCTTTATCAACTATTGGGATTGGGATCTGGGAGTGCTTAACGAGCAACTTAACGATATCGATATGACCATTTTCGCATGCATAGCATAGTGCACATGTAATGTATATATGGTCTATGTCGAACTTGAAGCGCTCAATGAGCCACTTAACGATACCAAAATTACCATTCCTACAGGCATTGATTAGTATGTCCCCATCGTAGTTATGCTTGTTGTCGTCGAAATCTTGGTAGTAGTATGCCTCAAAATCACCACTACCTAAGCTATATCCTAATAGTTGATGATCTTTGTCGCGTACGTCATTCTCGGAAATATTGAATTTCCTAACCAAATTGTCTCTCTCATCATCGTTATGAGCAGACATAAGCCCTAATAGGACTACTCGTCTACGAAACTTTTGATCTACGTTTTCGTAACATGCTATAGATGCGGCATCATTTAGCTGTTTTGAAGTCAAAGCAATAGCGGCAAATGATGTGGGACCAGCATACTCTACGATCTTAGTCAAGATTTCTGTAGGAAGGTACAATATATTAGCCATAGTATACGGGATGTTTTGATATAGTAACTGTGATGACTCATAATATAGCGATATCGTATCTCTAATAGGGGTTTATTATTGGTTACATTAAATGCGATTGGTAGTGGTTCTTACTGGGGGAATAAAGAGGGCTTATATAAGGAACAAATTTTCAACGATTTTTCGTGGGAGTAGGGATATACGATGGGAGAAAAAGGGCTTAAATAAGGATGTGGCCCAGAACCGCTAGTATATATACTACTACAATAGAATGCAATACACAATTTGGTAGCAATTCACGTGTGCCTACATGAAAAGGTGACCCCAAAGGGGGTGAAATAATTTGTACTGACATTGAAACATGCCATGTATGACCTGAATTTTGCAGGTTGGAAAACACTTGGGGAAACCAGGCCTTGTTAGCCTCCTTTGCAGTCATTTATTTTGGGCTTCTTGTGGCAAAAGAGGAGGGGAATTGGGGAGGAAGACTGCCACAGGAAGTCTACAATCCAAGAGAATTATTTCAATGCAGGGAGCCCATCTTGTTTAAAAAGTAATTTGGTGAGGGGTACTAAATCAAGGAGGGGCTCATTTTGTTGAAATGAAAAATTACAAGAAACATTTTTCATTGTGAAAGTCTCATTTTATTCCTGGTGCTTATATGTGAACACAATGTATGATTTTGCTACTTCAATTCAGTGATTTTTTTCCTCAGCTCGCTTTCATTAGCTCCAACAATTTTACCAACCTATCAAAAAAAAGAACAATCTTGAAATGATATACAAATGTCCGTACTAGATAATAATTAGCCATCTCTAAGCCACTTAACTTGAAATCAGTGTCTTGTTCTTATAATGATTGAGCTGCCAAATACAGTTTGTCTTGGGACTATATTAGCCAACAGTTTAATCCCTTAAAAATTTGATGTTCTTAATATTAATTTTTTGTTTTAAGAACAAATTTTCACAGGCAACTAATTAATATCATTCGTTAGCATATAGAGGGTTTCACTCCATCCCCAGAGATTCAAATGACAAAGGGTATGGTGGGCATGCATGTTAGTGTACCTAACAAAAGAAGATAACTAAGAATCTATTATTAAAGGTACACCAACATGGTTGCTATGACGTCACGTGAAAACCCTCTATTGGCAAACTTGCCATCTGAATGGCTAGCCAGGGGCTATCTATCGATAGTCAACCATGCACATGTGATACTGCAGACAAAAGTCAATAAAGAAAATGTTTTTTCCCCCCCCAGTTTTCTTGATCACAAAGTTGATAAAACAGCTCTTGGTTTCTATCACCTTTGATAGTTGACTCAGGGCTGTACTCAGCTTGCCAACTATTATACAAATAGAGTACAATGTATGTCCGTCGAGGAACTATCGGCTGATAGCTGCCCGTGGAAATTTGATGTTCTTAAAACAAACATAGCCTGAGAACACAGTTCGAGGGCTTATATGCTAGTTTTAAGAACATCAAATATCAAAGGGAAACTATCAGCCAATAGTTCCAAGACAAACAGTCTATTTGTCGTTATTGTTCGTCACAAAATCGTCTTCTGCTCTCAGCGGGCACTATCACCTAATAGTTTTCATGTCACGTGATCGCTTTTAGCCAATGAGCGCGTGCCAAAATTTTATGGTGAACTATAACGCCTGATAGTTTGCATCCTCGGACAACAACTATCACATCACATGATCGTTTTGGCCAATGAACGCGCACCAAAAATTTTGTGGTGAACTATAACACCTGATAGTTTGCCTCCACGGACGACGACGACATATCAAGTCATGTGATCGCTTTTGGTCAATGAGCGCACACCAAAATTTTGTGGTGAATTAAAACTGCATGCCGATAACAACCTCAAGCTTGCAGTCTCATTGTTAATCATATCCCTTCAAATATGTTCTCTTCCGCGTGATTGATGGAATGTATTGTGTGACCCAATATTTGGTCTCTGCCAGATGACAAATATCAGTGAATACACCCCCTGTGAAAAAGATAGCATGTGCAAGAGCTCCCATAAAAGAAAATATTTGAAGGATTACATACTAGACAGTTGCAAAAAAGCCCCAATTAAGCAACCTACTTTGCAGCATATTTAACAAATAAATAAGCCTTAGCCATGTTTTATACTATCATAAAACACGATGGGCATTTGAGAACATGAGAGAAATGTTAAAGCACAAGCCAAAGGCGCGTGCTTTCAACATTTCTAGAGTGTTCTCAAATGACCAGAGTGTTTTATGATAGTATAAAACATGGATTTAAGGCTTCTTTATCTGTTTTATAATATAGATTTACGCGCGCGATGAAAGGAAACCGCCAGTTGAAAACTATCTGATAAAACATGGCTTCTTAGCCAATCAGAGCGCGCGTACTATCGTATCTATATTATAAATTGAAATAGAAACTGATGTGTCCAATATTACAGGCATTATCTGTTCCTCAAAACTTGCAGTTTCCCCTCAAGCACTTCTTGGAACAGACGATATATGCAGACAATTATCAGTGCATAAACATGTAATTTCAATGTCATAAGTACTAGGTTGTTTATTAAATTATGGTACGTCCCTCAACAGACACACCTTTTGTTAAATATAAACCTGGAGCTCCCAGTCTAAATATAATACACCCACTTAATAGGTAATAAAATTAAATATGGAACAGAAAATTTGATTCTATACACCCCAACATCTTTCTCAAAATCATTCAAGGCCCTAAAGCCTTGATTTGACTCTGAAAGCTGGACAGTAACTATAGTTAATATATATGGTACATAGTTATACTTGTGATGGTTTTTCTCTGGTTTTCCTGATATATATCCCTCAGTCTACAAAAACCAACATGCTATAAATTCCAATCCGATCTGTGGATTAGCCGGGTCCTGACTTGTGGTCAACCCCTAATATTTAGAATTAAATGAAGTCTTACGTTTTTGCCATTCTTGAAGAAGATGAAAGTTGGCATTGCTGAAACCTCATGCTCTTCCGCTGATTCCTAAAACAAAATCGACTTCAAAATCTTAGAAAGTGCATTTATTTCAGTACTTTAAACATGAATATATAAGAGAAATAGACCCATTCGAAAAATGGTGTCACCAAACTTGGGTTGTTAGGAAATGTTAGCACTAAAATAAACACTGCCACTTCAGAAAGCATGCAAAAATTAGTACGTTTGTAAAATTTAAGGGGAATAGCACCAAGTGTTGCGAAGTTACCAAGGTTCGAAATAAGAGAGTTTTGTATGAGATTCAGGACATCAGGACTGACTAGCCTCGTTTTCATGTTTCTTGAGAGTTTCAAACGCTGATTGCTTTGTAAGGATATATTTTTCCATTACCAAAGAGCTATATGTTGCTAACACGAACTCTCTCTTTCATATAGGCTAGTTTATTCTTCTGAAAATATTGAATATCGAAATTATGCAAATTATTGGCAGCCATTTTTCGAATGGGTCTGTGTGTTAAAGGTAATTGAGATAAATTTTATTAGTCCTGTCACATAAGTATTTAATAATATAAATTATATAGATATATATAATATTATTATTTATCCAAGTCAAAGTAAATGCATTTTGGTTTGACTTTTTTCTCCCTTCTGCAGGGAGCTTGAGCCCCTAGTTCTATGGTAAAAAATTACATCTGCCTCTGGAATTGGTCTAGGAAATATACAAATTAATTGATGAATTCCTCAAATATATATATAAGGCCAGATTGTAAAAAAATGCTTGTTTAGCGTCCCCTCCCGACCTGAGAAATGTCCCGACCTCTAATTTATATTTATTTGTTATTTGTCATAAAAAACTTTAGAAAGTGTAAATGCGCCCGCAAACACCAATTCCTGTATCCAGACCCCTACATGTACCACTTAAAATATGCGCCGGCGCATTAAATATTTTAACATCAACGCCATTTTGTTTCTACAAGACGAGGTCACGAGGTGAGTGAATAATGTCTAGTCAAGACAAAATAAACTTAAGTATGAATTAATGGCCAAGAATGCTTGGTTAATTGTTAAATATTTTGTACATAAAATTATTTTACAGCAAGTTGTTTTAATCACTTGTATTCCAGAGGCTTACAACTGGTAAAATCAAAATCAGGAACGAGACCATAATGATTATGCATGATAATAAAGGATTATTATATACTTACATCATTTGTATCAACGTTCACTTTAGCAAAATTCACATCCTTGAATTCCCCTTCCATTACCTAAACAATAATGAGAATCATGCAGGTAGCAATAAATATATATATAACGAAATATTTACCATCAAATCCTGCTTACATGTACATGCCCCCCTGGTTAATAATCCATTCTGGTTATAAGCTCCCCCAGATATACGTCCCCTTCCTCCCAACCCTGTCTGTACCTCTTTAAACACAAAGTTCAGTTATAAAAAGGGGAATCCAGGGGTTATGTTAATAAATAGAGGCCCTAGCTTTGAGGGGTATGCATGTCCCCTGTCTGAGTTTCAAAACTAGTTGTGTTGCAATTTCGGAAGGTGCATGGGCATATCACTGTTGGAATTTCAGACATTCCTCATTATTTCATTTCCATCGATCATGTCACTGTTTCAATGCAGTGTCACTCGTTGGAAACCCCTAACGGGGCCTTGTTAATATACTGCATTGCATGTCAGCAGAGTATTAGTCATATACACATACCAGTAGTTTTGGAGCAATAACTTTGCAAGGGCCACACCAGTCAGCAAAGAAATCAATAACCACCAATTTTCCACCACTCTCCTTCAAGAAGGCATCAAAGTCTTCCTAAAAAGTCAAATTGAGTGAGTGCATTTAACTGGTGAAATAGGTACATGTACTTGTACTGCATGTCTTTTCTCAAATGTTTATTTAACAATGTGCTGAAATTGTATAATAAAAGGATGTGTTAAGGACTGCAACATGTTCTTATATAGTGCCCCACTTCATGTCCACTGGAGTCCTTAGCTTTTACCCTTTTTTTTGTCGTTTAAATTATGATACTATAAAAAGTACTGAGAAGTCAGTCGAAAATCACACTGAATGTAGTCGATAAGAAGCTTTAGAACATGTACAGTATTGATCAATGGAAACATCTGCATCATTTGGTTGGTACATGTAATCTGTAATTAAATATATGTTGAAAGACCAAACAGTTTGCTTTAACTTCAGATTAAGCCATCAGGCCACCTGATGTTGGCTCATGTTTTTGCTCCATTCTCGTTCCCAGAACTGTTTCTATTGGTCGTATGTAACGTGCACAATATAAATTAAATATTATTATTATAGTGCTCCACACTATAACGTCCACATCTGGACCCATGAGGGGGTTACTTATGTGATAAATTGGGTTGGTATGTGCAGCCATGAGGTTCAAACCCTCACCCTGTTTGACCCCAAAAGGGAGCTCCAAATCCTGAGTGCCCTACTAATTTTGTAGATTGAAGCAAACCCTAACAGCCCATCCAACCCCTGACCCACGTACAAATGTACCTCTGCCACACACATATTACATCATAAACAGGAGTACCCACACCCCCCTCCTGGGGCCTGGACCCCAGGCCTCCCCCTACACATCCATACAGGCTCTAGATAATGCGTTCTGGTTCCTGATAAAGTTGACATTGAAACCTAGTGCATCTGAAGTAAAGTACAGTCAGTTTTCACCCATAAAAATGCATTTTTGATGTCGGAAAACAAACTGTTTTGAATGCCATGAGGTTGAACTTCAAGTGAAAGTCATCGACTCTGAGTCTAATTTTAGCTTTATTTCTATTCGCTCTTCAGTTTACCACACAGTGGGTTCCTAGCACGTGTGTCAAAGTGAGATTTTATTCGTTTTCGCCATATACCGTAAACACCCGTGTATAAGCTACACCCCAAGTTTTGAAACTTGAATTTAGGAAAAAACTTTTTTTGAAAAATACACAAAATTATTAGAAAATATTTTGTCCGAGTTCATAAACGCTTGTACTTGATGCCAAACTTCTTCCCAAAAAAAGAATAATCTTTTGTTGGAGTTCATAAATGCTCGTACTTGAAGCAAAACTTCATCAGATTGTCATAAATACATAATCGCAACTTTAATTCGATCGAATATGGTTCAACTTGCCTTGTCATTTCTTGTGTATATTTTAACCTGCAGTCTTTAAATCACTCCTGACCAGAATTCTTCCGCTTTTATTCTCCCATTAACTAACAACAATTTCAAGGAACTGCTTTCCTTTAATCCCTAGAGCAAGAAAGGTTTTCTGGCAAAACTATATTTGTATGAGTAGGTCTGAGGTCCGCCATCTTGGATTTTCATTAACTAGTGCCAATCTCCCACGTGTAACATTGCGAATCAGCGAATAGGTGGGTCTTAGAAGAGTTTTTGCTTTAATTCTTTCAAACTGAGTGTTTTTTTTTTCAATGATTATGCTTAAATTGCTATATTACACGATCGGATGCGATTTGAACCCGATTGTAATATACGCACTGTCGCATAATAAAAGCTTAATTCATACAGGTTCATGATATGTAAATATATGTTAATGCTGGGTCTCCTTTCTAGGTGTTCCCATAGATAAGCCGCACCCCCGATTTTGAACGAAAATGTTCAGTCAAGATTGGGGAATATTAGCCTCATTCAATTTTTGCATTTTTATGGACCTCGGCTTCGTCTCGGTCCATGGCCATAAACACACAAAAAAAAACTTGGCCAATATCCCCCCATCTTGACCTCACACTTGGTCAATAACCTCTATATATCGCCGGGCTGTGTGATGCAAGTTTTATTAGAGGGAAAGACATAAAAATTCGCCACCGGGAGAACGGCTTCACGTAGGCTAGACACGTATTTGAGAATAGCTTACAGGAAAGCAACTAAAACATTGATAAATGGATACACTTTTACTTTCACTCTTAATAAAATTAGCATAATATTTGCCATGTGAACAATTGACCTTTGCAATCTGATATTCCAAAGGCACTAAATTATGTAACTCTAATTTTTTTACTTCTAACACCCTGCATACCCTGCACCCTGCATTTTACTCTGTCCGCCGAGAAATCATATGGATGTGAGATCTTCACTCCTGGAATGAAACTTAACTTAGTGATACTGTGCTCTAAATATACTCAAGAAATAAAGATTAGTAGTTATTGGAGTGTTGGTGTTTTTTAGGGGAAAAGCTTTCTATTTAGCAAGTTTTGCAAAAGAGAATTTCGGGTAGAGACCAGAGAGGCAGGCAACTGGTGACCTTAACCCCAAATTGATTTCTGGCTAAAATTCCAAACGTTTTGCCAAATGGCTAACAGCATCTCATAGAACCATATAGTTTCGCCATGTCTTGACCGAGTTTTGGTTCAATCCCTCAAATTCCAAATGAGAAAAATGATTCTGAAGAACGTAATGCAATTAGACTTTCTCTTGATGATCAATTAAGCCAAAGACCGCGACCAAAGGAATTCTAAATATTGCTTTTACCCTACATGTATAAAACACAACACTCCAATAACTACTAATCTTTATTTCTTGAGTATATTTAGAGCACAGTATCGCTAAAGTTTCATTCCAGGAGTGAAAATATTTCTCGGTAATCTTTCAATTCGTAGCCACAGGGAACCCAAAACCAATTTTGAGGTACAAACCTAGAGGATGGTAAGCCTGTGGTGAACTCTGTTCTGATCCTCCCGTCCCCTCCCCAGAAAATTCTGAATTACAACCGGAAGCAAGAGTTAACCAATCATATTTACACTTTGAAGCGGTGTCAGGACAAATTAACATTGAGGGAGTGGAGAGTAAGTGGACTTTTTGCTGTATTTTCGTGTGTACCTGCCACACCGTAGTGTCAGAAGTCAAACAGAAACCCGAAATGTCGTTTTAAATCGCCCCAAAAGAGTAGTTTTATTTAGAGTGGTACTCCAAATTTATAGTTCACATGTTGCCTGATAATGTGTCCCTAAGGAAATAGCGTTTAAAAGATGAAAGACGTCTGGGAAGTGTGATAGTTTGAGGTAAACTCACGGCTGGTTGGTGTCGCCGAGCGAGGGACTTTCACTCCTTGTTATTTTTACTGTACTATATGGTGAACTTTGGTGAGGAATCGGTTTTTGAAAGGCTTAAAACAGCCCCAAATCATCGCAAACAGAGTCAAAAACAACAACACAAGGTCAGTGAAGTATATATCGTTAATAGTAAGACATTCTTTTAGAAAGATATGACATTTTCGAGAGAGTTTACGCACAATCAGTTCGCTGTTACAAAGTCCGATAATAATTACCACCCCCCGCGGCATTGGGCTTCCTGTGACGCAACAAGCTGAAAATGACAGTCAAACTGAAATATATCCGGAAAACAAATAAACTGACTAGTACATGTAAGCTTATAAAAGTAATAAAAGTTATATAAGAACCAAATGAGTTAGGTTTAACATGTAATGCAAGTCTTGGCAATTAATTATACGTCTACATTCTCTTTCTCGCCGTGAGAAGGAGGAGCTAGATGATCTCTGCCCCGAAGGCGAAGGCGAAGGCGAAGGCGAAGGCGAAGTAGAAGTCAGTTTATACACTCTCTAGTAAAAACTAATATGCCTGCTGCTCTTACCTTTGTCTCCAGTTCTTTCATGATTGATGGAACGCTTGTTTGATTTGATTACAGCTCTGGTGAAGCTAAGCCTAAAGAGAAGTTTACCTACGACTCCGAGCAGAGCGAAACGCGAGGAAAATTATGCAGAACAAATTCGTTGAGTCATCCAATCATGTAACGTTTATAAATTGTTATTTTGGGTTTCCTGTGGTCACGGAAGACGCAAAGAATTACCAAAAAATTATTTAGCCATAAATTAATGGCGAATTATGTTTCAGCACTTATGTTAGCCTGCATAAAAGGCGGTGGAGGGTGTTTTTTCGCGCAGCAAACGGATCATCGAAGCGGCCGCCATATTGGCCGAGCGTGATTGAGACCTGGGATCGAATGACAAATGGAGGGGGAGGAGGGTGGGGGAGAACAAAGCAGATCTGAAAGACCGCCTGCTTCTGAATATCCGCCCACCACGCACATGATTTCCGTTAACTTGTAACCCATTCTTAATTGACCAATAGGAGTCGACGTGTGACAGCCTGCCAATTTGGTTTGATTGAAATGCGTGCAATATTCAAAACAAACTTCGCTCGCTGTCAAATGCAATGCAAAATGTTAGTAAAATCAGATACGGAAATTTCAATAAAACCAGCTATTTTTGTTCAAAGTTCTCCATGGAAAGGACTGCGACAGTACCACTTTAGGTATATATGTAGACAGTTCGGTTTTAGCTTGTTGCATTCGCCCCATCAGTCTCTCAAAGAGTTTGCAAATCCTCCGAAATACATACATTTAATACAAGCTGCTACACAAAGCCGTCCAGCACCGCAGTCAAGGTGCCATACAAGCTGCTGCTTCCTTTCTTAAAAGAATTAAGCTCGCATAAAGATAAATACAGGATCGAAAAAATCTCTAAACTTCAAAGAAAACTCCGATGGAGACAATGTTTTGTCTGGAACTCGATATTGTAAATGTTGTGATCCTCACGCTCGGCCAATATGGCGGCCGCTTCGATGATCCGTTTGCTGCGCGAAAAAACACCCTCCACCGCCTGCAAGCAGGCTACACTTATGTACGTATTGTTGGTTTGGCCAGACGTTGTTTCCACTTTTTTATTCCTCGGCCGATTTATTTTTGGTAGCCGACATTTTTTTGTGGCCGATCGAGTTTATATTTGCGTGCGACTTTTTTTCAGAAGTTGGTCCTCTTCATCAGTTTATAGCCTCCTCCGCAGGCAACTCCCGTAAAATAGGATTCCTGTGCACCCCCTCCCCCTCACCTGAACCTTCCACAGGAAGCCCGCTCATATGATCCTTCCACCACAGGAATACCGGTGATTCAAATTTCTTATTACTCGGGCTGCCTGTGGCAGTCTGCAGGTTTTGTTCTGTGCAGCAAAATTTCTGCGCATGCGTTAAATTATGCATTAATTATTGGCGCTAATAGATTTATCTCAAGTCCAGTCGCCATCTTAAGATTCTGCGGACGCTATCAGCTTTTTTGGGGTACGTTTCGTAGGTTTTATGCCACATTTCATTTTTCTTCGGGGTGGGGTTTGACCCGTTCGATGCCGGTGTTAGAGGCGTGGATGCTGGCCCCGTTTAAAGACCAACCATTCCCGTTCAACCAGACGTACTGGTTGCGGCACCCTCCAGAATGACTGGAGCACCGCACCTGGGTGGGGTACACCCTAGCCCTGGACTTGTGGGCGGAAGCCGCGTGGCTGTGGACGTGGATCGTCCTGCTGAGTCAAGTCTGGGAGACCACGGGAGGGTGGGGCCAGGGACTGCTGGACCGGGTCCCTTTCGCGGTGGCGGCCGAATTGTTCTGGCGGCGGACGAAAGCGTTGCTGCCCCAGGACGCTCAAGACCACGTGCGGTGCACCATGCAAGGGCGGCGTCTGACGACCGCGTACCGGTTGGGCCACGCGCAGGTGAATTATTGGCTGTACGATTGGGTGCGGGACTTACGGGCCGACCCGTTGCGGACCGCGTGGACGGAGCGGCCGCTGGCGTGGCTCGACGCGTACGTGGTGTGCACGACCCACCCCCACCCCTGCTACCCCACGTGGACACTGTACCTGTACAACTCCCTCCCCCAACCCAGCCACTCCACGTGGACACCGTGGCGGTACAACTTCCCCCTCCCCCCACCCCTGTGAGCAACCCACAGCATTTTTTTTCGAGGGGTGTTTTATGGAGGCGCTGGCGGACGTGCTGGTCGCGGAAATGCAGGCCGTGCGCCAGTGCCCGGTATGCTGTACCGGGAGAGGCACGCACCACGCGTGCCGGGTCTGGATCGTGGACAACTACCTATGGCGGTGGTACATCCAGGCTCAACAGAACGTACTGCGACGGGGGGTGACGGATGCGTACCACGTACTGTATTTGCGGTGGGCGCGCCAATTTTTCACCGAGGAGGGGGCCTCCCTACCGCAGTACGCGCCGTACCAGGCGGGGTTGACCGTTTGGATGGAAGCGCATGCCATGGCGCTGCTGCATCAACTCCGGACCCGGGTCTGTGTCAAGCAACGGTGCCGGATGACGCGCGCGACTCGCAAACCTTGAAAGTATTTTTTTATAAAAACATGAGACGGTTTTCCATTTTTTCAATTCCTCGGCATGTCAGAAGAAGAATAAGGTAGCGGCAAGAAGAGTGGGTGGTGTGCGGACGAGTCATGCGCTTCTCTCAACTGCACTTGGCGGCGCTACTATGCTGGGGCGTTTCCTTTGGGGTACCTAGACCGGTCCGAGGACCAAACGTTCAACGCGGTGGACCAATGGATCCTGCAGTAGTACCAGACGGAATGCATCGAGGTGCTGTTGGGAGTGGTGCACGATACGATGCACCGCAAGTGCGACGGCTGCGAGGTGAACGACCCGTCGCAAGACCACCATGCGTGTCTGATGCTGCCCGAGGCGGAGCAGGTGGACTTGGTGTGGGACGGTATGCCCGAGGAGGTCTCGTGGGCGGACGTGTTTTCTGCGACGCGCAAGCGGTTCTTCAAGGCGACGCATCGGGTGGAGGAGTCCCAGCTGTGGACGTGATGGGAAAAGGGGGCGCGGCCGTACCTGAACGAGTATTGGGTCCGGACGGTGTGGTGGAACCGGCACGAGGCGCTGCTGAAGGATGTTTGCATTTGGGCGATGGAACGGACCGACGTGACGCGACTCGATATTCTCTGCCGGCTCATCGAGAAGGTGGAACCGTACATGTCCGGCCGGGTAGATAGAGAAGAGCGCCAGACAAGCTATTGTTGTAAAAACTTATAAAAAGAGAGCGTGCAATAAAAAAATACTGCAGGGGGGGGGGGGGGGGGGGGGGAAGACCATGGCAGTTTTTGGAGCTGCCGGTACTGGTGCTCCGGAATCATGGTCAATTTACGGGTATGCTTCATTCTGTCGCTTTGAGGGCTTTGTTGACGCCGTACCCGACTCCCGACGAAATGGTTCCGACGGCCGCGGCTTTGGCGATGATGAGGGTCGCTGCAATCAACAGCGGGATGAGCGGGAAGATGCCCCCCTTTTGAGTGATGAGGCATCGGCGGTGCTTGACCGTGTAACTTCCGTTTCCAAACTGTCGAAACAGGTGGCGTTTCCGTTTGAACTTTTGAAGCACGACGGTCGGGAGGTCGAGGTTGCGGTTCAAGACGTTGAGCGCCAGCTCGCTGACGGTGTCGATCTGGTCGTCGCTCGCTTCTCGGATGAGTCTTTTAAGAGTGCTGACCCCCGGCTTTCTGCCCGATCCTTGCTGGGTGCCTTGGAGTTCCCGGGGCCAGGGGGTGTGGCGGTCGAGGCGGTCCAGCCCGAGCGCCAGGTCTTCGTTGGGAGTAGGGACCGACCCCCCGTTTTGCTCACCTTCCCCGTCGGGGATGTAAATCGAACCCCCTTTTTCAAAGACGACTGCCCCACCCCCGCTTTGATAGTGGCTGAGGGCTTGCTGTAACGCGTCCTGACGCCCCTGGCGTTGCAGGTCTTCGGGTGCGGTGTAGATCGAACCCCCGGCTTGAGCCATGCTCTGTTTTTTTCCTTCTTTTTTCTTGAACTCGGGACAACAACCCTCGGGCTTTTTTTATGCGTACCGTGGGGGTCGGAGACGGCGGCGTCGGCGGAGGCGACGGTGTGGGACGCGCGCACGACCCCCACCACCGCCGCGCCCGAGCTGCTGCAGTAGGCGCCGGTGGGTGTCCCGCACCAGCGTGTACGGCGCGTTGGGGCCGGTGACGGCTCGGGACGCCGGGGTGCGTCGAGGGTCCACCAACGTTGGGTTGCGTTGGGCTGTGGGCAGTCGGGTCGTCTGCGTGGCAATCGTGAGAGTACGGCGTTAGCCATGACGGCAGGAAAGGTTTGCGTTGAGAGCCACACCGTGTTTTTTTTATACGGTAGGCGGGTCCAACGGTTCGTAGGCGATGGGGACGTCTGGGTCGTCGGGCAGGATGTTGGTGCACAAGGCGGGCAGAGCCCTACCCGAGCGCGGGTGCATGTCCAAGAACAGGTACCCGAGAGGACGTTTCTGGGCGTCTTGCAGGGCCTCCAGAAAGAACGGTACGCGTCCGGGAAGGATCTGCTGAGCCAGCAACCGCGGACGGAGTTAGTGGTGGCGGGGCACGTCGACGACGTCGAGGGGGGTGACGGTGCAGCGTCATCGCAGCGGGTACCGCGACGGCTGCGGCGACGGCGCCGGGACGGTCGTGGGGGCGGCGCTCTCGGGTGCATGACGGGTGTCCTTCGGTGTGCGGTGGTGGTGGTGGTGGTGGGGCGGTGCTAGACAGACAGACAGACATATTTTATTTGGAGCCTTATACAATAAAGTACATAGACTAAAGTCCAAATAACTATACTAACTATAAATAGTGATTACATATCATTATTTCACAGAACTTCAAATCTGTATTCAATATATATTTATGACAGATATATAGGACTGTAGGGTAACTAGTGGATAAAATGTAATAATTATAGCCCCATACTAGAAAGTTCAAGAACGCTCGCATCGACGCCTTTTTTCAAGGCATTCGTAAATAAACTTGGCACTTAATGCTTGGAGAGATTTGGGTGGGTCAATAATGAGACGAAATTTCACGTTCTCATTTATGTGAGTTAAATTCTTATTGAGAGTTGAGCTAATTGATGAGAAAAGTTCAATTCTTAGATCGTCATAGTTTCTACATCTGACTAGAAAGTGAATCTCGTCTTCGACTTCGGTCCCACACTGTGAACAAATTTTCACAATTATAACTTGTTTCAAATAGTCGGAATGTTCTCAGTTTGTTACGTTGATCAGGCGAGCCTTTGCGTTCATCGTTATGAATTTCACTTGTCCATGTCTGTATTTCATTATCAATTATTCTTTGTTTGATTAAAGGGAGCCATAATTTATGAGAATCTAAATCTTGCTGTTCAATCCAATAGCTACCAAAACCTAGACGATATAAGAATGTTCTGATTTTTTTGCTCCAGAAAGCTACGCTCGTCTCGTTTTTAATGTCTACGTAAACCAAACTGGACAACCCAGGAATTTCCTTCTGTTAACCACTGATTAATTTCAGCCAAAATGTTATACTTTTATATTTTGAGTCTACTCTCATAGGGAGTCGACCTAATTCTGCTCTGCAGGCATTATTGCTAGAATATTTACCGACTCCAAGTAACATTTTGCAGAATTTAATTTGTACATATTCAATAGAATCCTTATCTAGATTATCGGGATTGTGCTATGACTTTTTTATAGAGCTGGCGGTGCTGGGAGGGGGACGGTGGTGGACCGCCAACGGGGGCAGCACCCCTGCTCGCCCCGACGGCGTGGTTCCGAGGCTTTGCCGTCCCTTCCGAAACGGCGGCGGGCCCACCGCCGTACCTTGTGGTCGTTGTGGTACAGCGTAGGGCCTCGAAAGGTGTGCAGCAGCCGGCCCGTGGGGATGCCGCGGACTGGGTGCGTCAGGTAGTAGAGGCAGCAGTCCCCGCACACGGTGGTAGTCGACGCTTGCACTTCACGGCGGTTGTGCACGGGCGGTGGACCGTCCGTGACGTGGACGGTGGTCGCCAGGTTGCTGCGGTAAAACCCTGGGGGGCGGCCGTAACTGTCGACGAATTCACTCCGTTGCGGGTGGCAAAGTACGCGGCCACCCAATGCCGCCCGGGCTGTGTGCTCGGGTCGCTGATCCAGCTGCAGCGGTACCCGTGGTGGTCGCGGGCCTCTTGCGACGGGAGCTGGTCGACCGGATAAACCCCCATCAACGTGCGGGACACCACCGGGTCGCGGCGGGCCCGGCGGCGTAACGTTAACGTGTTCATTTAGACCCCGCGCAGCTCGGTGATGGTGCGGTTGCGGTCCAGCTGCATCTGGGTGTTGAAGAGTCCTATGCAGATGAGGGTCAAAGGAGTGGTCGGCGCCTTCTTGAAATGGGGGATGATGTCCACCGTGCCCACCGTTTTATTGTACTCGTACCCTTCTTCGAGCTCGCCATCGGGGCGGAGGTTGAAGGCGAACAGCGCGTACCCGCTTTGGTCGTCCCCATTGCCGTACGTGCCACCGATGCTGATGTCGTCGGGCCCAAACAACAGGTTCGCCGCCGGTCGCGGTTCCCCATGGCGTCCAGCAAGGTCGCGTAGACGCGGCGCGTGTCGTGACGGTCCGTCAGGTTGACCTCGAAAAGGCAGCGGGAATTGACCCGCACTTCCAAACGCTGCAGCCTGTGCAGCCGAAAGTTGTAGGGGGATATCTTGATGTCCCCAGCCACGGCCGTGTTCTCCACGAGCCCGAGGATCAACGTGTAAGGGGAGCGGCTTTGAAATATGTTGTACTGGGGGGACAGGTAGTTGCCAATGTTGATGGTCTTCTGGATGGTGTATTTTTGCCGCGCGTCGTAGATGGCGTCCCCACCTTGTTGAGCTTGCTTTCGCGGTCGACCCCCGTGCTGGCCGTCAGCTTGGTCAGGAACAGGCGCAGTATCACCTTGTTGATGGTGACCTTCGCTTTCTCGACGTTGTTACCGTCTTCGTGGTTACGTAAGACGAAACTGGCGGGGCTTTTGTGGAAGGTCATCTCGACGGTCACTCCCGGGTGGATCAAGCGGTCGATGTCGGTGAATTCGATCTCGGGCGCCATGCGGAAGAACGTTTTGGCCCCGTTCTGCCCGAGCTTCCAACGGCGGTACATGTTCAGGTTGCACCCCTCGTTGGCGACGTCTTTGATCGTCGGGTCTTCCACGTCCAACCTCCCCGGGGTATCGTAATAGAACCCCTCTATTTCGCTGGCTTTGCAATTGAGTTGCGGCTCGCTGACGTTCAAGATTTTGGTCAGGTAGCTCTGGTACGGGTACGTATCGGTGTGGGGACCAATCACCACCCCGTTGAGCCGGGTCACGATCTGTTTGAACATGGAGTGGGCAATGTTGTTTTCGTACAGGATTTTTTTGTCCCCCCCAATAGCCACCCCAGCAGCATCGGTGATGCACGTGTCGAGCTCCAACCGGGTTTTGGACGGCCATATGTATTCCGTCGCGGGCGTGTACGTGAAGTACAAGGGGTCCACGCTGTTGGTGGCTAGATGCACGTCCACGTATTTCCCGTCGTCCAACCCTGCTTCGACCAAGGGTCCAGGCAGGAAGCGTACGTCACTCCTTGCTGGGGGACGACGGTCAAGTCCACCTGCATTTGGCCATGGCGGTAAGGTGGTAAAAAAAAATCTAACTTAAGACGTCGTCTACCCTGGGGCGTTTGCTGCGGCGCTTCTTCTTTGTACCCGTTTTGGCGGGTCTCTTTTTATGTGTTTCTTTCCCGAGCACGGGGGTCTTGGAGATGTCCTGCTGGACGGCCGCATGTTCTTCGGGCCCGAGCTGGCGGGCTTGCTGGAGCAACGCGGCGTTCATGGCCTGCTTCCCGGTCGCCGCCAGCTGTTCGGGTAGGGGCCCCGTCACCTTATTCACCCCTTTGGCCACCGCTTTCCCCACCAATTCTCCCACGGCTTTCCCCACCATTTTGGTCGCTGGCTTGGCGGCCGCTTGCAGGAGCGGTTTTCCGGCGGCGGCCAGGGACCGCACGACGAGCCCACCCCAGCCTGATCTGAGGCACCCGTAACGAGCGGTGAAACCGGAGGTCGCCGCTACCCTGCTGACCCCTCCCCCCGCGGTACACGTGAATGTCCTCGAGCCCGTCCCCTTGCTGCCCTTCTCCTGTTCCTCCTTGATACACCTCGATATCGTTCAAAGGCATCGTCTGGTTTTTTTTTAAAACAACAACCTCAAGCGGTTGGTCGTAGATGCAAGACCACCGTCACCGTCCCAGTCGTGAAGGACATGGGCTCGTCGCGCTCTTTTTTTATAGTGATGCGCACCGTCTCGAAGTGCGTGGACCGTACCGGCACGTACACGATGTTCTTGAATTCCACCATCTCCATGCGCTGGAACTGCCCTTGGTTGGGGACGACGGCCACCAAGGGACGCAAGGAGGAGCCGGTAAAGGTGGGCTCCACCAGATCGCTTTCCACGTAGAGGGCTTGAAAGCCGTGGGCCCAGTACCACGTCAAGTCGCTAGGCAGAGGGACCGTCGACGTGTTGGAGACGGTGGTGACGGTGGGGTTCGAGACCCCAGGGGTAGAGGTTTGCAAGTGCACCAGCGGAAGAGGGGTGTGGACCGCGTCCCCCGGGGCCACCGTCCCCGCAGGGGCTTGCGCCCAGTCTAGGTCCCGGGGGGGGGGGTACTTACATGAAAAATGGATATGTATGTGAGGCCAAGAGGCTGAAACCCTGACCCTGTTTGACCCAATCCGAGCTCCAAAACCCTGATTGCCCCCTTTTTCGGGGAAAAAAACCCTGAATGCCCCTTCTTTAAATTGTTTTCAAAACAAGGTCGGATATATATCCCGGCCGGTATACCGCGTACTGCGATTGCATGCAAAATACGGATACGGAACATTTCAAGACGGGACGTGGCATTGGGTAATCAAATCAGCAGATGAAGTACATAGATAAGTACTGAAGTACGGGAACCTCAGTGCTTGCATGTGGGCAGGCGATCAAAATGCGGCAACAGAATGTCTTTTTTTGACATAGTAGCTAAAAAAAACCTAACTGCCTAAAAAATACTGAACCCCGACCCTGACTGCACCCAAATTATACTCAAATCCTGACCCTGATCTGCCCAAATCAGGCCCAAACCCTGACCCTACCTGCCCAAACGGAGCTCAAAACCCTGACCCACCCGGGCGGCACATACATAATACGTTACAAACAGGAGTACCCCCCCCCCCCGGGGGTCTAGGTTCAGCAACCGCGCCAACTCGCGGGCCAGGACGGCACGCAGCCGGGTCCCCGCCACTTCCCAACGCAGCTCGTTGTGCGGTGTGACGCTCACGGTCACCCACCCCACCCATAAGGGGGGCGATGCGGCCGCTGCGTCCAGGGCTTGATCGCGGGTGATGTAAGGGGTGGCGGTGTCGACGGTAGTTGCATAACGGTAGTTAGAAGGGAACCCCAGGCTGGAGAGCAAGGTCAGTGGGGACTCCACCGCTTTGACGATTTGCACTTGAGTCCCCGGTTTGGCGTTCAGGTGGATCACGGCCATGCGGGATGTTGCCACGTCGTCTGATGGGTGAACGATGCACGGAACAACCAATGAAGGTGGATAGGCATCGGGAGGGTACGGGGGTCTTGTTTAAAATCGTACCCGACCCCTTGGGTACGCCGCAAGTACGACACCACGCCCAGGGGGACACCCTTAGTCGGGGGTAGGAGGGCCCACTTCATCCGGATTTGCGCTTCTGGAGCGTCCCAGAACCCCAACCAACGCCACAACTGCGTGTGCATGGCGATCTTCACGTGCATATGCATGACCCCGCATTTCCTGTTACCGTGACGTTGGGCAGAAGTAACCCGGGGCGGTGGTTACCCGCCAACCGCAGTTGCACCAGCTCCGCTGTGATCGGGTAGTAGAGTATATTGCATTGCTTCTGGAACATCGCGACGAAGCTTTCGGGGGTGGGAGGGTACCGCTTGAGGATTCGAAACATGAGCACGTCCTTTGGCGTGGTGGGGTACTGGGCGTCTGCCTGTTTCTTCTCGAACAGACGCAGCACCACCACACGGGCGGCCGCCCGCTCCGTGGCGGTTTGCACCGTATTCATCCACGTTTGAATGGGGTCCTGCGGAAGGCGGACCAACCACGGCGCGCACAGACGTTACACCTCCTTCCACGCCTCTTCCTCGGTGAGGGGGAACTTGAGCCCGGAACTGGTCAGTCGAAAGGTCTGGTGGGTCTGCGTGCCGGTGCTGAGGTCGTGGGTCGTTACCTTTTCCGACAGCGCTCGGGTGGCGGTCACCGCAGGGGCCAGGAAAGCGTCCACCCCATGCTGAAGTTCTTTCTGCAGCTGGTGCACGTGCTTGTACTGCGACCGCTTCAGGGTCAGCCACTGCCGGGCTTGCACTGCCGTTCGGTCGTTACCGCCGTCCAAGCGCTGGATCCCAAACACGCGGTAGCGGTCGTCCTGCTGCAGGACCGTGTTGGGGTAGGCCAAGCTCACCACCCCGACTTCCCAACGGTCGGCCTGGCCCAAGTTCTGCACGGCCGGGAGTTGCACGGTAAAGTCGGCTGGGCGGTTGTTCGGGTACACGGTCAAGCTGGCGTTGCTGACCAACGTCAACCGTTGGTCCATTTTGGTCAAGGCCGCTTCCCGCCGTCGAAAATGCAACCGCAGCGACACGTGCCACGTTTTAAAGACGAGGGGGCGGCCGAGCTGATCGGCAATGACGACGGTCACCTGCTCGAACCACGGCAATCGGATGGCGTGGTACGCCACGTCTTCAAGTTCGTACCACAGCAGACGCATCGCCGCCCTCCCGGCGTCGCTACCACCGCCGGCGCCGTCGTCACCACCGCCCCGATCGTCCAAAGGGGTGGACGCCGCCAGGACCAGCAACAAATGGCTCATGCTATCCCCGACAATGTTTTTTTCAATCAGGTCCGTGTACACAAACAGTTGGTGCACCGCCTGCGTCGTCAAGCGTGTGGTGGAGGAAGGCGGGTCGTACGTGCGGGGGTAGGTGAGCGACGTGACCCCCACTTCCCATTCTTGGGGGTGTTTCAAGCGGACGACCCCCGTCAAGGGGGTGAGGAAGGCCGACGGGGTGTTGACGTGCGTTCCCCCCGACGTCACACGGCTTGTGAGCGTCATGGTAAAATCGTGCTCCTGTTCCATCCTGAACGGAGGGGAGGGTGGAGGGGCGTGGCGGTACTGTTTTTTTTTTAAAGGACAAGACAACGTGTGTTCCAAGAACGCTTTTTATTGACTTTCTGAACTTCCTACTTTTTTTAATGTTGCGGGCGGCGTCGCACCCAGCGGCCGAAACGGTCGGTCCACCCGCGGTAATGCACCCGGTACCGTTTCCGGACGCCTTTGCCTTTGGTCCGCACCACCGCGTCCGTGACGAGCGAACGTTCGAGTTCCATGGGGTCCACGCGCTGCAATTGCGGTTCGTAAAAGGTACCGGGAACAGCCCGCCCGTCCAGGTGCACGAGCTGGTACCGCGGGAGTTGACGGAACAACCGTCGCACGACGACGTACACTTGCGGCGACCAGTTGGGGGTGTTTCCCCTTTTCAAAGAGGGGTTTCGAGCGGGCTACCCGTACACGGTCCCCCACCGCAAACGCCAGACGCGTCGGGAGTCGGTTCAACCGGTCGTACAGGGCGTGCTAGGCTTGTTGGGCATTGTGATGCGTCACGCGTTCGGGAGCCCGTGCTCGAATGCACCGACGCGTTGTAACTAGTCACCAGCAAGGGAAGCGCCCGCACCCATTGTTGCGTGTTGAAGTGCTCGAAGAACCGCCACAGGCGCTGCTTCAAGGTGCAGTTCCAGCGTTCCACGATGGACGCTTTGGTCTGCGGTTGGTACTTGCGGAACCAGTGGATGCCTTGCGACGTCAAAAACGCCTGCACCATGAGAGGACGCAAGTGGGTGTGTACTGTAAGTACGTCGGCTAAATCCTTTGTACCTTATCCTGGATTCCATTCATACTTCCCATTACCCACGCTGTGTTTCAAGTTTCGGGGTGTCTAAATCCCCAATAATCCTACTAGACGATTCTATACGCTTTTACGTCAAAGGATAAACCAGATCAAATTGCTGAAACAATCCATGACCATCAATAGATGACAAACGAAACCGGAATACATTTTTCCTCATGGTTTTCCAAATGCTTAGAATTAGATTTTGACTACAAAATGACCAATAATGGTGAGTACATCGGTAGATAGTCATCGATTTAGTTGGAAGCCGGTTGAGATAGAAAACCGGCAAGGCATCCCAGGCCGGCTTCGAATTGAAAGATACTGGACCGGCACTGGGCTGTTTTTCTTCTTCATGTATCCAGTCGTATTCACCAGGATAACCCGGCTTGGCCGACTATAGTCTGCAATTTCATTTAATTTCTCACACAATGAGTAAGGAATTATTAATTAGAATAGTTGAAGCTAGGGGTAAATACTTTGTTTTTCGTTAGATTAGAGTACTTCAGCCGGAAGGAAATCAATATCAAGTCATTATTTTAAAACTGTTTTTATTGTAACATTTATGAGACAATTTTATTTTATTCCATTATTTACTGTTCATGGTTTCTACGGTTTATCTCTAGCAGTAGCACACTCCGACGGAACGTCTGGATGCTACTGGTCTAACCTAAGTTACTGCGTAGGCATTTTAAAATGTTTGCATACTAAGAATACAGTTTATCTCTAGCAGTAGCACGCTCCGACGAAACATCTGGGTGCCACCGGTCTGACCTGAAGTTACTCCGTACGCATTTAAAATGTTTACATACAAAAATACAGTTTATCGCTAGCAGTAGCACGTTCCGACGAAACATCTGGGTGCCACCGGTCTGACCTGAAGTTACTCCGTACGCATTTAAAATGTTTACATACAAAAAATACAGTTTATCGCTAGCAGTAGCACGCTCCGACGAAACATCTGGGTGTCATAGTATGCCGTATAATCAGTTTATTGGCTCCTGTTTATTTTTGGTTTAAGGCAATTCTATAATTTGTTTTACCCTCCCCCAAAGGTAAAACACCCTTCCCGGAGGGGAGGGGGGACTTCCATATGATAGGGGCTTGGATGAGCTCGTCGTTTAGGGGTTAAAATCACAGGTTTGGTATCGCTTAGAGTGTTAAAGCGAAAAAGCTTACATTTGTAGTCAACACGGTATATTTTAGGGGTGCATGTAAAAAGATCTGTCAGCACCAGCACTATAGTATAGGCAGACTAGACGTACGACTGACATCGGCAAACTTCAGGGCTTGGTATACCACGTGTTACAAGATACAATGATACGGAGATACCAAGACTCAATGATACAGTGATACAAACATCTCAAATTTCCTTTTTTTAAGCGGATGCGAAATGGCCCCGCTAAATACAGGTTTCAGTATGAAACGGACTGTTGTACTGTATGGGTCACTTGAGCTCTGGCAGCCGTGGCGTGACGCTAATTTAACGGTATTATCTTTCAGCATGACTTCTTTGTCTGACTGCTTTGTCTGACTACTTTTGTTATTTAATTTTAACTTTTGAACGTTACGCATTTAACATTGAACCACTTTATTGCCCTTGTTGAAGAAACGTTTTTGCAACACAAATACGAAATTAACGCTGAAAGCTTTATTCTCATTGGCTACTAGATTTAGGGACGGACCATTTGAAAATTGATGGAGAGGGGGCCCGTTTTTTTTTGCTCGAAATTTTTTTTACGACTTCTCAGTTGCTGCAAGAATTTTTTTCTGGCATCAGAACAAGGCTTGCACGATTTTTTTAAAGTTTCACCCTTGCTTGATTTTTTTTCTGGGTGATATTGGCTCGCTCGATTATTTTTCTGTGCAAATTCTGCTTGCTCGTTTGTTTAAGAATGAAAAGTCCGAAGACTACAGCAAAGCTGATATACAACGTAAAATTCTAACACAAAGCACTACGGTTAGCTAGGCCTGACACGAAAAGCGCTCGGACTAGATTGCAGCCATAGACAGCTGTTTCGTTCTTATTAGAACTCGTCAGTATGGCATAGCAAACAGTACGCGGTCTTCGGTGCCACTGCACTACCGACCCGGACTGCGCTAAGAAGCATCTAGTTACGAGCTCACAGAAAAGCTTGGTTATCGGGTCACACGTCATTACGTGTGGCAAAAAGCCAAAAACCAAGCAAATCTGAACTAAACGTGTCAGTGCTTTGGAGAAATATAGTTATGCTGGCGAGACCAGCTTTAAAAATGATGACAATAGCAGGAATAATCGGATCTATATAAGACCTATACGGTACAAAAATCCATAATAGAAAATATATAAGCAAATACCGTGAACAAAAATACTGCTAAAATACGTTGGATCCGAAGTGAGGACCTATGCAGCCAAAAGATAAACAATTAAGAATGAAAAGTCCGAAGACTACAGCAAAGCTGATATAAAACGTAAAATTCTAACACAAAGCACTACGGTTAGCTAGGCCTGACACGAAAAGCGCTCGGACTAGATTGCAGCCATAGACATATATTTGTACCGTATAGGTCTTACATAGATCCGATTATTCCTGCTATTGTCATCATTGTGTTATTCTAGCTTGGCTTAGTTGTGTCGGGTTACTTTTGTTTTAAGTAAGGTACCCTCTCTTTCTATTTTCGAGCTACTTGTGTTCACATCATTATTAGTATGCACACAACCATATTACTGTTAGTACACACGCACAATCAGTCAAATTGGATTGCACAATCAGATGCGAAAGTATGCACGCATAGTCGCTGCACGCACCTTTAAAGAGGAACTAAAGCCTAAAATCAATTCAATATCTATGCAAAGATGTATTCGAAATAAATAAATTGTGCTATTTAATTTTTCTATGTTACGCGTCTATGAAGAGAAAAGCTGAAACCTTCCTCGCAGCCTCCGCTCAGACGGCTCAAGTCTGTTTTTTTTTGCTGGACTAACGGCTCCTAATTGCGAACCACTGTGTTTTCTTCAATATGGGGAAATTTGCTTTGAATTGAGCCACCACACAATCTAAATTTATCAGCGGAGAATCGAACTTGAAAACTAACTTGAAAACTAATTTTCTCTTCAAAGACGCGCAACACAGAAAAATATAATAGCAGAACTTATATATTTAGAATACATGTTTGTTTAGATGTTGTGAACACAAGTAGAACACGAGTGAATACGAGTGCACGCAAGTAAAACACGAATCAACACGAGCAACTTCACGTAAGCTAGGGTACCTAGGATTACACAGGTAACCCACAACTACTAGGATCCAAATACTAGTAGGATCTGAAATATAACTCCACGAGTCAGAACACGAGTGCATTAGCGCTTCATGATTTAATTAACACAAAATCATAATCAGAATAAAAAAATAAAATGGTGTTATCGGCTTAGTTGTTTCGGGATATCTGTGGTATCAGTGTGTTCCGTGGTTACCTGTGTTGTCCTATTGTTATCAGTGCAGTACATTACTATACTCTATGTATTGTCGGGCTATCTGTGTTATCCCAGGGGAACGCAATTATCATGATAATAAAATTGTATTATCGGCTTAGTTGTTCCGGGTTACCTTGGTATTTTTGGGTTACCTGTGTTGTCCTATTGTTATCAATGCAGAACGGTGATCGGTACAGTACTATACTCTATGTATTTTCGGGCTATTGCTACAATCTAGATTTATATGGGGTGCCAAGTGTCCAACAATTATATGTCACAATTATATGAAAATTATATGGAAATTATATATATAATCGTTATTATATCATATAATTTCTTTTCCTCCTGAGTTCATTATTTTCAAATAATGTTCGTGTTGTTATTTCATTGTTTCATATAATGCAACACTGCCTTTCGCATTATATGAAACCATGATCGCCATTCATGATCTATTATTTCATATAATGCAAGAATGCTTTTTAAATTATATGAAACCATGATCGTCATCCGTTATCTATTATTTCAAATAATGCAACACTGCTTTATAAATTATATGAAACCATGATCCTAAGCCAAATTCGTTATTTCAAACAAGTTAATGCTTCAATTTTGCTATATTCCATTATTTGATATAATACATGTAGATTATATGATTTAAAACCATTATATGATATAAATCCCATTATATGATCACATAAATCTCATTATATGATATAATCCCATTATATGATATAAATCTCATTATATGATATAAATCCCATTATATGATCACATAAATCCATTATATCATATAATCCCATTATATGATCATATAAAGCCATTATATGATATAAATCCATTATATGAAAGAACCATTGTATCATATAATATCAATTGTATGCGCGATTGTATGCGCAGTTAGCAAATTTCAGTGTCGGTGTAATATTTAACTTAAGCCTCGATATTGTGTTAACGTATCTGTCGTCTCAAAGTTCAACTATCATCACCTTTTCGAAATTAATACTGTGATAATCTGCTGTACTCTCTTTCGGTTTCCTTAATAAATGACGGACCAAGTGGCCAGCGATTTGGCTTCGGCGTTAAGCTTGTCTACGATCGGGGATTGCTGTTCAAGACAACGGCTAGACCCTAAAATACCTCTACTAGTACAAACGCCAACTCGTCGAGACCAAATATCACACTCCCCTAGCCTCTCAGACGTTACGCGAAAACCGAATTTCTGTTCGAACTATTCTTGATTAATGAGGTTATTTTCCCTTTCTCTTTGAATTTGACACATGAAGTTAATCTCTATGATATGTAATTAAACGTTTGATAAGTCAGATACAGAATTCGTGTCCGTGCTTTATTGTATTTACAAACTCTTTCAGCTTGAGTTTGTAAACATAAAGCACGGCCACTCATTCTAATAGAGAAACGTCGAGTGTAGACGACGAAGAATTACTGTTTCTTGCGTTACTGCTTAACCAACACACTGTCCACGGATAACCGACTCAGAACACCCGAAAAAAGAAAGAAAAAAGAGAGGAAATATACACTTACACATACGTACATAATTAAATAAAAAAACGTATTCATATAGTTGTACTTGATTATACATGCTACACACAAACACCCCCTTCGTCGGTTTTACAGTATCGAAAATTATGTAACGAAAAACGTCACCTTCAGAAACATACGAATTAGGGAATTGAGGGACACGAGGGTGTGGCTTAGCAGGGGTACGGTCAGCCCATGAAAAAAGTCGACTAGCACATGCCTGGTTACAATATTGATTAAGGAAGCCAGAAACAATATGAACCAGTGCACCTTGGAAAAGAGACAAACTCTGAAAATTAGGCAAATCAGGGTGATGGGACCGTGAGCCCTTGAAAAAAAAGTGGAAAAAGAAAAGAAAAGAGTACTATGAACACGCATGTCTCATGAAAACGAGCAATTTAATTAAAAAAACTCATAAGCAAATACCGTGGACAAAAATCCTGTAAAAATACGTTGGATCCGAAGTGAGGACCTATGCAGCCAAAAATATAAACAACGTAAAAATCTAACACAAAGCACTACGGTTAGCTAGGCCTGACACGAAAAGCGCTCGGACCAGATTGCAGCCATAGACAGCTGTTTCGTTCTTATTAGAACTTGTTAATATGGCATAGCAAACAGTACGCAGGCTGTACGCAGTACGCAGGCTGCACCATCGACCCGGACTGAGCTAAAAAGCATCTAGTTTCGAGCAACAGAAATGCTTCGTTATCGGGTCACACGTCATTAGATTTTTACGTTGTATATCAGCTTTTCTGTAGTCTTCGGACTTTTCATTCGTTATTACTCGGGCTGCCTGTGGCAGCGCCGAGTCTTAAAATGCAAGTGGTTATTTTTTTTAATCCATGTCAGACGGCTTCTGCGCATGCGTTTAAGGTCAAATTCAAACCAATCAGATTGCACTGTGCTGGTCACGCAACAATCGCCAGGTTAAATGTATTTACATAAGTGAATACAGCAAAATCAAGATGGCCGGTGGACTTGACGGACGGATGTACATAGCGGTCGTACATAGCCGAGTTTGAGGTACGTTTGGTAGGTTTTATGCCATATTTCATTTTACTTTCGGTCATAGTACACACCAGCGCAAACACCGTGATTGGTAGGCCAACACTAAAATAATTGTGACCGAGTTTTTGGCGGCTTTACCGATCTCGTATAAAAACTTGTGTACGTTATACTATACAAGTATACTGAATAGCTGATTTATAGCGAAATATAACGATTTACTAGCAAAATATAAACTGTGGTTGAGCACTTATAGCTTGCTGTACTCTATCGAAGTCTGAAAACATCTGAATTCGTTAACTGTGAGAGCAACGTTAACGGTATACAGGAAGGCAGAAATATACACATATTTCCGCACAGAATTATGATGAGACAAGCACTATTCAACTGTGAAGGTAAACTTAAGTTTAAATTAAAGGTTTACTTTGGTCTTTTATTGTGGATTACTGTGTATGATTGTAATGTGAGTAATCTGTACAGGGTGTTCATGCTCAAATATATTATAGTATTCTGTACGTTGTTTTTTGTAACAGCGATTATCTGTTTGAATTTGACGAAGCTTTGCCTTGAAACGATCTTAATCTTATGGCCAATGCAACTTGAATATATCTTCAATATC
The DNA here is from genome assembly GCA_030867875.1 of Actinernus sp. WN-2022. Lineage (NCBI taxonomy): Eukaryota > Metazoa > Cnidaria > Anthozoa > Actiniaria > Actinernidae > Actinernus > Actinernus sp. WN-2022. The sequence continues at coordinate 44,996,140 of JAOWCC010001679.1, forward strand.
AACAAAACATTCGGATCGGAGGCTGAAGAAATGGTAAACATAAATGTATATGAACACAAAGTGGATAAACAGCTTAAAGAAGACTGTAGATCTCGCTACGCTAAATTCATTGGTAGTACTAGTTGTACTGAGAAATGTAAAAGGGGAAAACACGTCAGGTCACGTGAACCAAGTCGTTTGCCACTGAAAGGTCTGAAGCGTGTTTTTCATAAAAGTAAAAAGTTAAGGAAAGCCGTTCGCGTGTACATAGCAAAACACTATCCAAAGTCTTCTACGATTCACCAATACACCAAGGTTTGTAAACTTAATAGGAAAGAGAGTGTTAAAAATTATTTCTCGAGCTCTCATGAGAAAATTTCTAGAATGAAGCAATCAAAACAAAACAAGTTTAAGTTGAAAGGCACAAAGGTTTTTATGAAGACAAAGCATACAAAATCGAATAAGCAGAAACTAGTCAGTGATGTTATGTTTAAACGAAAGTTAAAATCTTTCATTGAGATGCAGCATTGTACCAGGAATACAATACTCTATATTTACAAAAGTAAAAACCACAAGAAAAAATATTGTAGAATTGTATTCTGCCATGACATTGAAATCGAACCCAGACCTTTTCTTATACACCCAGATATGACTGTTGTAGCACTTTATTGTCAAGGGAACGTTTCAGTGTTTGATCATACTGGCTATAAGATTGATGCAGGTAATTTGGTCAGAAATGTAGAGTGTGAAGCTTCTAGTAATAGCCATTTACAAGTAGCTGTTTACAAGAATCTGAATCACAGAGTGAATTATTGTCACTTCTGTCTTTCTAGCGATGTAGAAAAAAACCCGGGTCCTCATATTAATCCTAGTAAGACAATTCATGCATCTTATTGCCAAGGTAATGTGTCAGTATTTGGTTTGAATGCAGGACAACAGTGTGTTGCAATGAGTTTATGTGCTCTTATCTACAACAATAGATATTCAATCACCTCGTCGAAAGACTTAGATCAGGTTATGAATATCGGTAATGAATTATATTCTAACTTATTGAGATTATCTCATCAGTCATATTTAATGCTAACAGAATTACCTACTATGGTCACAATGTTTGACTCTAACTATCGACTTCAGTACAGTGAAAGTTATACAGGAAGGTTACATGGAGCTTGTTCAATCCCACACTTTCCATACTGTATGCCATTGGATGATGCTTTGCATTCTTTAATCCAAGAAACGTTTAATTCCTTTATTTTAACAATAGGCTCTGTGGCTGTTGGTATTTACTGTACTTTAGATGGTAAATTTAAAATATTTGACTCCCATGGTAGAGATTCATTTGGCATAATTCATAGTGAAGGAACATGTGTACTGTTGGAAGTGCAAACTTTAAATGATTTAAAGGAATATTTCCAATTGTTATATACAAATGGTGTTTTATTTGAGCTTAAAGGTGTGCATGTTGAAGTTATACAAAATGAATGTGTTTCAAGTTCTACTGATCATGAACAACATATTGCATCAACTGACCAGAAGGTTAATATAGACAATGGCAACATAGATGTTGGACAGATTAAACAGTGTTGTGCCATATCAATTTACTCAATATGTTTTGCTATCATCAAGCCATGTCGTTTTTGGAATGACGTTACATTAGATGGTATTTTTGAGCATGCCAATGTATTTTACAATGAATTGGTAAATAATGATGTAAATGAATTGCCAAGCACACTTAAAGTATATGATGCTCATATAAGTGTAAGATATAGGTCAAAGTACCAGGGAATACTGTCACATAATTCTGCTTCTAATTTATTTCTTCAAAGATTAATTATAGAAAATACTAATGAGTCAGTAACTGGCTTTTTCCTATGCTTCTCAGACTGTTGCATAAGTTGTGTGCTGTGCAAAAAGAACAATGGGTTTAAGTATTTCATCATAGCATATGATGGCAGTGAAAAGATTAACAAACATGACTCGGTGTGTGATGCTGACTATCTTATTCAAACTCTTGTCAATATTGTAAGAGACAGACCTAATTGTACTGAAAAAGCATATACTATTACTTTCTTATCATGTTTCTGTCAGTTGACAAATACTGAACGGAAAAAGATTTTGAGGAAGCATAAGTCAAGAAAACAAAAAAGAGGAAGTACAAAAAGAGAACAGTGCTGGTATACACACATGGAACCTCCAAAGAAAAAGGTGATCCTAGAAAATCAAAGAGAGAGATACAGTTCACTGGATCCAACAGAAAAATATAAATTACTCGAAACGTATGCTGAACAATACAGATCAATGGAGCCAGCAGAAAAGGATGAATTACTTGAAATGTATGCTGAGAAATACAGATCAATGGATGCAGCAGAAAAGGATGAATTACTTGCAACATGTACAGAAAAATACAGATTATGCGATGCTGAAAAGAAAGAACAAAACAAAATTGCAAGACAAATCAAAAAGAGCTTTAACTATGGCATAGATCATTACATTTCAAATTTTCAGAATAAAATAAAGGAGGGTCCATATTATGTATGCTCTGTGTGCAACAGAATACTTTACAGAAAGTCGGTGATGGAGTTGAATAAAAGTAAGTATAAGATTGGGCATGCTTTCACTGATAAAAAGTCATTTGATGAGAGACATTACATTTGTAAAACCTGTCATTTAAAGGTGCTGAAAGGACAAACACCATGTCAAGCTGTATCGAATAAAATGACTGTTGATGAAATACCTCC